>CAXAMN010011112.1:621940-648210 GCA_963970005.1 Durusdinium trenchii | reverse complement strand
CCTAGTAGTAAGGCCAGGAGCCCCTAGTAGCGTCCTTGCTCCTAGTAAGGCCAGGAGCTACTAGTAGCGTCTTCCAATCGACTTGGCATTGGGCGTCTCATTCTCTCAGTGGCAATGTGAAAAGTTTTCTGGAATCTGAGCAAGCGCATTCATCGCCTTTCAGTGGCGCTTCCTACCGTGCCGATCACCTCACCCAAAGAGGAAGGAGTCCTTGCCGTATGCTCCCCGCAGATTTGGATTGTTCTTCACAGCCTGGCCAAAGGCTGAACTAGTTGACTTGTCTTCATTCAAGGCTGCACACCTTCACGATGAACTCCAACTCAGAGCTGGCCAGGCCTCAGACCCAAAAGAGGTAGTGTGCATAGTAGGCACTACAAATTCTTGCAGGATACGTGGATCTTGACATTCCTTTTCGTTGCAAGATCTCTGCAATGAAGCTGCGACCCTTGTTGCATTGTGGTGTTCTTATACTTGCGCAAAATACAACCATCATCAACCATCCACTTTCAACATGTATGTCAGTTTTGAAAAAGGTGCAACACTGATGTTAAGTCCAATGTCATTCAAAACGGTCACAGTAAAACACCCAAAACAAAACATCATAAACAAGCTAGCTCGTGTGAAGACGTGCACATCAACACTTGCCCAAGCAAACGGCCAGCCAAAGGAAGGTCTTCGTTTTCCTAAAAACACAGCCAAGACTGCAGAATCAAACCAAGAATTGGAAACAAAGTGCTGAAGCTATGAAAATACTGGATGTGTCCTCGTCCATCACAATCAGCTTGCGCCTGAAAGATACTTGGAAAGGAAGATCAAAGGAACCACCGCCCATGCCTAGCTACTCCCCTTAGCTGCAGGGGTGGGGTAGTGGCCCGCCTGTCGCCTAGTGCACCGGGGACTGAACCCGGGTCCGACGCATGAGGGATGCGTCACCACTAGAGCAGCCCTCTCTCGGTCAGTCTTTCATAGCACACTGGCTATTCCTGACTATCCTTATGCTGCCTTCGGTCTCAGATATCACTACAGAAAATTACAGAAACAGAAGTAAGAAAAGGTCTAAAGAAAGGAAGAGCAGATAAGAGCAGCAAGGGCCTCTTGAATACGGCCCCCTCAATAGGAAGGGGGCTCAAGAGGCCCAAGACGTTGTTCCTAGTGGTAAGGCCAGGATCCCCTAATAGCGTCCTTGCTCCTAGTAGCGATGCCAGGAGCCCCTAGTAGCTTCTTGTTCCTAGTAGCGATGCCCTTTGTTACTAGTAGCTTCTTGTTTGTTCTCTCCTTTTCAAAAAAAGAACAACAACAACTTTTACCCTTGGGTCCCTCGTCTGAGTACAAAAGTGCACCTTCTTCTGAGAATGACCGAGTATCCTTGCACAGCCTTCCCTAAGCGAAGTGGCGCCTTGGCTCCACCATGATGTCTTCCATTCTGCGACCTTCGTAGATGGCTGGCCGCCTGTCCCAGCGACGTTGACAGAGGATGCGGTTTGCCAGGACAGTAGAGTTGGACAAAAATGGGAAAATGCACTGTGGCATTGTATATCAAAAGGGCAGCCTTTGCCGAATATGCACAGAGAGCACAGAACCCCAAGAGCTACTGTGTACCCTGATGCACAGCATTGAAGAATGCTTGCCCCGTGCGGACGTGTGTCCTCTTGGAAAACTTCTGCGACTGATCTAAAAGTGATGCATCTCAGATACCAGCCATTCGTTTACAAGCGATTTGTTTACATGCCTCGCAAACTTCAGCTTCTCGTGGAACCCCAACTTTTGGAAGTCCTAGCACAAGATGCCGCTCTGCCCAAACTCTCTCCTAGTAGCACCTCTGGCAAGGCAGCCCTCCACTTGAGAGTTCAGTCTACAGTACTTGTTGGAATTTCCTCCGTGTGAATTGATGAACGGACACACGATTCAATGAAAAAACGGACGCACCTCCCGCGATAGCGTCAGTAGCTCCAAAGGCTGAGCTCCCTTCCTAACGGACGACGATCAAAAGGGCGGTGTGAGGTCATGTTTCGAACCCGAGAACGAGAACTACTAAGTTTTCAGATTCAGATCCAGCAACCAATGTGCTATGTAGATCTAGAGTTGGAGTACAGCTTCTCACTAACTTGTAGCATATAGTTTAGAGAAAATACTAATAGAGAACTACCATAGTATACTATAGAGTATAGGCACCGCTTGTCACTATATAGTATATAGCTTTCTTTGGAGAAAGTAGAAGCATGGCCGATCGATCAGAGCGCAGCAGCCAAGGCACGCCACAATTGTGGCAACGTTGGGTCGCTTCTCTATTAGCCTTGGTCGCTGGTCACAGAGTTGCAACATGTTGTGCCAACGGGGGGGGGGTTAGCCCCGCCGGCAACATATATCCGATCGGTCTTTCAGGGTGGGGGGGGGTTGGGGTCAGCTTCGTCCGTGTTACTACTCGCGTACATCGACTTTGACGTTGACTTGTTGACTCGGTGACCTTTCGTTCGCTCGGTGACCGCTTTTCTTGGCTTAGAGGACGACGTTCGAGGTTTGTTTTAACACTGCGTAGAATGAGTTTTCTTGGCCGCTGCGATGCAAAGCTGCAACGACAGTACGTTGAAGGCCTCGCAGCGTTGTGGTTCCGCCAACATCCAGGGTTGGACTCAATGCTCGAGGCTGTCAGAATACATAGAGAAGCTGTGCAAGACACTTGTCCACCAGCTCAAATGTACAGTGAGCTCAAATGGCTCAATTGGGAACAAGACTTATGTCTGGCGGCTGAACAATGAGCCTTGGCAGGCTGTACATGGAGCAGGCGGGTGAGTTGGGTCCGTCAAAACGCCTTCAACTTATCGTCTTGCAACTCGTGAGTTGCAAGACGATAAGTTGAGTGTCCGGAAAGCCACGAAGCCCTGTAAAACACATGGTTTTTCACCCTCGGTGTGTTGCGTTCGGGGCTAACCCCCCCCCCGTTTACCCAACATGTTGTGTGCGAAGTAGTCCTAACTCCCCGGTTTCGGAAATCTGGGCTCCTAACGTTCGGCCACCGAAGTAGTCATAGTTGTACAAGGTTGCACACTCGAACCTCACGTCAAATATGTTGGTCCTTCGGTCCTTCGCCTGTGATATTCGTGTTCTAAGCAGCCAGCTCGGCACCTGTTTCGTCCTCTCTAATGACCTTGGACAAGGCGTGGACCCCAGTCGAAACGCTTTTGCCTTTAGCTCAAAGAGACTAACTTCGACAATTATCAAGCATCCAAAGCTTCTACTTAAATATTGTTCCTGCATGCATCTGCGTACTCGTCCGGTCAATGAAGTCATGATCGGTGCCCCGGCAGATGCCTCACCGGCCTGCTCGGTCAACTACTCGAGACATGTTCTCAACGAAGCTGATTTAGCTGTTGGCTTCGTGAATCCAAGAGGAGTTTTAAAAAAGCCATCAACCTACTAGCGATGGCCCCAACCTACTAGCTTCTTTCTAAATCCAAGAGGAGTTTCAAACCAGCGATTAACACTTCGTGTCTCATCCCAGCCTTGATGATAAAAAAGCTCTGTCCTTCTCGACCAGCCTCGATGACACGCTCCTGGCATGTCTGTGCTTCAAGGCAAGTCTGTTTTGCAAATTGCAGATTGGTGCACGCCTCAATTTTGCATCTTCTTTCGAAAGCAAATATCACTTGAAATTTGTGAGACTTCCTCTTGCTTCTAGGATTCACATATAAATCACGTGTGAAGCAAGAGGAATTCTTACAATCTAATCTGAATCATCTTCCCACAATGTGAGTTGAAAGCAAGAATCAAGTAACACGCACAGCCATCTCAGAAGAACAATTGCTTGAACAAAAGCAGCATTCTTGTTGGCCAAAGCGGGCCAGAGCGGACACCAGGCTCGAAAGAAACTGATTTGAGAGCCGCAGCAACCTCCAAAGCTCACAAATTGGACAGAATGATTGCCCGTCGTTCAACAAGTGCACTTTCCAAAGACTTTGAAGGCTGGAGAGATTTGATCTTTGCAGCAACTGCAAAGTGTGTTTGCAGGCGCCGTTGATTTAAAAGCTCGAAGCAAATGTTTAAAATTAACCCCAAACAGCTGGGACAACAAGGAAACATTCCCAAGTCCACTTTTTGAGACATCAACAAGAAAGAAGACAAGAAGGGAACGGAGACAAGAAGGGAGACGAAGGGAGACAAAAGGAGACGGAAGGGAGACAAGGCGGACACAATGACCAACAAAGGGAGACAAGACCGAAGACAAAGGGAGACAGAAGGGAGACAAGGCGGACAAAGTGACCAACAAGAAGGGAGACAAGGCGGACACAGTGACCAACAAGAAGGAAGACAAAGGGAGACAAGCCGGACGGAAGGCGGACACGCTGTCCCGCAGCAAGGCGGACACTCTTAGAAAAGCCTTGAGAACCGCTAACAGTAACCTGTTTGGGGAAGTACAGAAATCACCTGGGAAACAAATGAACAGACATGCTGGAAAGGGGAAAAGGGCGGATGCCAGCAGTGCAGGCACCGAACCTGGGAGACAAAAGTAAAGAAATCACTTTTGAGGCAAATGAATTGACATGCTGCATGGCCAGCGGAAAAGGGCGGACACCAGCAGTGACAGACCTTGGAAAAGCGCGGACACCAGCAGCGACAGACAGGAGACAAATGAATACAGTGACAGACCTCGGAGACAAATGAATAGAAGTGCTACATGGCCAGCGGAAAAGGGCGGACACCGGCAGCGACAGACCTGGGAGACAAACGCACAGAAGTGCTACATGGTCAGCGGAAAAGGGCGGACACCACCAGTGACAGACCTGGGAGACAAATGAATAGAAATGCTGCATGGCCAACGGAAAAGGGCACCAGCAGTGACAGACCTGGGAAACAAATGAATAGAAATGCTACATGGCCAGCGGACACCAGCGGTGACACAAAGGGCGGACACATCTTAAGAAAGAATTGAGAACCCCTAACAGTAAACTGTTTGGGGAATTATCTTGCATGCGAGTGGATCTTAATCAGCGAAGTTTGAAGCTATCACTGACGGTCCATAAGCGGCGTAGCGTCGGAACGGAAACCGCACCTTTTCTAGTCGCTTGATCCTTGAGCCAAAGTACATATGGTACATATATATGTACAAGTTGCACTGTACGTGTCGCTGCACTTCCATTCGCACCCCCCATGTGAACGGCAACAATATGTTCCGATCACACACGAAAATTTAGGGATGTAAGTGCTACAAAAGAAATTGTATGATTTGCCGCGAGACTCATATGAGGCTCATACTACGAAACATGCTGGACTAAAGCGGACTTTTACATATAAAGTGTGCAACTATGGCTCAGAACCTATGAAAATCGAATTGAACAAGTGAGACATTCACGAGGCCTCGCTCAGTATCCACTCAAAAGAGCATCGCTTTGATGTAGATCCGAACTGGTGACTTCCACGTAGATGTCACATCGGCAACTGACTTCACACTTCTCAAAAGATGTAGGTTTTGGTTTGGATACACTTACAGAACGGCAAGTCGGAGAGACAGTCGGTGATTGTCTTCCTTCCATTATGCTCATGGTATCAAATCGTCAATCCGAATTTGCAACGATACACTTACAGCGTTTCAGGTCAGATAAACATCCGGTGAATGATTTCCTCCCTGGTTTGCATGGTATCCTCATAGTCGTTCAAAGAAATCACCACTGGCGATAACTTCTCCATCCACGATGATCCCAGCTGCCCTGAGCATCCCGCCGATCATCTTCTCCCTTCTTGGACTTTCCCTTGGACTTGCTCTTTCCCTTCCCCTTTTCAGAAGGTTGAGGTACTTCGCGACGTTCTTGCGTTAGCGCCGGCCTCCAAGATGTCCCAGATTGGCCTCCTCCTTTGGAATGTCCTCGGGATGATGAAGAAGTTGTACCTTCTGCTGCATGTGCGTTGGCGGCAAGATCTTCCTGCAAAGCTTGCTCAAACACATCGGTAGCACTGGATGGTGATTTATCATGTGGTCTGGCTTTTGGAGCAGCCTTCGCCTTGTTCTCCTCTGCTGATGAGGGCCCGAAACTCTTAGGTGCTGTTGAAGGTTTTGGCTCCTCACTTGGTGCTGACGACGGCTTGGCCTCGGTTCTGGGTGTAGATGCTGGCTTTGCCTCAGCTCTTGACGAAGATGCTGCTTTCGCTTCAGACTTAATCGTTGATGTTGACTTAGCTGTTGCCTTGGCTGCCTGCTTCTTCTTGCCCTGAATCTCCTTGGCCCTATCTCCAAAGCCTAGACGATTGGTAAGAGCTTGAACATGCTTATGTTCTACCACGCTCATCCATCTCTCTGTATGTCCAACGTTGGGGTTTCTGGCCATTGACTCTATGACTTCCTGAGCTTGTGGGGGCAACCTGATCTCATGTTGATCAATGATCAACAGAATAGACTTCTCCCACTTGCTCTTCATTCTCGAGTACATGATGTCCAGAGGATCGATCACCTTGTGGTAGGGTGATGTAACGTCGGTTCTAAAGTAAGAATATGTCCGACACCCATAAATCGCATGGATGCACTTCTGTACCAATTCAGTCATTGCGCTGGCTTTCTTCGCTTTCAACTCCTCAAGCTGGGCATCAGTCAAGTTGGTGGGGTATTCGAAGTTGCCATATTCCTTCTTGAAGGATTGCGGAGTATGACCAAATGATAGGATCACGAGTGCCACCTTGCAAATGAATTGTTCTCCTCTGAATCGGTGCCAGGCCTCCTCAGTTGTAATATTGTTGTCGTTGGCAAAGATTAACATCATATCATCTGTTGGATCCAATGGTCTCCCATCGTCATCGATTTCAGTGGAATCCCCTGTACCGAACTTGCTTATCACATCCAGTCGCTTCCTTTTCCAATTTGCTTTGAAGTCGGTAAGGCTGGTGCAATAGTAGCTCTTGTACATCAGGGAGATCATGTTCAGCACACATTTGACCACATACCTATCCATCAAACCCGATGCATTCATGGAGACGTCCTGACAGTAGGCTCTCTCTTGATGCGCATAGATTCGAGGTTCCGGTACTCGACAATAGATGGGGAGATCTTCGTTGTCTCTTCCTTCTTCGGGATTGAACTCGGTCGCTCCATGCTGTGCATAGTATCCCGGTTCATCACGATCTGTCGGTCGATTCGCCTCCGGATGTAAGTCGTCGGTGACGTCTTCATCCTCGGGTTCACCATCTTGACGTTTCTTCCCCTCATATTGTTGTGTGCTCCTCTGGATCTCGATGATCACGTTTCGTTCGTCTTCATCTTCTAGATCAGAATCACGACCGTAGTCGATCTCGTCCTCATTGAAAGATGGGGTCTCGACATTGTCACTCTTGAAGTTTTCTGCACCATCAGACGGTTTGGAAGGATCTAGATTGTCCATGTCCTCGTCGTCATCAGCTGCTTCAGTTTGAGCGATGTCTTCTTCCCAAGCCTTTCTGATCTCGTCCATAGTGGCCTGGTCCAAGATATCTTGATCATCATCTTCAGGCTCCTTCTCTTCCTTCTTTTCCTCTTCATCGTCGCTCACAAGATCAACGGGTGAATCGGAAATGACAGTGTTGCGAATACCACACGAGAGTAGCCTGCCTTGACAAGATAGACACACGGACAAAGATGAAGAAGTCAAATGCATACATGATGGGCACAAAATATTGCCATCCACGTTGCGATACCCTTCACATGTTCTGGAGATGATTTCGTCCCAAGTTTCCTCACTGACGGAATCCTCGATCAGCTCTCCATTGCCATCGAATTGTACTTCATCGATAAGGGACACGAGCTTTTGGACGTTGTCATCTGTCGCCGAGGCTGACTTCGTGACTTCGTCGGCTCTCTCGAGGATGGTATGCTTCTGAGCAACCCAAAGTCCATGATGTGCCGCTAGAACAACTTGCTCTCCAGTGCTTCCCAGCAGGAGTCTCCTCCATGCCTGAACGTAGTCGTCCCAATACCAAGCACCTCGTACACATCTCCATGGAACTTCTCTAAAAACAACAGTGTAGGAATTCTCCGAAATTCTTCCCCCAAGCTTCCTCAAAGTCATGATTGGAACATAAAGGCAAACGGGCATTCCCACTCTTGGCCATCTTGATCTCAGAATCTTTGATGATCGATCATCCCACGGCGCAAAGTGGTTGAAGAAAACACTACCTCTATATCCCTCCGTTCCACCAGGGACAATTCCTAGTTTCATGATTGACTCAATATTGGAAAGCGATGTCATGTGAAAGCTTCCTCCAAGCTGCATTGCCACATTCTCTGGAATGAGATGTGAAGTCCACACAGGATATATTGACACATCCTCTTCAAGAACAGTCTCTCTTCCAGAATTGTGAGAGGCAACAGCTCGAATTGCACAAGGAACGATCCAACGTTCATGCTTCAGAAATGACGGTGCATCTGTGCTGTAATACATGAGGTTTGCCCAGTATTGCCTTTCCTCTTCGAGTGAGACATCCTCCCTTGAGATACGAATGGCGGCAATCTGATAGCGTACTCTGTTCTGCAACTTCTTTGCATGCCACATCGCCTTGCATAAATCCTGGTATCGCTCTGTCTTGACATTTTGCTCACGTTGATCATCTGAGATAGTACTGATATCGACACCATCGTTGAAGACATGGTCATATTCCAGGATCTCATCGATGTTCACCCATCCACCCTCATTGCACTTCGGGGACACATGAGGTTTTCGACCGCGGTGCGATTGAATCCCATTACGCTTTCCCACTCCATGCCTGAGTAGTCTATTGAGTCTATGGCTAACCTCGTTGACCCGCTGACTCTCCTCGCTGAACTTGTCGATGCGAGTTGCTGGGTTCATCTTTGGTGGATCCGTGAAAGTTGCATCTCTCTTCGGTCCATTCCAGTACTCCACATAGAATGTAACTCCATACTGTGGAATTATCTCGATGCTTCCTCTATCGCAAGTCACCTCAATCTGCCGATATCCAACCTTTTGAACTTGTTGTGGGTCAGGAGCAAGGTCCTTCACTTTGGGCATCTTTATTCCGAGTGCTGCAGCCTCCTGAATAAGTGCATCAAGTTCCCACTTTCCATTAGGACCTGATCTATCAACCCTGTGATTTGCGACCCTATACTCTCCTCCTTCTTTGTCATCGGCAATGTCAAAGAGGTCGACGGGCTCTTTGAATCTGGTGACGAAACTGGCGTTCCCAAAGGCCTTCTTGGTTGCCTCGACCGCTTTCGCGTATTCCTCTTTTGCAGAGTCTGACGAGTGTGGTCTACCTTTGGCTCTCGGAGAGTGAGGTGGTACCTTACCTCCTAGTTCCGGTTCTTCTTCGGGAAGTTCAATATCTTCATCATCCACATCCATGTAGTCCTCGTTTTCGACGTCTTTGGATGACTTTGCTTTCCTCTTTCGGCTTTCAACATCACGTCGGATGATTGCCTTGTCGTCCTCGGTGAAGCACTTGCGCATAGTGTCCTCCATGTGAGAGAATGAGTTCATCAACTCGTCCTTCTTCTCAGTGTTGGGACAAATAGCCAGGTGATGTTGGTTTGAACCACAACAATAGCACACCTTTTGGCTCACTGCGCGTGCTCTGACCCTTCTGAGGTTGTCATAGGCGGTTTTCCAGTTGGAAGCGGTTGCTGTACCTTGCCAACTGCGCTTGGCAGCTCTTTTCCGTTCTTCAGTATCTGGATTCGATGTCGGGTAGTGCGACCATGTTTTCGTCGGGGATACTGAACGACCTTCCCCATCCTTGTAGTCTTGCGGATCAAGCTCAGGCGTAGGTGGTTCAGGCTCCTCGACTCCTGGAGTGGTACTCGCAGGGTCGGCTTCGCCATCCTTCATCTCTACATCAGGCTCTTCCGTAGACGTTCTTTTGGGCTCTGGGGCTATGGCCAGTCGTACCATTCTCCTGAACTCTGGTCTGGTAGCATACCTGGACATGACGGCATCGATACAGGCTTGTTCTTCAGCTGTAACATGGAGCCCTGAAGGTTTATTCCTCTTGGTGTTGTCATTGATTGATTTTCGGCTCGCTGCATAGAAGTGAAGAAAAGACATTTCTATACCTCTTCTGCATTCATTGATCTGAGCCCAATCCTCGAACAGCGTGTCTTTGAAGATGCCGGCCAATTCGAGAACACCAGTCCAAAACTCCATGATATCGCCCGCAAGCTCAGAATTTGTAACAGTCCTATATTCATTCAACGAGAAGACGTCCTGGTACTCCTTGTGCGTGAAGAAATATTGGATGTAGTCGTGGTACGCCACATTCCCATAGTCCATATACGCTCGGAAGCCATAGTCTTCACTGTCTGGATCATAGTCTCGGTGGATGAAAAGAGTGGATCCCTTCCCTTGGGTACAGTACTGTTCCACAAGTTCCGACGGGGCTCTGATTCCACCATGATGCGAAATAGCTTTCAATGCTCCTTGAATCCAAGGCGGATTCTTCCTGGATAGCATCATCGCACCCTCGACCATGAATTCACGGAGATTCTGCGCTGGATACAAACGGTTCCATTCAGCATTCTTCTCCCAAAGGACTCTAACTCTCACTGCAGTTTCCCAAATGCTTTCTCTTTCTTGTTGAATCGTGGGAGTGCCGCTCTGAACACACCAAAAGTTGAAGTTGCAATTCACACAATGGCTTCTATTGTCTTTGTGTGTGTTCCAATCCTCGGATGCATCATATTTGTTGCAATCTTCACAAAGATATGGTGCGGCATCTGCAGTGGCTTTGTAATTCTCAACTCTCCGATTTCCCGTCATCCAATATTCCATCCTGTCCTCCTCAGGCTCCGGATCTTTCAGAACGAATCTGATGTCCCTCCATTCGGTACCTTGACTGAAGCTCCCACCAACAGTATGCTTCGTGCTGGTCTTCTTCGGTTGCCCATCACTTGCCGACATAGCAACGTTCAAGTACCTGTCGAAGTTGTCCTGAGAAATTGGGACCTGGATCTCGTCCTCTGCCATGTTGTTCAAAGCACTGACATGAACTTTATTCATTGAACACAATAGGATGACCCTTTCTCTCGTGAGTTGTTTCTCCATCACAGCCCAAATCTTGTTCTTGTCGCCGCCTGTGATATAGTTCGCACTGGGAGCACCTGCAACTGAGTACATAGCTTTCCAGGCACGTGACGATTTGGTGGCCAAGGCACCACTTCGTCTCACTTGGTCTACAATGTCGGTGACAATGTGACTGTGATCATATCTTGCTGGCCCGAAGAACTTTGAATCTGGCTGGATGTTCACTAATACTGGAGTAGTCAGGAGCTGTCCGATCGAATGGACCTTCTCAGCCAACTTCCTTGAGAACTCTTTGAATGTCGCCTCGGTCAACCTCAGTGTGCTGCCGTTCGGAAACATACAATGAAGACACAGCCAGATGTGGACGGTTGTACCGTCCCCCTGATCTTGTCCATGTTCTTCCAAGAAAACGACTACTCTATCAAGAGTATCCAGGATGTCTTGATGCCTTTCTCCCTGAACTTGGAATACACAGCAATTTTCGAATGCCATCTCAGTTCGGATACCGTACTGCATCGTCGTGATTTTCTTTGACGAACTTGCTCTAGTCGCATAGTCAAGGTCTGTCACAAGAATGGTGTGTCCGGTACCGACTCCTCTAATCTGGCCACTCAAATGATCAACATCCATGACTCCTGTATCCCCGTCAATCATCACCTTGTCCTTCTCCTCGGTGTGGCACCCAACTTTGGATGAAAGGAACTTGATGTGATACGCGGCCTCCTCTGGCACATCGTTCAACTTCAAGATAAGTACCATGGCCCTTGCTGAGGGATACTGAAAACAACTTGTCAGATCGAACTCTTCAACCATCTCAACATAGAGCTTTGTCCAAAAACCATCGCTCTCGTTCACTTTTGTCCTCAAATGAGAATCAGTGAGAGGTTGAAGCCCCATTGATGAACTCGATCTATAATTTCCACCCAAAGTCACCCCGACATAATACGTGAGCCTTCTCACATACTGTCTCCAATCTCTTCCTGGCTCGGCTGTACGAGGACCAGCAAGCGGAGCTGTAGCGTAAGCAGTGGTGCTGCTTCGATAAGTCCAGAGATTGAATATGATGGGTTTGCCAAGGTAGTCCATACCGTTGCACCCGATAGTCGTCACACCTTCAGGAGGAAGCGTGACAAACCATTCTTTTGGCTGTGCAGGCTGTTTCGGCTTCGGCATGGGTTTGCACTTTGGCGGAGCTTTCGGTGGAGGTCGTGGAACATCATACGCTCCATGAGGTACATCGGATGACCAAGGATCCCATTGTTCATTGTTCCTTTCCCAAGGTGGCCTAGGACCTGAACTAGATGAAGTGTAAGGACCGCCCGGTGGTACCGAACTTCCTTTTCCTCCAAAAGTCTGGGTATAGTCATCACGATTCTTTGGTGCTCCACTTTGATCTCTTGCCCTTCTTGCTTCCTCCCTCATCTGTTTGGTGATTTCATCCTGACTAAGCCCTTTGTTCTTGGCATGATGGATCCGAAATTGACACAACCGTTGAGGTTCCACCGCACTGAAATCTTTCAGATTGGGTGGTCCGATTGAGGGATTCTCGAAGGTTAAGTAGATCTTCTCCTTTGGCTTGCCCAAGGTCTCCAGATCTGGTTCTTCATCCAGGTTGGCTTCGGACAAATGGAGCTCTGCAATGTACTGATTCAAGATACTGATCGATGTGTCCCTTGCGAGAAGATCTCGATGGACTCCTAGTTCAGCACCAAGAACATTGTAACCTGCTGTCCACACATCCGGTTTCACCTCTGGAAACCATTCTTTCAAATGCTGGAATGCAGCGAGCATCTGCGCATTCGTTTCAGATCTGAGGGAAATGGCAGAGTGCTCAATGACATGCCTATGAATGCATTGATACAACGCTTGGATGCACTGGAAATTGTTGATTGCGGCACATCTTTCCAAGGTTCCTCCCGATTGCCCTTTTGCAATGATCTGAATGAGGTCAGTCAAAGATGTGAGATCTTCGGGATGATTCTTGTTGTGAAACCTCAATGCAAATCCCAATGACGCACCCGCCAAGCTGATGTATCTGCAGCTACGTTCCCAATGTTCGCCGGTCATTGCCATGTAGTTGCTGCTACGACCTTCAATGGGTATCCTGTGATGCAGATCATTCATGGAATCATAGAAGTACCCGTCCCTCGTGATGTCTAGAAGTGAATCTTTTGACATCGCAGTGGAATTGATACCTTTCATGCCTCGTTTGGCGACCTTCTCATTCAGGTCTGCCAACATCCCTTTGACTGGTGCTTCTTGGTTGAAGGGTTCCGGCATGAATAAAGCCAAGAGATTGTCTGCAAATAATTCCAACCTGTCCCAAACATCATTGGATGCAAACGCCTCATAGGGAAAGTGCTCCGGATTAGGAGGAGGTGGCGGCCCAAGAGGTATGTGTTCTGGTCGTACCTGTCGCTCTTGACTCTTGACGATGCCGATCACCCTCTTTATTCCAGCAAAGAATGCCCTTGTTACCTCCTTGCCGTCGTCCGTCTCTGGGTCATACTTGCTGAGCAACACTCTGAGGGATCTCACGAGGCGCTCTTGGATGGTTCCACCCTTGGCTTCAACGGCACAATAACAAGCGCTGATAGAGTAGACGGGTGGTACCCCTCTCTCCATCCACTTCTCTGCCAGTTGCAGAGCTTGTCCTGGGTCCATGTCTTCGACGAACTGTCTAGGAACAAGTGTAGGACTCTCCCCTCGTCTGTTATCCAATTTCTGGAGGTGTTCTTTCAGCTTCTTGGCTGAGGCCATGCTCCTCCCTGTGGCCCCATAAACAGTAGAACGGAACATGTTGACTACACAATCTCCACGATGTAGGGATGTTGTCAATCTCCAGAAATGGCTCACGAATGCTAATGAGTTCCCCCTTTGTGGTAGGGTTGCCGGTGACAGCCCACCAGTGATTGGATGGAACTCAGCGAACTTCTTCTTGGCAAATTGCTGGATCACGCCGGCACCAAAATGGCTAGCTTGGTTGATCTCAAAATCTTGCTCAAGATGATTGTGAAAGGTAATGACACTGGCGCATGAATCATGAGTGTCATGGTTGTTTTCACAAATGAATTTCTTCTTCTTAGAATCGTGAACCGACTGAATGATCTTGTCAAATCTTTTATTGATATTGACTTCTGAACATGGGTTGCCGTTTGACATGGAAGGATGTGGCGACCGCGACCAATCGTAAAGCACAGGAGCACGGCTGGCCACATGCTGCTTCTTCCACAACGACAATGCCCGTTTGTTCAAAGTCTCTATCATATGCTGCGCAATTCTAAGAGTATACAATTGAGTTACTCTCGTTTCTCTTCCGGCACAAGGTGCATGCTGATGTTTATGATCACACTTCTTCATCAAACTTTGAAACTGCACCCCCCACGACACAATCCTCCACGGCTTCTTGATGGGTATATTTCTATGACCATAATGAGTTGCGAGGCCATACATACATCCGTCGAAGTCATGTACGTGTGATTCCGTGCCTTCTATCAGAGTTGTCATTCTATCATCTCTCCAATACTCGCAACTTCTAGGTAGCTCAGTAAGCGCACATGCTCCTATTGCGAATACATGGTCAAGTGCATGGGCAAAGCAATTCCACAACGACCAATACAACTCTTGATGTTTCTCAATCTGCATTTCGGCCTTTATACTTACAGTCCTATTCAAGCGATTCCATGCAGAACCACCAGTGCAAGGACCCGCAAAGAAGACACAATCAAGACTGGACCGGACACATGCTTTCACTTTATTGATGCCATAAGCAGAGCAGGCATCGTCGTCCTCTGTGATTGTCACGATGTTCATGAACTGCTTCTTCAAACAAGTCTGGAGAAAGGTAAACCAATTCTGTTCTTCAGCACACATGAGGACTAAACATGGGACATTTCTTTCGAGCTCTTGTAGCATGATGCATCTATCAAAGATATCTTGAGGACCCTTGACGTCTTGCTGATGGAGTTCGAACTGATATTTGTGTGACCGTCCTGATCTCCTTTGTAAGACCAAATGCAATACGGGTTTTCTTCCCGGAGGTGTGTCACTTGCAACATATTTTGCTGTTTGTGCAATGAACATGTGCTCGTGGGCAATGGTGTTCATCCCCCACGCTTGTATGCCTGTTGCAATCGCCGTGACATCGCCCTTTTGCTTGTTATTGCTGTTGTCTGTCGTTTCATGTTGTGGGCTGTGTCCGTGACCGTTGGAAACGATCAGGAATGTTGTATTTCCTATCCATGGATCGTCCTTACCTACGGAATTACCCTTGAAACGCCAGGAATCAACTTTTGTGTCCTTACCGCTCTTGTAGTACTTCTCAGTCCTACGATAATCAGACAAATCCGACAGCCGGACAGGACAGTGTGAGTCTTCACTAGGGACAAACTCTTGTGTTCTCGGCACCTTATGCACTCGGGTGAGTGTGTCGCCATCGCGTCGCCATTCATCTCGGTAATTTTTATTTGTTTTTGGGTTTTTCCCCTTCGAATCCAGGCGCACAAAATGGTCTTGCACCGCACCGAAAGCGCGAATTGATGCACCGTCCTGCCCCCCACTCCCCCCATGAACAAGACGTAAAAGCGTGTTGATCACACGAAGGGTGGCAGGATGACAATTGTTGAGAGGAACCTCTTGTGACTGGAGCAAGGCTGTATCAGTCGACAAGGAGGCAATAGAAAACTGTAGCACAGCGTCTGGAGCCCAAGGAACATTGGCTAAGGCCAGGAACGGGGATTGAGATAAGCAGGCGCCCGCCTCTGGAGATGAGGATGCCTTGGAGGCATGATACAGGAAGCATGCACGTTCGACCCAATGATCAAAGCGCAAGGCTTGCTGCAGTGGCGGAGCTTCTCGTTCCACACAATTCCAGGAACCATTAACAAGGACCCATGTACTCCGACACGTGTCTGACGGTATGTAGCGACCCGGTGGGAAGCGACGATAATAGACTGGGACTTTGACGACATAGATGCAATCTCCATTGGGGAGATCCTGGACACCTTCTTTTCCTGTCATTCCTTTTACAAAGACTGCACGAGGCAAGACCGGAGTCTGAGTGTATGGGAAATTAGGAATGTCATCCGTCTTAGTCTGAAAGATTTGATGATCGATTTTCTTATGATCGACTGATGGAGAGACCATATCAGCCAACTCTTTGGAGCTCAAATCCTCTGGGTCAAGAAGGTTGATCAACATACAAGCCCGGCGCCACGCAAGTGGAGTCCGAAAGGCCTTTGTATGGATATCTGCACACATCTTGTGGGAGATCTCGTAGAGCAGTACGAAATGGTCCTGTTGAAAATGTTCGTGCAATGAGACAATGGATATCCCATGAGTGCGTTCAAGATGACGCATGGTGGGATTCTTCCCGGTTCTGGCAACTCCAATCATACCTTGATTATCATCGTGGAACAATATTTCAGGAGCTTTGCCCGAGAGCGTTTGCCAGAGGCCGATGGAGGGTATCCCAAAATTGCGGAGAGTGGAATCTGCCGCGACTATTTCTGCTTCAGGTGTTGAATGGCTGATACATCCTTGACGCTTGCTCCCCCCAGCAATGGGAAATCGTGTATGCTTACCTTGTACGTGCATGTGAGAGCCCGACGTGGAACGAAGGGTCTCACCGCAACCAGCAAAATCAGCATCAGCGAAGATTCCGACTGAGAGAGTTGCGATCGGATCGCCAACCCATCCAATCATGCGCTTGTCTAGAGTGCTGTTGACATAGCACATGAGATGATGCAAACGAGCATCATCATTGCTGGTCCATTTATTCACATTCCTGGCCAGCATGTTGATTGATCTCAATAGATCGAATCGAGCAATTCTGGCAGCGTACAACAACTTCATGAGTATACTCGCTGCATGTGGCGCCAAAGAACCACGGTTTCCATCGTCCGGAGTGACGTCAGATTCGGACTTGGAATGCAACTTACCAGAATACTTGGGGTCAAAGGTGTTAGCACACCATGGACACGTAACGGCCTCTTTCCCTGGAGCGGGTGCTCGTGCGGGATGAGATTTGGTTTCTTCTGGGACGCTTGGTGTCGTGACCTTCTTCAATTTTGTATCATGACCGACAATGTCTAAATACTTCTCGACGGACAGTTTCAACAATCCTTCCATGTTGTATGAGACGGTGTTGACTACTGTTCCATCGTGGAGTTTGGACTCTCCTCGTGTGAGCATGCAGCCGAGATAAAGTCCAAGATCAGTCTCGGGCTCAATCCTGAGTTTCGTTCGTAGCATAGACCATCCTTTGGTCATGTTCTCGGTTGGTCCGGCAAGTTTCAGGTCGTCCACATATATAACGAGAAGAAGTTTCAGGCCTTCATGAAAATACATTGATGGCCATTCATCACCAATTGGCTTGAAGCCAAGTTGGCGCACCTGCGTATCGCAGTGCTTCTCCCACATTGTACCTGCGTCCGGATGTCCATACAAGGCTTTGAGGAGGCGTACCACTGGTCGATGATACTTTGATACATCAACATCATCTGGCCACGCGTCTGACGGTAACTCGACCCAACAGGGCGGTCCCGTAAGAGAAGCCTGAATGTATGCCTGAATCGCATCAGCGAGCTTGACCGAATGTCCGGGAACACATCCATAGAAATCTGCCCATCTAGAAGATTCAAAGGATGCTGGTGAATTGCCCAAGTCCTGAAAGAAAGCTGCTTCCCAATTCTGATTCTTCACTTTGTTTCCTAGCAATACTCCTCTTCCCTTAAATTTTCGTCTCTCATCACTCATTGGCAACTGGTAGTTCTTTTCCACAATGATGCCATGGACCCTTGCAAAGTGCACGACCTGCTTCAGAGTGAGCGCTTCTTGTTTTACGTCATGATACTCCCGAATCACAGAGAAGTCGAACACTCCTTGCTCATGAAGTCCCAACCATTCTTTTCTCATTGAGGCTTTGGCCTTGGGATTCTTCAGCATTTCTGCTCGACTAACAGGTCTGGAGACTGCTGCATTGAACAGGTTCCGATAAGCACTCATCGGGTTCGTTGTGTCGGCATATGTGTATCTTTCTCGATGTTTGGAGATCGAGTTGATGCAGGGCATTGACGGAAATGACAAGTGATGATCTTTCAAATTCTTTGTGAAATCTTCGGTTGCGCATCTATTGGATTCCGTTGGCATTGCATATGCTACTGCCATATCATTGAGGATTTCTCCACTGTTGACATCAATGATATTGAGTGGATCCCAAGTAGCACGTGGGCCGAACCCATTCTCCACACTCGTCCATTCCTCCCATTCGACTAAGTAATCGTCGTCGCTTGGGAGTTCTGTGGAAAGTGTAGATGCTGAAGATGGACTATAGCCCCCCATATCATCGTCATCGGTGATCAGTGTCCGATCTTTCTTCAGATCGATGAAGATGTTGGGCGATACGTCCTTAGGATCATCATCCTTATCCTCCTTCTTTTTCTTCCTTTTGTCCTTGCTGGATCCCGCACCTTTACTCTCTCTCTCTTTCATCTTTTCTTTCTCGAGAGCTTCTTTCTTCTCAGCGATAGCTCTATCAGATAGAGACAACGCTTTCCATTCTTCTGGAGTATATTTTGATCTTGGTCTCGGTGATGACCTGAAGAACCTTCTTCCGTCTGATCCAACCTTATATGGATTCCCTTTCCTGTCCAGTTTCACGGTTTCACCATCATCATTCAAGTAGATGATACCATCACTTGCTTTTCCCATGGACATGTGATCCATTGAAGGATCTCCAACTGGCGGGTGATCTTCCCTGCCGGTCGAAGGTGGTACCTTCGCCTTGGCAGGTTTGGACAATATTTTGGAGTGACCGCCATCAGGTTTTGGATCATCATCATCACCGGGATCATCTCGTTCTTCATCATCTGCTTCATGATCTCCAATGGCGTCTTCGTCGTCCTCATCCCTAATCTCCCTTTCCGCAAGCTCCTCAAAATCCATACCGGGCTCAGTTGGTTCGTAATCTCCATAGTCAATCATTTGACTAGGATCTCCGACCTCTGGCTCTCCATCTCTCCTGTCACGGATCTTCATGCCTTCCAACGTGTTGTTGATCTTCTCGTATCCTTCCTTCAACGGGAATTCGATGGGAGCGAGGAATACCAGGGTCTCTGTGAGCTGTGGTGCGAGTAGCTTTCTGATAGGGCGATTGGCATCAAATGCAAGGCTTTGATGTGCAAAAGTTTCAAGACTCCACACTCTGTATTGTCTCGACCAGTTCATCCCGGGCTTGATCTCATATCCGGCGAAAATACCTGGGATTCCCTTGGGATCAAACTTGTGCTTCTGCTCAATCCTTCCTTGACTGCTCGGCATGAAGAAGACCTTTGCACCAAAGGGAATCTTCTCTCCATGGAACTCTTTTCCATGTAGCTTGTACCAAGGGCTCACTCCATCCTCTCCTTCCTCAATGTTCAAAAGATGGCTGACGCATTCTACTGCATAGCTCCAGAAACATGGTGGTAACCCCGCTTCCAAGAGACAAGTTGCGGTTGTCATCATAATGAACTGATTGTTCCTCTCCGCCAGAGAATTGTTCTGAGGATGATTCGGTAGAGAGTGATCGAATGGGATCTTCAGCTGCTTCATAGCCGTCTCAAACTCTGGGGCTTTGTCGGCATAAGCAATCTTGATCTTCTTCAATCCTTTGAAGTGGTTTATTGCATTGACCACGTCCTTGGTAAACCTCTCTTTCGACGGATAGGCCCATATGACGCCTGTGTACCTGTCACGAATGACGAAGATCTCTCGATCAGTACTGATCCCTTGATCAAGGATGTTCCTCGTATCGACAAAATCAAAGGTAACCAGATCTCCAAAAGCTTTGAGCTTTCTCTTGAACGCTCCTCGATGCGTCTTGAAGTGTTTCATCTTTGCTCTGATGCATGACTCACAGTAGGGATTCTTGTAACGATGTGTGAGTAGATGCTCGATTTTCCTGGCATCTGCTTTCAGAGTTCCTCTTCTCACCATTCTACTTGCACCGTCAACAACATCCACCTCGATGTCATCTGCATCATCATCGTCAGCTTCTGGTTCACTGTCTCCGGCGACATCTGATCCTACCTCATCTTCTTCTCCAGGAGATGCCTTGAACTTCTTATTCCTCTTTCGCCTTTTGACTTTTGGAGGCTCAATCACAGGGAGGTCGTCATCATCACACATGATCCCTTGAGGATCCACATCACAGTTGATGAAAGTCGATTGGTAATCAGCTTCATCTTCTCCTAGGGTGAACCTTGCGATCATCTCCGCCCTTGTATCGTCGGTGGGAGTACAGAAGTCACTGCCCTTGACAATATATGGGATGTTTCCCTCTACTTCTAACATGATTTTCTTGTAGTTCGGGGAAACCATGTACGGGTTGCCGCAGGCTGGCCATATGAATGTGTATCCTTCCTCCATGCATTTCTTTCCAACAGACAGTACTGAAGGAGACTCATCTAAGACGAATGGGGAGTAGGTAGAGTCAAATTCGTCGAAATGAATGTCGGCGACTCCCTTTGTGGGTGTCACTCCATTTGCGGTATAGAATGACATTGATTGGTCGCTTTCTCTCACTTCCAGACCTAATTTCTTGGCTCTGCCTTTCGATATCAAATCATACCCACATCCTGTGTCCATGATGAACTTTGTTCTTGACCCTTTGGCTGGAATAGACAATGTCTTTGTGTCTGCATGATCTTTCTTTCCCTCGCATACATGAGGAATGACTTTATGATGGAAAACTAGGCCGTCATCTTCGTCAAAAGACATAGTGACCGCTAGGTCACCCTTTGGTCCAACTGGTATTCGGACCCTCTTGATCTCAGTGTAGGGGACCATCAATATGCCTCTTGCCTCTGCGACCTTTTCTTCAAATCTGATTTGTTCTTTCCTCGTGTAGCAGGTGAGCTCTTTCTCATCGTATCGTTTGATGTCTGGACGTAGAGGTTTCCTTTCTACTACCTTCCATTTGTTCCTGACTGAGTAGATCGCTTCGTTCAACATGATCTCACAAGTCTCTTCATCAAAGGATACTTTTGCACCTCCTTCTCTTGCCTTGGCGGATGCAGCAATCCCTTCATCTTCGGATTCGTCCATGAAGAGTTCACCGTCAATGGCTGGGGCTCCAGGCTTCGCCTTAGGCTTCGGTTTGGGTTTTGCCTTGGGCTTTGGCCTATCGTCTCCTGAGTCAGCTGGTGCAGATATCCCTTTCTTAGGAGAGGCTTTTGGGTCATGGTAGAACTTGCAATCCTTCCCTTTGTCACAAGTTCCTCGAATCCACACCCAACATACTGGCTTGTCATTCTTTCCGACAGAAGATCCTCTGGATGGTGATCTGGGTTTCTTGTGACTGAATGGGCAATCTTTCCCCATAGTGCAGTTACCTTTCACGAAGTATTTGCATGGTATCTTCTTCTTGTCTGTACTCGGACTTCGGCTGCGATCCTTTCCATCACCTTTACCTTTCCCCTTTCCCTTTTTGTTCTTGTCTTCAGGATGCTTCTTGGGATTGGGTTTCGGCTTCACTGCAGCAGCGTCTTCTGAGACAACCTGTTCTTGTTGCCCTTTTGGTTTCTTCTTCGGATCAGCTGGTGCAGCTTTCAGTTTTGGAGCAGGTCCGCCTGGTTTGAGATTCTGAAAGATATTGGCCACATTCTTCACTGCCTTCTCCTTTTCCAGGATCATCCTGTCTTCAGTTTGCCGTTCGATGTGCCTTCTGATCATATCACGTAGATGTTTGTATGTCTTCTTGGCATCATCGTCGTTCATGCTGTTGTAGGCGCTGATGTCGTACGCCATGAGGTTTGAGTTCCTGATCTTTCTCCATAGGAGATCCCGAAGAGTTTCGTCGCTCGGGACGTCAACGGGCTTCATTCCTGCCAGAATCTCATCCCAAGTGTGGAAGAACAACGATAAGTTCTTGTCTCCTTGATATTCTAGTTGGTAGAGGTGCATTGAAGTATATAAGACTTCCACATTTGATGTTGTCTTGAAATTCATAAGGATCAGGGCTAGGACCTCTCTTCCCTTTATGAGGCTTGATGTTCTCCCTTTTGCATTGATCCTCGTCCTCAACTTCATAGCTACACCTGAACCATCATCTTTCGCATCCATGACGACCTTGGTAAGAGCTAGGCCGAGTTTGGCATCGATTGAATGGAATCTTTGGTCTCCTGAGTCGACAAACTTGTCCGGATCAGGGTCGTCCATGGCTTCTTTGATCCAGTCGATCCAGGGCTCTTGATCTGAATCATTGGCCGCAATGATGATCGATTGAATGAGATTTGCCTTCCATAGTCCAAGATCATTGATCCTGGGCCATGACGGAACGTTTATCTTTGATTCTTCCTTCCTCGATACTTTCATGATTGTAGAGGTTGCCGGCGCAAGATGAGATGAAGAGGATGCTTCTGCTTCTGAAATCTTGTCCCTCAATGATTTGTTCGCCTCGGATAGCTCAATTGATTTCTCCCTTTCCTCGGCGTACTCATTGTGGGTTTCGGCATACCATTCATACATCTCATCTCGGCTCTCTGTCATTTCATTGTACCCGTCCTTGTAGTGCTTCGCCTCCTCTTTTGCGTTCCGAATCTCATCTTCCTCGGACGCGTGGGTTGGTAACCCGCGGTCTCTGGAACTAGGACGCTTGCTGTACCGAGA
Source organism: Durusdinium trenchii (assembly GCA_963970005.1). Lineage (NCBI taxonomy): Eukaryota > Dinophyceae > Suessiales > Symbiodiniaceae > Durusdinium > Durusdinium trenchii. Next base: position 625,570 of record CAXAMN010011112.1, on the reverse strand, counting down.
GACTATGGGTGCCATTCGTGCTTCTGCTTTTAATTTCGCATTTTCCATAATGACATTCTTTGTCTCCTTCTGGCTTTCCAATAGTGCATTCTCCAGTTCTCTGATCTTCTGTTGAATTTCAGCACCATCATCGCCGAACATAGGAGCTCTCATCATATTCTCTCTTTTCAGCTGTGCGTTGGCTTCGGATAGAGCGAGGTTGGCGTCTTTCAATTGTTGTCGTTCACGGATGGAACCTTCTAGGACTTCGTTGTTGAATATTTCTCCTTTTGCGATAACCTCCTTTGCGACGTTTGCTTCGTATTCATGGTGGCTCGCCTTCATTTCTGCCATTTCTTTAGCAGATACTTCAGTCTGGCATACAAATATCTCCATCCTCATGCCCACTTCCATCTCTTCTATCTCCGCTCTCGCGTTGAGTTCAGCTCCACGTGCCATAGCTAGTTGACCTCGTAGATGATCAATAACCATAGCTTCCTGATTGCTCCGATCTTGAGATGAGTGAACACTGTGTTGAAGACGTCTTTCCCTGACCTCACTGTTCCATTGTTCTTCTCTCTGGTGTTGGATCACCTCGTGCATGTTGACATTCTCATCCTGTAGCGCAATCATTCTAGCTTGTATCTGGTCAGCTATTCCGACGAAGGCTGTGTTCTCATCCTGAATGGCTTTTGATCTTCTATTGATCGCCAATGAAGATTCATTCTGTTCTTGGATGTGTCCAATTGCTGCTTGAAGCTCTTGGGACATTCTGTCCTTCGTTGCTTTCACAGATTCAAGCTCTGAATGTTCTTGATGAGTTTCTTGCGCAAGCTCTTGATATCTCATGTAGATATGTTCAGCTGTCGATTCCGCCAAGCGTAGCTTGTGTTCGAGCTCTTCAATTCTTATTGTCGCTCCTTCATCTTCCTGTGTCATCTCTTGTAGATGTTCCTGCATCTTCCTGTTGTAGTCAGACATTTGCCTGAACTCCACTTCAGCCTCGTGGTGTAGTCGTGAGTATCCGGCTTGGATGCATTCATATTCTTCATGAAGAAAATTGTATGCGTTTCTCGCCGATCTCAATTCTTCACCCAGCTGAATCTCTCTTCTTTGCTCTTTTGTTCCTCTATCATCGTCACGTCTCTTCTCTATACTCCTTCTTGGGGATCTCGCGGTAGACGTTATAGGCGATGTAGATCTTGTTGTAGCTCTCATCGATCTTCTTGGTCCTACGGGTGCAAGATCGGTCAGATTCCGAGCCGGTGGCACGGATCTTTCCGAGATTTGTGATCCAGTAGGCATAGTGATAACGTCAGCATTTGCTGATGAATCAGTACCCATTGTAGAGTCTGGTGACGAAATGGTGTTGGGACCACCAGGAGCAGCGAATGAATAGGGTTCGCTTCCATTTCCTCCTGAGCTTGACATTGCAGGTTTCTGTAATGACTAGTCTTGTTCTTGGTCTCGTGTAGCTCGTACGGCTATAAAGAGCGCGTACGGCTGATAACCTGCGAGTGGATCTTAATCAGCGAAGTTTGAAGCTATCACTGACGGTCCATAAGCGGCGTAGCGTCGGAACGGAAACCGCACCTTTTCTAGTCGCTTGATCCTTGAGCCAAAGTACATATGGTACATATATATGTACAAGTTGCACTGTACGTGTCGCTGCACTTCCATTCGCATTGCAGAATCTTCCAGTTTCAGAGCTCTGAAAGTCCTAAGTCAAAATCTGTTTATCAAACACACACTCTGGCGATTCACTGATTGGCGCACCCGAGGAAGCTCAGCTCGTGGAAGCTGCTTCCTGGTGGGAAAAGCATAATCAGTATTACAGAACAAAGAAAGAAAAATCAAAGTACTTTTAATGTCTTGAAGACCCTTGAAGCTCTGTTGGCGCACTGGAACAAAGGCACGGCTCCAAGAAAAGTGAGCAGCTGCTGAAACCTTCAAGGATATCATGTCACAATATCCAAAATGTGTCATCAAGCAAGGTTCTGTGATTCTCCATGGACAAATAAGGCATGATAAGGCGGATAAGATATGATAAGGCATCTCAGTGCCAGACTCTTCTTCACTCATTTCTGCATTTTTTCGCTTGACCTCGAAAAGAGACCCAGAAGGCAGTCCGGGAAGATCCTTCTTGAGTATTCAGTAGCTAATACAAGGACGCCAAATGTCGCCAGTATGTGTTTCACTGGCATTGCCACAGCCAAAAATAGTGTGACTGTGACCCATTGACTCGGGACAGCGTAGGCATAGCAAGGTAAAAAACTTGCAGTCTCTCCAGTAGGGTATTGGATTTTTTCTTATTTGGAGATTCCTTAAAGGTCATGGTGTTCAGCTCCAAAACAGTATGTATTACTGTATATGTATATGGTCACAACTAGCACGCCTGCATGTTCCCTCGGCGAGAAAAGCAATGCCACTTCTAATGCCATTGTTGACTAGCAACCCTGTAATGCCCTCAGCACCCTGCAACATCTTGCATGATTAGCTCGTAGCCCTTTTCTGGATGTTTGTTCAGGTCTTGAAGTAACAAGTATTGCAATCTGACTATACTGGTAGCTTTGACCTCACTATAAGTTATGGATTACAGTACTTGTTTTAACTTCCAAGGGGTGCTAGCGTCCAAGACCAGGCTTGCACGGGGGTAACCACCAGCAAAAGCTCCGCGGGTTTCAGATGTTTCAGGATCAAAACGTTTTGACAGGTCCGAAATACTTGGGGTTAATGCGGTTATGGGGCTGAAATTCTCAGAGGACAGGTTCGATGGTTCTCGGCATGGTTTGGAGATAATGTGCATGTTCTGCAGGCCAGAGCTGTGTTTCGGAGCAGGAGGTGCACATGTCTGGCAGCTCCGTCCATATAAGGTCGGCACGTGATCCGTTAGCGAGACAAGAAATTCGGCACAAGGCATGCTGAACTTGACCGGCATCAATCAGTCTTCTCGTGGTTCTGTTTTGCCAGCAAAGACTTGTCAGGTCGAAACCCTCCGATCTCCCATGAGGCTTGTGGCTGGAACCGACTGCTTGGTTCTCGGCAATATTGATTTGTCTTGCGTTTGCAAGGAATGCTCACAAAGTATCACTCTGTTCCACAACAAATGGTGTGGCACTTGTTCTATTCGTGCCGATGGCTTCGACGTGTCGGAAGGAGTCTGTCAAACTTGGCTGCCGGACAAGACCAACCAGCTTCTGTATACCAGCACCACACGCATCGGTAGCTGCTTCTCTTACTTGCTGAAGGACTTCGAGCGTCCCTGGAATCGGGATACACCATTAAGTGTGCAATTCAACAATGTGGAGAAAATTGCAAATTCCTGTGAGCTGTCAAACCAATCCGTCTTGAAAAAAAAGAAGGATTGAAAAAGCTTCCCACTGACAAGGTCACAGAGTGTAAATTGTGCCTGATATGTCACACAGGGGCTCCCTCTGATTGCGCGCTCGTGGCTGTATTGCCCTGCCAGTCAGTTGAGAGGAAGATTCACGGGTTGCGCTGGGTTGCCTTGATTACTAGAAGCTTAAGCCATCTTAAGCCTGGCTTAATGCAATGGAATCGAAGGAACCATTTGAATCCATTCCCTCATCCATTCCCTCATCCATTCCCTCATCCATTCCCTCATCCATTCCCTCATCCATTCCCTCATCC
>CAXAMN010011112.1:606878-621930 GCA_963970005.1 Durusdinium trenchii | reverse complement strand
TTCCCTCATCCATTCCCTCATCCATTCCCTCATCCATTCCCTCATCCCCTACTACTAGTACCAAGCCGTATTGGAACTGTTGAAAACTTGAAAACTGTCCCGCTCAAAGTCTGTGAAGCCAACTGTCGAGATACGACAGGGAGTGCATCGCATCGCACCATCACACTGACTGATCACATAGGATTCACACCAATCAATTGAGGCTCAGACGTGGTCAAGGTAGATCCTATCCTTGGTCTTGTCTAATTACAAAAGAAGTTTGCTTGAACGACCAAAGTAAAACAAGTGAACAACATTTACTCTTGGCGCAAACAATTCACCTTAACGTGCTTTGGAGCGCTCTGAGGCCACCAGCGCAGCAAAGCTGGCAGCAATTGCAGTCCCCTCCAGCACCTGCGTCCATGCAGAAGCTATCGACCCTAAGATTCAATTAGACCGTTGATGGAATAGGGCTCGTGGAGTCAGGGGGTTGATCCACACCACAAAGATGCGAACGCTGAGGTTCAGCGAAGTGGCTTCTCTATTATTCCAAACCCCCCAATCTGCTTACTTGGTGCTCACAAAGCGATGCATCGATGGAGGACAAGAATGGTTTTGCCTACTTTGGTGTGTTTCTCTGTTGAGCTCTCTTTTCAGCAGTCCATGTATGCTGAGCGTGTCAGGGCCACACTGTCAAACTCCAACTGTGGATCCCTGCGGGAGTCGGCATGGCTGCCGGCAAGCCGTTTCTTCAAGATCTTTGCAAAAGAGATCCCAAATGTCTTGGCTTCTCTAAGTTGGGGCTCAGCTGTGGTTTAAGCGTAAGAAGTGTTTTGCTTAGGAGAAGGTTTGGTGAAAGGCGTTTCGGAATCTTGAAAGCCGCGTGTGTCTGCACTTGATGTGGACAAGTCACGGCCTCTGTACAATAAGAACGGTGCCAAGATGGCTGCGTGAGCAACGCTGCGTGCTCTGACTGCTCCGAGCCATCCCAAACCAAACAGCACATACAAAGTCTCAATATCACTACCACAGTCCAGCAAACCTGCCGTTGCCCAGAAATGGCGTCAACCAAGGGGAACATTGGAAACACCAAAACATCTAGTCACCATGTTGGTAAAAATATTCGGATTGACAAAGTGAACGCACCAAAATTGAAGCATTGACATCTTCTATACAGTGCCTCTTGTATTGGGCGAGTAAAACAATAAAATCATAGATGTGCTGTTGGTCAATGCCCTCTTCTCGATCTCTTCACGCAGTGGCAGTGTGACTGCCTCCAAACAGAGGAGGGTCGTCCAAGTCAGCCTGAGCAGAAACTGTTTGAGCAAAAATTGGACAAAGCAGTGACCGCAGAAAAGGGCACCGCACTCTGGCAATGGATGCTCCCAGCATGGCTTCGAGAGCAAGGCTGATGCGGCAGATTAATATGAGTAAATGAATTGATGCAAAGGTGATATTTGTACCACACAGTAGAGTAGATGGCAGAACAATCGATTGCAGCGTGTTCTTGCCGGTCTGCAAACTTGGGATCCAGAATCATCTAAATCAACTATGGGACCTGAAGCCAAACCCCATTGACTGGGATAGTACTGAGCTGCCTTCCAGCTATGAGTGACCACAAACGTTCACTATTCACTGCCAGCTTCACTACCGAGCTCCGCTCACAAAAGCGCTGTGACCTTTTACCTCGTGGCCCAGGCGTTTCTTTGGCCCAGGCAGCATATTCACCGGTCCGCCTGTCCATGGGATTATGGCTTGGCCACTTTCCCAGGTCGATTTGGGGGCGGCCTTAGGAAAGAGGAACGACTCGGCTGTTAATCTATATATCATAGTGGGGATAGTTGAAAACATCACCGACCTTGCCAATTTGAGACACTGACGTTGGACCTGGTGAGAAGGCAACCTCGAAGAGTCGCACAAACGACACAAACTGCGACACAACTGCACGCTCTGACGCCACAAACTGAGGAACCACTGCAAAAACACCCACAGGCCGATCTGAGCCCTCGGGGACATGTGCCTCCAGCGGAAAAGCTTGGATTCACAGCTAAAAGAAGCTTGTCGCCCACCGGCATGGCGAGCTTGCAATTGCCATCTGCAATACCTGGGCCAAAATTTAGTGAAAAAACGGAACTGATGGAACTGGCTGAAGACCAGAATACCATTGTATCTTTGTCTCAGAGAGCTGCCGAAAACACTCATGTTGCCATCCTCTGCTCCAGTTGCTAGCAAAGTCCCGGCCTCGGCAACACAAGCTGCTCTGTCCACAGAAAAATTATTCTCAATTTCAGCGATGTCTGCCAAGCTGCTGGGGAGAATGCCACAGAGCGGATGCTCCCCGGCCCGTTGTTGCACTGTCAAGATTGTGTTGGATAACACATTGCTTCTAGGTTGGAAGCTATTGGGTTGGAGGCCCTCGCTATTAGCTTGGAGGCCATTGCTTCTAGGTTGGAAACTCAAGGCCTGTCCACAAATAACGGAACTCAGCACCTCGATTGACAGAATGCAAACACCAGTGCCGATGCTATAAATCCTCCATGAGCACAAGTTTGCAGTCTCAAGCACAATGGAGCTTCCGAAACATGTGCCGCATGTGCTGTTGCTCTTGTGAATTTGCTCAAATCTTCAGGTCGTCCTGCACTGACCTTCCGTTCCTCCAACTGCGAGGCTCATACCATCTGGAGAGTACCTCTTCAAATTGATGTTCAGATTGTACAAAAGAGATCAAGAAAGAACAAGATCAAATATCATCAAATATCATCAAATATCAATGTACGGCATGTCAGTCCCTTGGCACGATACAGCACAAACCGCGAAGCCACACGGCTTCAGATTGAGTTCCTTGGATGTTGAACGTATGCCATAAGTGATATAACAGCATGCCTGGTGTTTCTGTTTGCTGCACCCAGAGTCGAGCACCCTGCAAGACGTTGCAAAGCGTTGCAAAGCTTGAAAGAAATCCAATTATATATCCTTCAGCCACCTGGTATCCCTCGCAATCAAAATGGAATGCGTTTCTGTGCTAAGGACAAGTCCAGTTTGCCAAGTGGAGACCAAATCATGACCTCCCCGACGGATGAGCCTCGGTGTGCCAAGCAGAGAAGCACATGTGATCTTGCATTATTTTTGGGCACTGCTCAGAAAAGCTGGAGCCCAAAAATGCGATCAATAAACCAAATCCAGTTGTTGAGAAATAGACGTTCAAGATCGTTCAAGCTTAATTCTAGTCTCTGATCTACTTTTGGTCATGCCAAATCAAGTTGAGGCGAGCACCGCTGGCCAAACCCTGGAGCGTGGTCAAACGTGTCAAACATAGAACAAGGCGCAAAATAGTGCTGTAGAACTGTAGAACAGGCTTTGAATAGAGACTGCTCATGGTGCAAATCAACACCTGCCTTGGCATGTTGGGAGAAACTCAATGTTTTGATGCATCCGGCATGGCCCTGGACACTTCTTTGCACTCAAAGGTGAGAAGTGACCCGCGGCATTGGCATGGCATTGGACAGCTTGGTCCGTGCTCTTGCGCCTTGAGGATTGTCTCTGGCTTTTTCTCCAACACCTGGCACAATTGTGCGAGAAGGTCACACACCAAATAGTAGGGTGGAGGCCATCGCTACTACGGTGGAGGCCATCGCTACTATATAATAGGTTCACGCAATTGCCTTCCAAAGCCTCACCGTGCAATCCTGGTCCGTTCGGAAATCCGAGGTGTCCAGTGTTCAATGAGCGACTGAAGTCAAACACAACAACAAAGAAGCTAGCCGTGAAGCTGAGGAAAGAATTGTCCTCGGAACCAGTCCCCAGAGTTTTCCTGGCAGTGGCATTCCATGAGATATACGCCCAAAGCCACTAGAAGAGTCTGGAAGACATCTGAATACTAGAATCTCTCCATTGTGGTCAAACATAGCCCCACAGCCCCAAAGAGATGCAACTCCAAAAGCCGTAAACAATTGCTCTTGCTTCTTTGCCAAGTGTCGAGTCTGAAGAAAAGGCCAGACTGGTTACGGACCCGGAGTGACCACTGAAGACCTGCAAGATCGAAAAGTCCACAACCAATCTGAAGGCAGGAGCAATGTTCGCTACTAGGGGCTCGAGCAAGGACGCTACTAGCAGCACGCAGGAAATCTGGCTGATTCATGGCTTTGCGCCGCTCTCCTCTAGACATGCAGCGACCCATCAAAGCTACCCTGATGCAGACCCATCACCAATTTGCCAGACCCATCCTGCCTTTGTGGCCCGTCCAGTATCAAAATCCCAAACGATCGCCGTCCTTTCGCCAATGAGTCACATAGTGAGCTGAAAATATATGGTGTGGAGGGAAGTTCTGGCAACCTCCTACGGAATCCTCGATGATGATGCCCACACCCACGTTGAACAACTGAAGAAGTATTCAAATTTGCTCAAGTACTGTAGGAATCTGCAGGAACCAACTTTCTGTTTGATGTCGAGTCCTGTCCAAAGATCCTGTCGCCAAGAGCTGGCCATTAGCAGAGCATGCCTCACGAAGCTGCCACCACGTGCCACGTGTGTCTTCTTAACATCCTCCAAGTTGAGCAAAGAAGAGTTTTCTACCCACATCTTGAAGGGTTCACCTTCAAAAAGCTTCAACTTTCACAAAGCGACTCTATATTTGAATTGAACTGTAGCATTCTGAAAAAACGGACACAGTTGCACGCTGTTCTCGAAGAATTGGTCCACGTGGGCACCCAAGTTTCGTGCTGCGTTCCCCATCTCCACCCCTTGGGGCACCGCACCACCCCGGAGATTGGTGCATGATGTGCCCGGAACTCCCTTGACCCGATTTGACCGTCGAACGCAAACGCCAAACACGGTCGTCGCCCTCGTGATCGATATCCTTTGTTCCTAATAGCTTCTTGCTCCTAGTAGCGATGCCAGGAGCCCCTAGTAGCGTCCTTGCTCCTAGTAGCCGTCCGAGTGAAAGGACGTGAAAGGCAACGCCTCATGATCTCGCCGGAGGTCACGCTGCGGAGCTGGACGTGTCCATCCTGAAACCGGCCCCTCCCGGTTGAGGAATGAACCGCAAAGATTAAAAGGATTCAACAGTTTTAAAACACGGGAGGCAACAGCCAGGACCTCTTTAGCTGGCAAAACCGTGTGTGCAAGAAAAGTAGCGCCAAACAACAAATGTCACATAACTGATATATATATATATATAGACAGTGTCATTGTTGCTCTGCTTGTACCGCGCGAGATCTCCATTAGTCATCCCGTCTCACTTCCTCTGGCGACCAACCGCATTCACTATACTTGAGGCCCCAAACAAACGACAGCATCAGAAATGACAGCGATAGCAGCAGCAGCAGCAGCAGCAGCAGCAGCAGCAGCAGGAGGAAATTGAATAAACTAACAAAGTACTGTAAATGACTGTGGGTTTGCTTGATGGGTGTTCTTGCGTTGCTGGCTTGGAATTTTAGGATCCCGGCGAGCTGACGCACAATACTACAAGTTTGCCACGAGACACAAACAGAAAGCCGAAGATAAACTGGACTCTCAAAGCACCTGCCTCTACAACCCCTACAACTAATTGACAACGCACAGAGGTTCCGCCCTAAGCTGAGTTGAGGACCATCATGCCAAGAACCAGCGAAAGACCAGACCTGCACAAGACCATCACAACACCTTTTTGAGATGTCCAATCTTGTGGTCCTTTTGGATAAAGGCATATGACGGCCAAAGTCATGCACGACTCTCCGAGGCCCAAGCGCGGCAAAGGCTACCCCAGTCACGACTGAGCTGCAGCCCTCAATGGTCCTGAAAGGCATATGACATGGATATACCCACACACTCGGGATAAGAGTTCGTACGGAGGCCGCCAAATGTATAGAAGAAGCCTAAGTGAAAGAATGGTTTGAGCAAACCAGTGAAAGAATGGGACTAGAGAAGGTTCGGCTCCATTGAGGACAAGAATGTTTTCAAGCGCCCAACAGTACAGGATCTACATCCTGGGTGATTGACCATCCTTTCGACCGAGAACAGCTGATGGACACAGTTGAGTTGAGACGGGCACTGGCTCAAACTATTTGACTCACTCGTTACCCTCGAATGCGCTGAACCATGCAACTGCTGAAGCCAAATGAAATCTTAATCTTTAGAACCATGCTTGCAACATCTTGCAAGCAGGGTATGGCCCTAAAACCTGAAAGCCAAGTCGTTCACAACAGGCGCTGAAGCATAAAGCAGCAGCTTAAAAAAAATAAATACCTGAGAAAGGAGAGGACGAAAGCCAACGAGAGACCAATATGGTAATGCAAGACTGGGAGGAAAAAATTGCGGAGCACTATTGTTGAACGCCTGTAGCTTTCGTGGAGCTTGTATCAACGTGGAGTAGATCAAGATCGAAGCACAGCATGAAGTGTTGAATGTTTTAGGTTTTCTCGATTTTCGTGGCGCGGTGCTCTCTGGAGCGTCCCTGTTTGGTGGTCTATTTGAGAATCCATTTAAAAATAAACGACAGTGAAGACCAGGAGAAGGATGCCCGAAAGGTGGTTCTTTGTTGTTTTCAAACGTGTTTCGGGCATCGTGCATCAATGCGAAGCCCTATAAAGAGCAGGGCTGGGAGAAAAACAAGAGGAGAGCACTCATTCTTGAATGGTTGTAGTTTTCGTGGAGCTGGTAACTGGTAAGTGTTGAATGTTTTTAGTATTCTTGATTTGCTTGGCGCGGCGCCTTCTGGTGGAGCGTCCCCTTGTTGGTGTTCTATTTGAGAATCCGTGCAAAAATAAACATCAGTGAACACCAGGAGAGTGATGCCCGAAATGGTTTTTGTGGTTGTGCTGAAATGTGTTTCGGGTATCGTGCATCAATGCGAAGCCCTATAGAGAGCAGGGCTGGGAGGAAAAAATAGCAGAGCACCTATAGTTGAAAGCTTGTAGTTTCGTGGAGCTGGTACTGAGATCAAGATCGGAGCACAGCATGAAGTGTTGAACACTCTTTGTTGCTTGGTCCTTCTTGGTATGATCAGAGCTAACAGTCCCTATGCCCGGACTAGAAAATTGCCTGCAGACCCCTTCATGATGCTAATGATGCACTACTCGGCGTCCATGGCATCACTCGCATCACCAGACCCCATTTTCACTGCGTTTCTGACCCTCGCTTTGGAGCGCTCTCCCCGACCAAGCTCCGGGTTCACCCTCTCAAAAGGTGCCTTTTCGCGCCCTCCCCCCCCACACCCCCTTAACTCACTTCGTTCGCTCTAAGAGCTCAAGCCTACCCTATCGGCTGGGCTGGCTTTCGTAATAGACGCAATAGAGAGAGAGAGAGATAGAGAGAGAGAGAGAGATAGAGAGATAGAGAGATAGAGAGAGAGATAGATGGATAGATAGATAGGTAGGTAGATAGATAGATAGATAGACAGACAGAGAGAGAGAGATAGATAGATAGATAGATAAAAAGATAGCTAGATAGATAGATAGATAGTTTTCAGTTTTTTTCAGTTTCAGTCGCTCTCATGTCGTCATGAGACAGCGGGGCGCGGGAGCAGGTGTCCCGGCTGATCCAGCTAAGATCAGACTTGCCAGCACCGTGGTGCACTCCATGGCCATCCCAAACATGTTTGAAATAAAAAGGAACCTCCATTCCGCAAAAGCCGCTATGGCGCAGAAAGGAGTCGGCATTTCAACCTGGTTACTCCTCAAGGCATTCCAATGCCAAAGGAGATGAACGTAGCTAGCACCCAACTAAAAGGCGGTGCACCTTACACAAGCAAACCCAAAAAGAACCATTCAACTTGGCTCCATGGTGGTGTAGCACATGAGCCATCTTGACCTGTACCAAAAACAAGTGAGGCAGTGACTGCGGCATCTGGTTTCACATCCCGAAGGGAGAACTCCAGGGCTGTCAGCGGCCGGAATGAAAACAACACAAAGCAAGGGTCGTGCCGACCTTGGAGCTCAATCACCTTGGGTGAGGGCTCACATCCAATCATTTTCAATTGTTGATCGAAACACGGCTACTCCTCATCCCTCACATCAGCAGCAAGGCGCTCAGGGTCATCTGCCGCAAGGCGCCCAGGAGTGAAGCAGGGGCTCAGTGGGATCTGGACCAGTTGATGATGGCGCAGGCCAAGTTGCAGGTTCAGTTCCGCCAAGCACTTGTGCGCCAGCTGCAGCGGATGATGAAGAAGGTTGGGCCTTGCTCCACATGCATGGCAAGGCAAGGTGCTATGCTGGATCTGTACCTGTGTGGCCAAGTCACGTTCGATCACACCTCGGTGCTCTGGGCGCTTGCATAAGCCATCATGGTCAATGACTAGCTTGCCACAGATGCTGCAGTGACACCTCAGTCGTTCCAGGATGTCCTGTGGGTACTCTTCAAATCTGCTGCCATGGCAGGTGTGTTCTTCTTGAAGCTGCCGTGGGAAAATGTCTGTACCCAAAAGGCATCCCTTCCAGAGGCAAAAATCAACAGCATTTTCCCTGAGAAGCCAGATGATCACCCATTCCGTGGTGTGAGGTGCATGGGAGTCCAAAACAACAGCCTCTTTGAGGTCATCAAACTGAACCCAACCCATTGCTGATCTGCCCAGTGCCCGGAAATGGCCAGCACCATCAGTGTGTCTGATGGCAGAAACTATTGTTTACGGATGGCGCCGAACTCCAAGTTGGTGTTCGTCCTGGTAGGGCAGCCAAATCTGCTCGTTGAGGTCGAGTTCAAAGAAGCTGCGCTCAGCATGACCTTGGTTGTTCAGGACAAATCGATCAAGATGCAAGCAAGTCAATCGATCATGCGCAGTGAAGGCCCAAGTAATTCGACCAATCATCGATGAGCTCCTGAAGTCCAACTTTTTGAGCAGTCTGAGGAGCCTGAAGAGTGGGTGGATTGTAGGTATCCCCACGGTCCCGAACCAGGACCTGATCCCCTTCCTGTACAAGCCGCTTCCACTCCAGATTGACACATCTTGGCTGGAGCCAAGACAAAAATTTGAAATGGAACTCACCAATGTCATGCTGGTCAGATCCCCATGATTTCAAAAAGCTTTCGAAGGCAGGAATGGCGCGCAGCGTTACCCACACACTTTCCTGCCGAAACAAATCTGCTATCTTCTCAGCTCCAGGTCCAAAGTCATTCCAGCAGGGCTCATGGAGCTGACATACAGCCCAAAGGAAGGCAACCATGGTGGAGTTCTGACAGCAAACTTTGCTGTCAATTCCAAGCCTCACCGCAATGAGCCACCCTGCGATGTCCTCCTTCGGAAAAGGCCGTTTGATGTCTTCACCAAATCTGTGGCTAGTGGGTTCTCGCGATTCGTGTGAGGCCTCAGTCTTCCCAGCATGAGGTTCCATACCGCAGACGTCGATAGCGTCGGCAGGAGCTCGTGAAGCCTCTGGTGACGCATGCTGATTTGCAGCATCCACGGCATGACCTTCAGTTGCTTGGAGTCGGAATCCGAGGCTTTGAGGCACTTGAACCGGACCACTGCTTGTGGATCTCGAATCAGCTCTACCAGTTCCTCCAGCATGCTCTGCATGCTGGTCATCGAAATGGGAGCTCGATCGGTGGGCTGCACGCGCTTCTCCTTTGCATTCCAGGTCAGGGAGTTCCATCCTCCATGTTCGGTAAGGATCAGATGCTTCACTGCCTCTTGCCAGATGTCGGAGGTCGTGGAGGCTTGAGCAATCTTGAGCATCCTGTCCAGCAAAGTCTGCGCAATCAGCATCACCAGACACAGGCGGAGCGATTGAGTGGTCTCGCGCTTCTCCATCTGTTGTTTCCATTGTTGTGTTGTTTGCTGGATCTGTGGGAGGACGCTTGCCGTCCCCGGTTGAAGGAACATGATGAACGTGTCCTGTACTGCTAGGGCCTGGAGTTGGCTTTCGCGCCGCAAGGCAAGAGTGGTCAGGAGTTGAACCACCCTTGGAAGTTGGTCGTAAGAATCGTTCGGTTCCCTTTCGAGCTCGTGTTTCGGTCTTTCAGAGGTTGGACCGGCCTTGATTCGATCAGTCCCCCGAAGGTGTCCGAGATCGTCCACCTACAGGTCGAGCGGTGGCATGGCACGCGAGCTTCACAGCAATGTTCAACGTAAGTGGACAAGTTTCCACAACCCCTTCTGTGAGCCAGCAGTGATTGCAGCACCATGGAGTGGGACACACAATTGTCATACAGCTTGAGGGCAGGTTGAATCAAGTGGTCATGATGAACTCGATGATGCTCTTCCATGAGTTGCGGTGCACATTCAATTTTGCAAACACTGCAGTGACTGCTGAGCCAGGTACTCCATTCCGGCTGCCAGTACAGGTGAGCTCGTTCTGCCGCGCTGGGCTCCTGTGTGTCAGAGGATAGTGCAGGTGAAGGCTCTTGCTGAGACTGTAGCGCCGTATGAAGAATGGCCAACTGTGTATATACCATGCATCTGTGACCGCGCTTGCATTGCCGCAAAGACAAGCCCGTACCTGTCCTCCAGAGGCTTGGCCATATGTAGAAGGGCTGCATGATCTTGAGCAAGGTGCTGTGAGATACCACCTGGCTTCCTGGATTGTCGTCCACACAGCACGCAACAGGTCCGTAGCGCAGCTTGGAACTCAGGGACTGTCACAATGGTGTCAACATCATGCTGCAGTGACATGTTGCGGAGCCTTTGCCACGTGAAGGGAACATGAACTCCCGGTGGACGATCTGGATGAAATGCCTTACAGCCATTCTCAATGTGGTTCCGGAGGCTGAAGAAGGAAGCAAGAGCTTCATACAGTGACTGCATGTGGGGGTGCCGTCAATCGAGTCTCTGGCTGGCTGAAATTCATACTTCTTGTCAAGTTGATGCCCGGTTGTTTGCCTCTTGACTTCAGGAGGTAGCGGTCGATCAGGATCAGGTTTGAGCGGCTCCAAGCTAGCAATGGCTTCCTGAAGGAGATCATTCGTGGATTGCTTGCATTCCAGAAGGCGAAGCACAATAGCTAGTTGCCGGAGCGCATGACAGCTGTGAGTGGCTGCTTTGTCTTTGCCACAAGCTAAACAGGTCTTGGTGGTACAGATTTCCGTCATGATCCGGGCCACATCACTTTTGGATTCCTGCCATTGTGTGTGGTGACATCGTGCCAGGTGTGTCAAGATATCCTTCCCAGATCCAAAGGCCCTTGCACATAACACACATTGATCTCGGATCATACAAGCCAACTCCGGACGCTCAAACAAGGCCTCCCAGGCATGATTGGCAATGTATTGGCGAAGTTCTTCATGATCACCCGGAGGAACCTGCATGGAGCGAGACTCATCGAAGTTGGGACAGTTGTTGTATGAGATATGGTACATCAAGCCTTTCCAATTGACCAGCTTAATGTGACAGTGGGCGCATTGTGGTTTTCCGTGCTTTGCATCACGTAATGGTTCAAATCGACAGTAAAGCGGGTGTGCTTTGTGCTTTTTGGACAAATGCCTTTTCAACGATTCAGCTGTATCTGCAATATACGAGCAATATGCGCAACTGTATGTGACCTCGTCCTTGGTTGCAGGCTCATCAACAGGGCGCAGGGGGTCATCAGCCTGAAACACTTTCAGAATCCTGGATCGAATTCGATGTATTGGAATCCTGAGCAAGAAGTCATTGGGATCCAGGCTGTGACAATTACGCTCGAACTTGTCGAAGGCAGAGGTCCATCTTCCCTGAAAGTATTGTTTGGGCTCAGGGAGGTGCAATCTCTGTCGAATGTGTTCATTGGTCTCGTGTGTGATGTGACTAGGAGACCGTGCCAAGCTTCTGATATTGGCATGAATCTTGTTACACAACAATTGCAATCCCTCCTGTCGTAGTCCACTGCTTCCAAGGCCATGGGCATAGCTCGAAAGGATGCAGGTGGACCACAAATTGGATCTGTCGTGACTGGTGAGTGCATGACGTCCAGTAAACCACTTACGCATGCGGGTATATGTAACTTTACCAAGTTGCAGCCTGTGCTTCAGCGTGAGTTGCTCAAAATTTAGGAACGAAAGTTTCGCTCCTAGATACGTATGACTGGAGGTCAGCTGGATCAGGGAGTGACCATGACGTCGAGGGATGCGGAGCCAACGCTTGCCGTCTTGTACAACAGTATGTCGTTTCGTGATTGTCTTGGCTCCGGTCCCCTCAATCTTAGCCAAAATGGCCGTCTTGTCAAACGAAACTTGCAATCCAAAGCTCTCTAAACTGTCAAGTTTGCAGCCCATTTGTTGCAAGGCATCTGTAAACTGTTGTTTGCTCAACAGCCGCCATTTGAACAACAGATCGTCCGCATACGTGATCAAATGTTCACAAATCCAGGTGAAGGGCTCTGACCGTGTACCATTTGTGATGTTGTCACCAATGCATTGACAAACATAAATGAGAAAAGCCGTCCACTCAAGCGGAGAGGCCTTGCATCCCCGACGAACCCCACGCTCAGGAGTCAGACTGCCCTCAAGTCCTCGATGGCGGACATGATATTGTGCCTGATGAAGCCAGTTCAATAAAACAGTAGAGAGGTCCGGCGGGCAGCCACACAGATCAAGACCTTTTGCCACATATTCCTGCGGTAGTCTGTCATAGGCCTGCTTGAGATCCAAGGACAAAATGAGGCCCCCACCGAAGGAATCCGTGGTTGAGGTCGTTCTCCAAGGACCAGGTCTGATCATCTGGCACAGAGTTCGGGTTTCATTGCAGAAGTCAAAGGCCATGTACAGTGCTTCTTGGACACCACGGTGGGGAAGGTATGCGAAATATGGATATTGACACATCACAACTTGCATCTGATCCTGGGCACGAGCCTTGTAAGCACCAAGGACAGCCTTCCCAAGGCTGCAGGTAAGGGCAATGGGCCTCAGATCTGTAGGCGAGTGTACCGTTCTTTTTGCAAGAAGGGCAAGATGAGCGTCTTTCCATTGTTGAGGGATCTGGGATTGATGTTGCCAATGTTGTTGTATGTAAGACTCCAACCATTGTGCCAGCGGATATGCCAAGTGCTTGACCACCACTCCAGGTAAAGTACCTGGGGCCACAGCTTTATGATTTTTGACACGGGTGAGTTGTTGATATAGTTCCTCTGCCGTCAATTGGACAGGTGCCCACTGTTCGGGCTCAGGACCATGACCATGTCCCATGATGGTGGTGAAGTGGTCGATGAGGATCTTCAGTTCCTGAGCAGGCGAGTGAAGTGCTCCTTGATCCGTGCGAAACCTGATACATCTTCTGGCCTGCTTCGGTGTCAAAGCCCGTACTGCTTCATATAGACCCCGAGAGTCATGCAGAGCGGCAGCCCTGGCCGCATTGTCAGTGATCTGTCTAACTTTGTTTCTCTTCTTCTGCTTACACAGAGTTTGAAGTTGTGTATGCAGTTTGTTGAAGGCCATTGTTGTCCGCTTGTTGGCCTGGTACCAAATCTTCCAATCAGCCGGAAAGGAGCCCACCAGAGGACGATGATCAGGATATGCGCGTGCCTGAACAAGCGGGCAGGTTGGCAGGCACCTCGTCCGTTTGGATACAGCGTCACTCTGCACCTTCCTTTCATGACCAGGAAATCAATGGTCGAAGACCTCCTTGGTCCACAGTAACAGTTGAAATTCATCAAAAATGTCTTGTAAGCATGAGGCATCAGGAAAGCCGGGTTGAGGACCGTGGCCAATAGTGGTGTTAAAATCACCTCCAATCACAAGCGTGCGACGGGCAGGAATACGTCTGAGCAAGGAAGTGAGTTTGGTCCACAGTTCGTGTCTGGCTTTCAGGGGGTGTGGTCTGTGAACGGTTGATCCCACCGGGAACTGGTAGAGGTTGACCAGGTCAATGCAGTGATCTTTGAGATGGCAGCGAACGTGAAGGAGTCGTCCATGGTGCAGATCCTGATAACTCAGAGCATCCATAGCGCAGAACCCTGTGCGTACCATAATCAATAACCCACCACCGTCCTTCGAGAGTTCAGGGGAAGGGATTATACTGTAGCCATACGAACTCCAAGGCTCGCTGATCGACCAGTGAGTGCTCTGGATGAAGGCCACGTCAAACCTTTGCAAGGCAACCCATTGGATCATCTCTGCATACGTGGAGGTGTTCAAAGCCATGGCATTCCAGCAAAATACAGTGAATCTCTTTCGTGATCTTTTTGGAGGATGGCAGGGTCTCATTCACAACAGCAGGCTTCATCGGTTGAGAACTTGTCAAGGAGGAAATCATCAGTTGCCCTCTATACATAGCAAATCCGTGCAAGGCCAATCTTCGATAGGCCCTCTTCAGACTACGTTTCTTTATCTTTTCTTGGGTGGTTTGTTTCCCGTGGGAATCTTCTAGCCCGGGACAGCACGTCCCATCTTGAGGGAATGTGTTTCCCTTTCAGGCAACCCCTGGGCGGGTTGCCGACCCTTCCCTTCCCTACCTTCTAACAAAAATTGCCAATCCGAGGCAGGCGACTCGAAGGTAGGCCCGGAATTGGGACCGGGTGGTTCCAGGTGCACCATAGGCTTGGAGAGCGTCCAGGTGCCAAGACTCAGCCAACCAAGAGCTAGGATCCACAGCAGCTTCCGACGGCAGCACGCACGGAGCCCAGACTCCCAAGAACGAGCCAGCAACTGGGTATCGAACTCCATGGAACACGAACCGGGAGCGTGTGGCACACGCTGGAACCAGAAGGCTGATAGATAGATAGATAGATAGACAGATAGGTAGATAGACAGATAGATAGATAGATAGATGATTGTGTCCCAGCCCAGCTGCGCATGCCGGCGCCCAGGAGCGACCCCGCAGGTACAGAAGCTTGCGTCCAAACGTCCTTCCTGTTGGTTTTCAGAGCTTCGTTGGCGTGACTAGGAAATCAACCGTCACGCCCCTGCTAAATAGCATCGAAAAGCCAACACGCTTCTTCTGGTTCCAAGGCTACACACGAGCGCTCGCAAAAGTCATGCCTCTATCAGCATAAGCAATAGCAATAAGCAATAGCCAATAGCAAAAGTATCAACCAAGTATGAAAATGTGTGAAGGTGTGGGTACATATTGTTCAGACTTTCCCTCTACCTTAAGGAGCGGTACACCCGCTGTACTGTATGCCTACAGTACCGGAGGGGGGTGAACGAAAGGTAGCAGGGAATCAGGCGTAATCCGGGAGGAGGTGAGAGGCCCCCC
>CAXAMN010011112.1:559451-591067 GCA_963970005.1 Durusdinium trenchii | reverse complement strand
CTAGTAGTAACAAGTGCATTACTACTAGTAACAAGAAGCTATTAGTAGCTTTCGGGAAGTAAAGCTTTCACTTCCCCACCGCAGTCTTGATGGCCATGATGAGTTCTCCAACCGTTTGCAAGGAATGGACTTTCATCCTTGGACGGAGAAGTTCTTTCAGCAGGACTATGCGGCACTACGAGATTCAGTCAATGCAGGAATGGAGATTTGAGATGCTTTAAGGGTCTCCGAGAGATGGCCTTCCAGCTTTAAACTGCCTCTTTAAAGGCTCCGGAAGTCTGAGGCACGAACTTTGCAAGAGGAATGCCATTCATGCGAGTAATGTTCAAAGCAAAATGCTCCTGGCGGGAAAACAAAACTAAAAATCACAGAAGCGAAAAGGAATCCCTTGTCTATATAACTCTGAAAAAAAGCACCAAACAGGCACAAAGAAAGAATCAAAGGATGATGGAGTTCTGTCCCTTGACTCTGGGTACCCGGCAGACTGAGGCGCTCCTTTGGCCTTACGGAAGGGCCACCAATAAATCCATCCAAATCCGTCCAAATGTGTTTATTTATTTGGTAAGGTGCTCATGGAGTCCGAAAATGAGCTCCACAAGAACGAAGTCAGAAAGAGCTATATATGATGATCTTAACTTCGTTTTGGAAGCAGCGATGAGAATGAGGCCGATGGCCGCATGTCTCAATGCCTGACAGGAAGAGTCGAGTATTCTTCCAAATGCCAAACACCAAAAACTGACAACTCCCAAACCCTACAACAGCTATGGATTCCTTGGATGCCGGCAAGTATCTTTCTGCAGTGCCGCAAAAGTGCAAATGTCTTTGCAACTATTAACTATTTCGCCGCATGTCCGTCTTCAGGTGCTGCCCATTGTTGCCCCCTAAAGCTCACTCACTTTGTCGATTTGCGACACCCCAAGCACACCTGAAAAGGTTCCAAGCAACTTGCAGCCTTTGAGGCATGCACGATGATTGTTTGGACAAGGCAGGAAAGAACAAATGCTAGGCAGACTGGCCCGCACATCAGGTTTTACCTGCTGGGCATCACTGCGGTACAT
Organism: Durusdinium trenchii; assembly: GCA_963970005.1. Taxonomy (NCBI): domain Eukaryota; class Dinophyceae; order Suessiales; family Symbiodiniaceae; genus Durusdinium; species Durusdinium trenchii. The sequence continues at coordinate 590,009 of CAXAMN010011112.1, read as the reverse complement.
ATTGTAAGTCAAACAACTTTGGCGCTGACGCCCTTGCACAAGCTTCGGCCCCAGAGAGTACATAGTTCAACCCAACAAGTCATTGTAAATGGGACGAATCTCTGAGAACCAATCCATCCTTGGAAGGTAAGCTTTTGCCTGGCGTCTGCTTCCTCTCTGAGTCTCCATCGTCTTGCTCGACTCAGTGCGCTTCTGCTGCGCTGTCGCTGTCAATTGCCAAATCACTTCGACGCCGTGCCCCCTTGGGTTTCTTCGGCCTGGGTGCAGACCGAAGCGGCCAGAAAATGGCTGTAGGTTCGTTCACTGGGAATAGCAAAAACTGAGATATGCACACCGGACCTCCGCATACCGCCACCTTGAGATGTGGATGGCACATAGAAGAGTTGAGATCTTTGTTATGCGAGGCTATGCCATACAGCTATGCGCTCTGGCTGAAGCAACTGAAGAGGCCATGGACGGGATTGCGCATGCCTGCACACACTCCAAATATTGCTTTTCATCAGCCATACTAGCAGGCCACAGCAGTGTGTACTCAGGGTGCATCGCCCAAAACAAGTAAAAGGCTTGGTTGCTGGGCCTCTAGTGCTTTCCGGCTGGCTCCGTCATCACTACCTGGCGCCAGTCTCCTACATCCACCTCTTTTCACCCCGCTCACAATTCTCCGGTCTCCCTTCATGCAAATCGGCATCAGCCACTGCCAGTCTGGGTCTCAGAAACCGACCGTAGACTCTCAGCTCGCCAGCTTCAGTTCCAACAATCATCAAATGCGCTGCCTCCCACGATGCTCAAATGGCGTGGCTTGAAGATAACTCCTACTGGTTTAGCGGTCTGTCGAATTATCCATCAACGCCAACATTGACAGTCACATAGAAATAGGAGGAGAGACATGTTGCAACAAGAATATCAAAAGGACCCACACGAGACCTCTAAGCTGTAATTGAGAACTGAGAATGCCGAAACATTGCCCTTTAGAGTTCACTCAGACAATTTTTGTACCCAAGCTCATACTCCATAGCATCCATAGAAAATGCCCAGAAAACAATGAAAGAAAAACAAGGATTTGGGAAGTCGGTCCCTTTGCCCTGCTTGTGCTACACTTGCTTGGCAGGTTTCGTCAGAATTCCAACATTTGACTGCGTGCAAGAAAAGACAAAAAAATATAAAATGTGGTAAAGGGGTGAGAAAAACAAATATATCTATATATACATACAAAATACATCGTGTCTGAGAGCTGGGCTGGAGAGAAGCCCATACATCTCGTCGGTGAAGTTGTCGAGCACTGGCAGGAGTTATGATACTTCGCTTGGCAACGAATAAACTGCCTTTTTTGTCCGTGATATGGTACAGCAGATTTGGAAACACGACTTCAGCTTCTATCCCGGACCTGAACTCTGCTGGTGCGCGTGCGGGTTGACGCGCTAAAGAACCTAGCCAAGCCATGTCAGTTGCTTCCAAGTCAGCTGTCTCAAGGATCCTTCCGTTTTCCCTCATATTGGTGGGACATTTGCCATGAAAGCAAAGAGCAAGCATCCTTTATTGATATGGCTCTAAATCATTCTGAAACTCAAACTGAGCTTTGTGCAGGCACATGACTTCAAGTGTTGTGGTTGCATGCTAGCATCTGGAATAGTGGACAGTGTGTTTGATCCCTTTTCCGCAGTGGTTGTGTTTCTGGAAACAATCATATCAAACCACCATCATAGCAACTACTCTTGGCCCCCATTTATGGAAGTTTCAGCGTGCCGGCGTGCCAATACGCCGATATCCTGTGGGTGGGGATATCGGTGTATCGGTCTATCGGTGCGGCACAGATTTGAAACCCGAGGCGCCGGCACAATGGGAAGTTTGAGGAGGAGGAGGAGGAGAGTAAACAAAGAATTGTCCCCTTCTGCTGTACTACCGCGCCAACTCTGGCTCGACTCGCGAAACTCGAATAGTCAAGGAAAGTACCGCCATTACAGCTTGCAATGTGTTTTGCTCTCACATGACATGAGCAGCGGCATTTTTATTCAGTATTAAATTCAAATACACTATCTATTGTGTGGGGGCCCAATCGCGTTTAGACTACTTGACTAGGAGGTCCTGTCACAGTATCGTGTTCAGCCTCCTTTCAGACTACTTTAGTGTCATCAAAACAAAGTATCTCGTTTATGTGGGGGCCCTATCTCGTTCACCTGCGAATACTGATGTTGGACAAACAAATGGAGCATGCCAGTAGACTAGTAAAGAATGAATAAAAGTGGTTGCTCACATACAGTACCTGTTCCGTAGAAGCTTTGGCGGTGAAGGAGGCCAGCTAGGCATTGAAACTTGGTAGCGGTAGCGGTCGTCTTGCTCTGAGCCCTCGGCGTAATCTCACCATCGAACGACCCCACTGCAAGTGAAACACCGTCTCGCGAAAACCTGAAGATTTGGTCCATCATCTGCTCTTGGCATGAGCGAAAGACTTGAATCAGAGCATATGCAAGAAATCAGCTCATGCAAATGAAAGGTCATGCTTCATCTTTTTCTGTACATCCTGCAGCAAGAAGAGCTCAACAGGTCTCCAGTGCCAGATCTGTCAAGGTCTCTGGGTTCCCAAGCGCTAAAGACTTCACTGCAGAGCTTGCTTGAGGCAGTTCCCAGACCTACAGGGTAAGGCAATGTGCCATGAGTGGCCCTTGCATCAAAACCTCACTGCGCAGTCCCAGTGCTGAGTTCAATACCAACCGTCCGGACACTGCTGACCAAGCATTGACCTCCCCATTTTCAGCACCTGTCGGAACGTCTGTGCGTTGGTCGGTCGCATTCTCAGAAAAGTGCTGGGGCTGCGACCGCTTGCGAGTGCCTGAGCAAATCGAAGCATGAAATGTCGCATAAAGTCTGCAAATGACACAAATGACAAAGTCTGCCCAGGAAATCTAGGCAAACTCCGCAAAACATCTGAAAAAGAAGCTCTTGTAGTAACTTGGCAGTTGGCACCACTCAGTGAAAAGTTGCTGGGAATAATGTGATTGTTCGTGGCACACATTAGTAACTCCCTTCCCTGACTTTATGGATGCGTCAGCCTCATGTTTCTTGCACTTCCCAACCCCCCGTTCCCCGGCGTGCCATGCCTTTCCGTGGTGGGAGAAGGAAATGGCCGTCACAGTGCTTGTGTGGCCCTAGGATAACCAACCAGTGGCTCATTCAAGCAATGAAACGTGAAGATCTCTTGAGTTCACAAAAGGGATATATAGATACATATATATAGAGAGATAGATATATATATATATATATGTATAGGTACCATACCATCTATATATATACATATATATATATATTGTTTGTCGGTGTCCGTTTCCAGACTACTAAAGAGTAGTTCAGCTCTGGAGATGAGTGTGCCGGCAAGAAGGGTCAGCTCACCATGTCTATCCAGAACCTGCCACAGTATGCAGCAAAAACTGCAGATGTACATACATCCTCTCAAACAAAGAAATAATCAGTAAGGGTGTTCTTTTCATGTGCAATAAATGCTAACAACGCAGGTGTCATGCCAAGAACAAGAAGTTTGAGCCTTCCACAGCTTCAAACTGCAGTCCTGAAGTTCCAAAACTGCTGTTTTTTGTTGACCCTTCTTTTGGGGGGGTAGGCTGCTAGGTAGCTAGAGGTAGCTATAAGCTACAAGTAAGCTACTAGTTATGGACGCAGGATAGCTCACGCACTAATGATTTGGTTTCTAGATTTTTTGGGAAACTTAGCTTCACTGGTTCAGTTGACGTCTCTCAAAATGTTCCATGCGAGACCCTCCTCTGACCCTGTGGCCAAAGTTCGCCTGGCAAGTCGAAAGTCCCAACAATGTGAACAAAGGGCTCACTGCTTCTCTCATTGCATCTCAGTAAAAAAAATAGTAAGTAAAGCTCACCTACTTCACAACACATCTGCCTGCGGTATCAACAAATCACATCAAATCACATCATATTGTGCATTTCAAGAGACCTCAAAAGCACATGCCAGCGGGGACGAATCAACGCTGAAGCACAAGCTCTTTATGCTGCCTCGATGCCCTGAACAAACCTTGGAAACAGCAACAAAACAGGTCTTGTACCTACCCAACTCAGGACGCTCTAAATTTCTTAAGCTGCTTGACTCAAAACTTGAGAGGCGGGGAACGAAAGCGATGACGACGACACGACGATCGTGAAAACACCTTGAAAATAATCCCCTGAGATGATGTTTGTGATGTCGTGTCTCTTGGGGGGGGGGCCTAATCAATACCGCTTCAATTCGTTAAGGGGGGGGAGGAGGGGATCTATTGATTCACTTCACACGAAGTGGGGGGGGGGCGTTTGTAGTGATTTTTCAATTGATCCATCCGATTTTGACCCATCTAATCGTAAACTAGAACTTCAGCTGACCTCCTTCGGAGATCGCTTTCGTGATATAGTGACTCTGATCTGCAAGCCGAAGAGCGCGAACGACCCGGCCAGTCTCCATGTTCAGCAACTTGGACGTCCTGTACATGCTGCGGAAGTCTAGGCGACATCTTTTGTCGCTTCAGTCTTTACGTTTGTGCAGCAACACACAATATCTTGATGCTTGCGGTACGTTCACGAGACCATGCGGTTTTCAGTGTTCAAAGTCCCAGTCCCATCGAAGCATCCAGTTGCGAGCAATTTGCCGTTTGGGGAACTTGCCTGGCAGGACCAGCAAAGCTGGAGAATTGGAAAGCTTACTTGTAAGTGTGGGGGTCTAAAAAGATATGCTTTAAATGGGGCCTTACCTTTCAGCTCATCACTTCGTACCCTCAAAACCTATAAGTAAATAGAAGGCGAGGCTTAGCGGCTTCACGCCACAACTCGAGCAAAATCCAATGAGGTTTGATAAAGTTCCGTGCCAGAGGTACCACAGAGAAGATAGGCCCCATGTGACCGCTGAATTGCCTTCAAGTGCCAAACACTGGAAGCACTTCTATCAGTCATGCTTCATACAATGCCATGATCAGTTGCCCCTTCTTGCCTCATGAACTTCCCAGTCACAACATTCCAAAGTTGCACCGTTCCATCCTAAGTTGTGAGATGATCCAATTTTTTCACTCAATATACATATACTGTATACATATTGAATTATGTTCGACTTGCTTGTGCATATGCTTGCATGGGATTGGATCACCTCAGGCTGCACCGCCAACACGAGTGCATAGCAACGTTGCTGTAAGGCACTAAAGTTCAATCTCTGCTTTGAAGGGATCTCAAATACAAAAAATCTTGCTCCTTGACGTCCTGTGTTTCCTAGACAACTGATCTGGCTGCTTTCAACGCATGAAAATGATCGCTGCAAAGGCAAAGAAAATGCTAAGCTGGCATCCACCATGCCAAGCACCAAAACCAAGCCGGACCTTGAAGGGCAAACAGAACAGAACGTTGGTATCCAAAAAGAAAGACCCTCCAAAAACAGCTGCGCAGCTTAACCCAGGTGATGAATCAGCAGTTTTTACTTTGAGGACGGAGCAACAAGGACTCGGTCACTAGAAAATGCTACTGAGCAAGAATTTGTAAGGGGATCAACATGATGATCTGTAACATTAAGCACAAAAATGCTCAACTCTCCTTTGAGCACTGTCACGTCATTCAATTCTTCAGTGCGGTGTCCTCATGCTTCTGCCAGTGACATGTGGCCCGCAGTAAACATGGTCCAGCTGAAAGCTGACAGCAGTGTGAGACCGATAGACTGTTGCTTGCCAAAGTCTGCTGAAGCTACATGCAAGCATGTATTGGTAGAGACAAGAAGGTTTCCTCTATGTGTGTGTGTAACCTTTGGGGTCACAAGGTTCCTTTTGGATTGTTTCCCTTTAACAGCAGGGGGCGTGACGGTCGATTTCCTAGTCACGCCAATGAAGCTATGGAAATCGACTGGACGCAAACTTCCGTACCTGCTGTTTAAACTTTTGACCAGCTGCTCGCTGTCACTTTTGTTTTGCTTGTGCATACTACCTACCACCTACTAGCGACGGCCTCCAACCTTAGGCGTTGGTCTCCAACTTCCTTGCAATGGCCTCCAACCTAAAAGCGATGGCCTTTAACTTGCTACTTGTCATTCTGTTTTGCTTGTGCATACTACCTACCATCTACTAGCGACGGCCTCCAACCTTAGGTGTTGGCCTCCAACTTCCTTGCGATGCCTTCCAACCCAAAAGCGATGGCCTTTAATTTACTACTTGTCACTTTTGTTTTGCTTGTGCATACTACCTACCACCTACTAGCGACGGCCTCCAACCTTAGGAGTTGGCCCCCAACTTCCTTGTGATGGCCTCCAACCTAGGCCTTTTAACTTACTACTTGTCACTTTTGTTTTGCTTGTGCATTCTACCTACCACCTACTAGCGACGGCCTCCAACCTTAGGCTTTGGCCTCCAACTTCCTTGCAATGGCCTCCAACCCAAAAGCGATGGCCGTTAACTTGCTACTTGTCCTCCTGGTATCTCAGGTTTTTAACTCAGGCCGGCGTGTGGCACCGCATTCACATCAGTACGCATTTCTATAAGTGTGCCTGGCTTCATGCCAACCCAGGGTGACCCCGCAGAGTGGCCCCTGTGGACCCGTCGAACTGGGGTTTGTCTTTATCTCCCCTGCCCGGAGATGTACGTGCCCAGAGCGGGCGAAGTAGGCTTCGGCCAAAGTTATTTGCCAAGACCTGCTGAACTATTGAATTCCAAGCTGGCTCATGCCATCCCGTGACCGTAGCGGTCAAAGCTGCCAGCCATTTTGGCACGGCGAACGTGGCCGCAGCAGCCGAAGATTGTTCAAGACTCGTTGGAGTCTGTCAGGACCTTTGCTTCTTCCTTTCTCTCCTTTTCTTCTCTTCCTCCTCTTTTCCCCCTCTTCTCTCGCGCGTAGCGTACTTACAAGCAAACCAGGCCTTTGCAACAGGTTTTTCAATGAGGTTTGGACTGTCATTGGTTTGTCCCCTTTCATTTGGTTCCCCTTTCATTGGCCCCCACAGACGTCTTCCCTTCTTTTCTTTCATGTCTTTCTGTCTTCATGTCTCTTCATCCTCATCCTTTCCTTCTCTTGCGCGCACTTTCGTCCGGACCTTAGCTTGTACACATACACGGACGCGTATTCTACTTACAACTAGGTTCAGGTGGCCCAGGTTTGCTACAACGAGGTTTGGCTCGTCAGTTGGCCCTCTTCACTTGGTTCTTCTTCATCGGCAACCACACACACTTTTTGTCTGTCTCGTCTTTCTCATTTTCATCTGTCTCCTTTGCGTGGACATGTGCTTCGCATAACCCCCTTTCCGGGCAGGATGGGGGTGCCTCCTTCCCGGGCAGGATGGAGGCCACACACAAGGTGTGTGTGTGTAACCCTTGGAATCATAGGGATCCTTTTGGATTTTTCAGGTTTGCCTTTCTGTTTTATTTCACAGCAGGGGGTGGCAGCAGGAACGAGAGTCTGCCACCAAGGAAGACACTCTCGATTTCCTGGTGATACTGGGACTGATCATCCCAGCGTACCTGCAATTTTCCTTTTTTCCGAATGGCATGAGGCTAAGCCCAGAACCTCACAGGTAGCTACCTTCGGCAGTCATGCGCGCACGTTGTCATGTCGCCTTGATCGTCGCTACTTCCTCTTGCAGACCCCCAGGCTCCGAAGGTCCTTACTGGTACTCTTAGGAAATGGAACCCTAGGCCGGCGTGTGGCACCGCTTTCAGTTCAGTACACCCTATCCTAAGTGTGTTTGGCCTCGTGCCAACCCGGGATGAGCCCGCAGAGTGCCTCCCGTGGACCCGTTGAACGGGGGTACGTCGTTATCTCCCCTGCTTTGGAGATGTACGTGTCCGGAGCGGACAGCAGATGGCTTACGCCAAGTGGGATGTTTGTCTCATCTTTGGAATTCCAAGTTGGCTTATGCCTGTACGTGACCGCAGCGGTCAAAGCAGCCAGCCATTTCGGCAGGGCACAAGGTGACCACAGCGGTCAAAGCAAGTTTAAGGTCCATTGGGACCTGTTGGAGCCTTAGTATCTCAGTTGATTCCTCCTTCTCCGCTCCCCGCTCCTCTTTGGTGTGTCCCTGGACGCTTGTTTCGTAGCTGGGAGCACCTCTCTCTCTCTCTCGCTCTCTCTCCTTTTCTTGACGGGTGTGTCCTTGGACGTTTGAGTGGTAGCTGGGAACACCATCGCCTCATTCCTTTTCTCGTTTGGTGTGTCCTTGGACGCTGGGCTCGTAGCTGGGAGCACCTCTCTCACTCTCTCTCTCTCTTTCTCTCACTCTCCCTCTCGCTCTCTCTCTCTCTCTCACTCTCTCTCTCTCTCTCCCCTCCCTCTCCCTGCGCCTCCCGCCGCTATGCAGCTCTCTCCTACCGGCCTCGCCGCCTACACCTTGCCACACACAGGCCTTCAACCTTTCCTTTCCCTTCCTTACGCCGGGGTCTACACCCTACCGGATAACAGCGTGCAGGGGTGCCTGGGCCTTTCAGTGTGCAGCTGGCAACCGCACCAACCATCCTTCCTCCAGTTTACAAGAAACGGTCACTTCTTTTCCGTTTCTTGTTCTTCCTCTTCCCGCGCCTCCACACACCTTTCCTGTCCCTTCCCTACGCCAGGGTTTACACCCTACTGGATAACCGCGCGCAGGGGTGCCTGGGCCTTTTACTGTGCAGCTGGCAACCGCACCAACCATCCTCACTGAAATCTCACCCCACCTTTGGCGTGGAGCTTAAAATCTTGCCTCCCTTCGGGGAGGCGTGTGTGTGTAACCCTTGGAATCATAGGGATCCTTTTGGATTTTTCAGGTTTGCCTTTCTGTTTTATTTCACAGCAGGGGGTGGCAGCAGGAACGAGAGTCTGCCACCAACGAAGACACTCTCGATTTCCTGGTGATACTGGGACTGATCATCCCAGCGTACCTGCAATTTTCCTTTTTTCCGAATGGCGTGAGGCTAAGCCCAGAACCTCACAGGTAGCTACCTTCGGCAGTCATGCGCGCACGTTGTCATGTCGCCTTGATCGTCGCTTTCGCTCTTGAGACTTTGGCCCTACTTCCTCTTGCAGACCCCCAGGCTCCGAAGGTCCTTACTGGTACTCTTAGGAAATGGAACCCTAGGCCGGCGTGTGGCACCGCTTTCAGTTCAGTACACCCTATCCTAAGTGTGTAACCTTTGGAGTCACAAGGTTCCTTTGGGATTGTTGCCCTTTAACAGCAGGGGGGCGCGACGGTCGATTTCCTAGTCACGCCAATGAAGCTATGGAAATCGACTGGATGGAAGTTTGGACGCAAACTTCCGTACCTGCTGTTTAAACTTTTGACCAGCTGCTCGCTGTCACTTTTGTTTTGCTCGTGCATACTACCTACCACCTACTAGCGACTGCCTCCAACCTTAGGCGTTGGTCTCCAACTTCCTTGTGATGGCCTCCAACCTAAAAGCGATGGCCTTTAACTGGCTACTTGTCACTTTTGTTTTGCTTGTGCATACTACCTACCACCTACTAGCGACGGCCTCCAACCTTAGGCGTTGGTCTCCAGCTCCCTTGCAATGGCCTCCAACCAAAAAGCAATGGCCCTTAACTTGCTACTATTGTTTTGCTTGCGCATACTACCTACCACCTACCAGCAACGGCCTCCAACCTTAGGCGTTGGCCTCCAACTTCCTTGCGATGGCTTCCAACCTAAAAGCGATGGCCTTTAACCTACTACTTGTCACTTTTGTTTTGCTTGCGCATACTACCTACCACCTACTAGCGACGGCCTCCAACCTCAGGAGTTGGCCCCCAACTTCCTTGCGATGGCCTCCAACCAAAAAGCGATGGCCTTTAACTTACTACTTGTCACTTTTGTTTTGCTTGTGCATACCACCTACCACCTACTAGCGACGGCCTCCAACTTCCTTGCGATGGCCTCCAACCTAAAAGCGAGGCCATTAACTTGCTACTTGTCCTCCTGGTATCTCAGGTTGTTTAACTCAGGCCGGCGTGTGGCACCGCATTCACATCAGTACGCATTTCTGCAAGTGTGTGTTGGTCGATGTGGATGTTGCGGTTGATGTTGGTCTTTGTTCTTAGTTGTTATGGTGGTTGCGTTGTTGCATGGCCGCCGGAGCGAAGGATGTGCGTGCGCAAGGCCGCTGGCCGGAGACTGCGCGTCATTGGGAAATCTTTCAACATTGGTCATCCTCCCGGATCTCACCAATCATGGCTCCGGCATCCGTCCTTGCTAGCTTGTGTGCCGCGTTGACTGTCTTGGAGACTGTTGCGCTGCTGGATGATGCCCCGGCGCGAGTGAATGAACAAAAGGAGGGATGGAACAATCGACAGGCAATTTTGAATGCATCATTCCGCTCCACCTCAAATTGGCATGGATCGAGAGTTGAACACCTTGGTTGGGGCGCTGTCAGGTGGCTTTGTTTTCTCCTGAGTGCAGAAAAGAACTCCAATGAGTCCACGCTGTCATATGCCTTAATGGCGCAACCGGACCTCTTGGAGCGTATGTGAGAACGCAGCAGCAGCAGCAGCAGCAGCAGCAGCAGCAGCTGCTGCTGCTGCTGCTGCTGCTGCTGCTGTTGGTGTCCTTCAAGATGTTCCTTTTGCTAGGAAACCTCTTGAAAAGGACCTTGCAAAATGCAAATTCCAACGACTCACCAGGTCTCCGAGCTGGGCCAAAGTGCAAGACTTCACAGCTCCATAGCGACACTCGAAGTTCCTGTGGGCTCCGAAAGACTTTTGTCTTTTTGTTTTTCTTTGGGCCGAACAGGTCTTGTGGGGAGAGAGCTAATTGGCCGGCTCAAAGCTTCAACTATGCTCGTTTCTCTCAGGACAAGAAACTCTCAGGTTGTTTTGGAGTTCTACCCTCCTCTCTGTCTGACTCTAGTTGACTCTGAGCTGTTTGACTTGTCTGACTCTGGGCTAGTCAAGGAGTTTAACTCGGGCCTGGTAGTCAGCCGGTTCTACTCTGCGCTGACTATTGAGGGCAAGTCCAAGACATGTTTTTCCTGAACTTCTAGTCTGGACTATTCTTGGGCGACTCACAGTGACTCACAGCCATTTTGAGCTGTCGGGTTGTATCTGCCCAACCAGCTGTCGTCACTCGAAACTAGTCACCTAAGTTGCTGCCTTGCTTCTCATGACTCAAAGCTACTACTCCCTGTAGTCTGGAACCATGCAAGCTGGTTTTTGGGGCTTGAAGTGGCCTGCCGAGGTAACTTCTCTGGGCTATCCCACCACTCTGGGCTTCTCTGGATATCGTTCCAAGCTGTTTGAGTCTCGCCATCATGCAGCTCTACTTTAGATTACTCGAGACAATTCCGCAGTCTTATATTTTGGGCGGCTACTAGATACTCCGGACCACTCAGGACTCAAGGTTCGACTGAAGCGGTCTGCCATACAAGCTTGAGTTTCGGAGCATTTCAGGTGGTCAGGGAGTGACTGAGTGGGTCATTGATCCGAGAACGTAGCGCTACAAAGTGGTTAGGAATCAAACGTAGCCTGCCCATCCAACACCCAGACCCCAGCAATCTAATGTCTACGTCGGCCACGGTGTGCGGTCGGTCAAGAGTTAGTCAGTCCTCTCGCACTTGCCAGACTCCACACCTCAAGATTCAGAACATGCCTGGAATGCCTTTGTCAAAACAAAAGGGAACGGTTCAGGTCATATATAATATGCGACTAATGAACAAACAGCAACAAATAAAGCCGGACTGGAAAAAAAAACAGAGCTCAGCTTGCAACTCCATACAGCTGCAGTACCATCATCAAAAGCTGCGGCCACAAAAAGCCTGGACTCTGCCAGACTGAGCCCCGTCAAAGTACCCAGAGTCAAAAGCAAATAACCTCCAACCGCTGTATCAATAGCATCCAATGCGTTGGAAGGTCACGTTTAAAGCAACTGTAAATCAAGTCTCCATTGGAGCAACTGATTTTTGTGGAGTGTTTTGGGCATGCTTATATTGGTTGTCTTCAAACACGTTCGACTAGCAAGTGAAAACATGAGGGATTGGCTCTGGATGTCTAATGGCCGTGACCTCAGAAGTTGCTCTATGATCGGGCGCTTCTGCTGCCGTAACATCACTCAGTTACAAAAGCTCCTTCACTAGGAACAAGGACGCTACTAGTAGCAAAGGGCATCGCTACTAGGAACAAGGACGCTACTAGGGGCTCCTGGCATCGCTACTACGAGCAAGGACGCTACTACACTTGGAAAAAACTTGCACATGTTGTTTGTCTGTTCGATAGATCCATCGATCCGTCCATTCCGTTCATCCATCCATCCATGCAATCAAGGAACAAACCGAACCAAAACAAAACCCTGCTTAAGGGAGCTGCCACGCTCCCATCGTACAGGCCGTTCTCCTGCAAAGTTTGCTCCGGACGCAGCACCTGCAGCACAAGTGAAACGTGACAGGGCAACAACAGGACGCAAGGGCCTTGCTGTGTCGCAAGTCAATATGAATGGCAGTGTTTTTCAATTCCACAAGCATCACTATGTGTACAGTATGTACAATTACTGTACATCATATACATATGTGTATATTTACATCATATACATATATATATCATATGTCTGCGCTCAAGTCTTTGTTTCTGCTATCTGGCATGTATGAGTGATACAAGCACCTTGATGTCGGTCGTGAGAGTTATATTGAGGCTGGACCCAGCTACCTGGCAAAATGTCCCAAGACTGCAGAAGCTCCCCTGCAACCAAAGAAGTAGCTTCGCAGGGCTACCAGCCTCTTTGATTGAGTTGATGAGCTCAGCAACTGTCTCCTTCCCATCAGACGTGATCCTTGAAAGAGACCCACGAGAGCCCACCGCCTGCCGCTTCCCTTTTTGACAAAGAATCTGCAAAGGAGCCTTTTGATGCAATATGAAGCTGTCCCTTAAGGCCTGAACTTTGCCAACGGAGTGCCATTGATGCGTTGCACGTGCAACGTAATTGGCTCCTCATCCACAGCCACACTACGCTGGCACACTTCCAACACATCTATATAGAAATGCTGTCAACATTGCATCAATGGGCTTTGCACCTCCACTGTGGTTAGCTCCTGTGCAAGCAATGGAGGCGGAGACAAAATCCAAACTGTCAACGTAATCTTTCTCTGTCAAGGCCATATCTCCTCGATGGCTGCATCATCCTGCATTTGCGCAGTCTTTCTCAGGAAGTGTGGCCTTGTCAGAACCACATGCCTCAGTTCGCACTTCCTGGTTTTGAGATCGGAGAGCGGCTCACTCTTGCTCCCTTGCAAACCCAAAGCACTGAAACAGCCTCTGGTCTAACAACCAGGAGTCAGCAGTCAGCAGTTAGTGCAGTTCAATAGAAGCTTCAAAGTGCCAAGTCACTCTGTCTCCTCAACTTGTACCACCAGTTGCTGATCTGTTGAGCCATCCCGCCTGATTTCAAAAGAGGCCTGTTGCCTCTGCTATTGCCTCTCCTATTGTCAAGACAAATCATCCTTTAAGTCTTGATCCAACAAAATATCAAAATATGTACTACTGTATGTCTTCTTCGCCGAAAGACATAACACACGCCGTCACCGCCACCCGCAGACCGCTGCCTTGCCATTGATGGTAAGGGTGGAGGGGATGACACAGCGCGTTGCATGTTCACAGGTGGCGGCCGCTGCGGCGGTGTAGGAATGGCAGCGGATGACCTGCTGAGGGGTGCAGAAGCCCTGCAACTCAGGAAAGCCCTGAAGGGATGCTGATAGTCCTTCTTTGTCCATCAGGTGTTGTTCTACGAGGAGGTGTTTGTACTTCACAAAAAAAAGACTTGAAGCTGTGAAGGTCAAGACCTCAAAGAGATGCCAAGCCGGCAGCTAAAGACAGCGACTATCATGTCGTCCAAAAAGGTTTGCACGTCTGCAGGGACCATTGATACACCCGACAGTTTCATTAAGCGCGTCTTGCCGCCTTGCCTGCAATCAAATTATATACAACAGAGGTCACCTGACTTCTGCCTCTCACTACATACACCTCAGCCTTAGACCCGTGAAGCAATAAAGACCAGCAAGAGCTGCAAAACACATATGTATATATTATATACAGACAAAATTAGCAAGTCACTTTACCTGTAGAGCAGCCTGAAGCAGACCAATGAGACATGATATCATGCAAGGAATGACCATGATGTCCATGTCCAACAGTGCAGAGGCAAAGTAATGGTGAGACACGAGTCCCGTGGACTCCGAGTCATGGCATGGAAGAGCATAACAATCGACGTATTCAATGAAGGGGTGGACAGAGTTGGCTTTTGCTGCGTTCTTGGCATACCTCAGCCATACTGGTGGAAAAATCTTTGGCAAATGTATATGAAGCAAAACCTTGTTTCAGGGAGTCAAACTACTCCTGGCGTAGAGCCCGAAAGAAGAAGGACCAAACAAGGAGCAGCGTACCGGCCGCACATCGACGGGAGAGGGAGGCACAGAGTGAGAGGGAGGTGCCTTCCTGTTTGGAAAACCAGTTTTGAACTGCAAACATCTCGGTGAAGGAACAGGCGGTGAAGGACATTCTCCAATGGGATTGACTTTTGGGCGTTCCACATTGCAGGATGGACAGCAGTTCAAGCCTGCACTGCGGTTTTGAGGGTGGCTCAACTGGTAATAATGTCCGATAGAATGTAGTGATATCCAGAACTGACTGTAGACTTCTTCAAGAAAACAATCAGTCGAATTAGAAACCTGACCAAACAAGAGGTCCCTCCTGAGCACGAGGTGAGCATGGAGTTTCGGAGTTTCCAACACAGTGGTAATATATAACATTTCCTTTGTGGAGCAAAATCTGTGCTGTTGCACTTGCTGGTACACTGGTACATTTCGTGCATCCTTGGCACGGGAGGTGCAGGAAAGAATATGGTTTCGAGTTTAGAGAATGACTGTCTCTGCGCGTCATGGGCGTGATCATATCTTCATCATGATGTTGCTCTTCCTTCCTCATCCTTACCTCATCCTCATCAGCCTTATCTATTGTTACCCCTAGCAACCTTGCTACTAACACTGTGACAGGGGTCTACCATTCGTGACCATTCTACAGAAAGTCCATCGCACGTCCACAAAAGAGCCAATTCGTGCAAGTTTGTGATGGTATATGCCTCTCAGCATTAGTGGCTGCTGGCAGCCCTGCAGGTGCCACTAGCGGAATATCAGTACCTGCCCAAAGAAAGATCACTGACCAAAGCAACTTGGAGAAGCCTGTGATTTCTTCTTATACAGAATGTCAAGCCTAGAAGGATCAAAGCAATATGCCAAAAATAGATCGTGCACTAGGCAACATATAAGAATATTGATGTTTGATCCTGTCTTGAAATCCCCATCTTACTTGCCTTGGCTTTGTCTGCTTTGCTCCCATTGCTCCGCCCAATTGTAGTAGCTGGTGTCAAAGTTCTCGGGCTGAGGAAGTTCATGAATCGATGGCCTTGGCAAATCAGTTTTTTGACTCCGTATGAACGTGGTACCATGTTCCGTTCCAGCGTTTTGTAATAGCAATGGCCTCCAACCTATATAATAGCGATGGCCTCCAACCTAACAGTGATGGCCTCCACCCTAGAAGTAAAACAAGCTTTGGAGTACCTGAGAAGGGAGGGGACGAAAGCCAGCCTCCGTAAGAAGAGATCAATATGGTCATGGGGGGTGAACGCGAGAGCGCATCACAGGTGGGGGGTTGGGGTGCTCTTTTTCTTTTGGATGAAGGGGCGTTTTGAAGAGAGAAAAGGGCACACCGAAGTCACTCGGGGGCACTTGTCTGCGGTTTGTTTCTCGTGTTTTGTAGATGGACTCATAAACCTGGTGCGCTGTTAAGAGTGGATCGTATTGTCATGGGGAAATCGTGATGTCTACTGCTGTTGGAAAAAGAAAGCAGAAGATATAGGTTGGGGGGGTCTGCTTTTTCCTTCGACTTAAGGGTGTTTTCAGGCTGAGAAAGGGCACCCCCTAAGGAATCGACGGGCGTTCGCACGCTGTTCGTTATTCTTGTCCTGTAGATGGTGCTGTAGATGGTGGTCCGATGTTACAGCCAAGATCAAGTCGGGCAAAGAGTAGCTTTGTTATGGGGTGAAGTCGACATGGTAGCCACGCTGACGGGTGGTAGAAACCAGAAAGCAGAATACATAGTACGGGGGGGTGCCCCTTTCAAGGACATTTTCAAGCTGAAAAAATGGCACTCTGAAGGAATTGGCTTGGCTGCTGTTTGTTAGTCTGGTCTTGTAGATGGAGTCAGAACCTCGGCGCGCCGCCAAGCGCGGATCGATGGCTTCTCACTTTCCCGGTGAGCTCCCGACCTTTACTCCTGTCACGGCGTCCCCCCTTTCCGCCTAACTCCCAGGGATAGCTCTGAAGAGTGCCCTTTTGCATTCAGTACCATCACAAGGGCACCCCCAAACCACATCGCCTTCCTTTCCTCGTGACAGCCTTCTTTTCCCTCTCCTATCCTCAACGGCTCAACGGATAACATCCTGGCTGACGTTCCCTTCCACTCTTATTAACCACGAGAAAGTGAGGGTTGAGAGGCGCACATCTCACTTTCCTGCTGTGTTTCCGACCTCTTTTCCTGTCGCGTCGTCCCCTTCCCTCTCCTATCCTCTAGAGGTCAGGTTCTCTCCAGCTCGCTGAGCGACGCACTTCTCCCTTCATGGTAAGCTCCCCACCTCTTTTCCTACCCCGCTACGCCCCTCCACATGAACTCCCACCCCATATGGGTTCCCTTTTGTGTCTGGTTAACAGGCCTCTTCACCATAAAAAGAGCACCCCCAACCAACTCAAAACTCTGTTCCCTCTCCTCCCCTCAACGCGTCACATCGTTTCTTGCAGTCCCCCTTTTCCTATCACGTCCTCCTCCACTATGCCTGTCTTCCACATGAACTCCCACCCCATACGGGGTGCCCTCTTGCGTCTGGCTACTAGGCCTCTTCACCATTTAAAAACCTTTCCTGTCCTCGACATGAACTCCCACCCCTGGTAGAAGACTGCTTAAATTGCCTCCTGAGCCCCTCATGATGCTAATGATGCACTCTTCGGCGTCAATTACATCACTTGCTTCACAACCCCCCCAAAAAAAAATAGAACATGCATTTTCACTCCCTTTCGGACGCACTCTTTGTTTGCTCTCCCGCTCTCCCCCACCCGGCGACCAGATTGGCCCGCTATGCGACCACCCCCCGACAGCGCCTAATGCTCACTTCGTTCGCCCATCGACAACTCCAGCCTAGCCTATCGGCTGGCTTTCGTAATTGTGTCCATGTGAGTGCAGTTCACTCGGACCTTTTCTTTCTTGAGCCAAACGTTGCCAAGTTAATGGCTGGTTTCGAAGTTTCGAAGGGGCCTTCAAGAGTGCTTGGTACACTTCTTGTTTTGCGCGGACTGACTCGCACTCCCCCCGGCGTATTTTATGCCGCTACATGCTCCTTGGTCCGGAGCGGATCAAAAAGAGTGAGTAGCCGATCCAGCCTCCCGGGCCTTGGATCTCACTTCGCCTCCAATCGCTGTCGATCAGCACCTTGCGGTTCCAATCCTGCCCCTTCCACGCGAAAGTAACCCGCATGAACTCCAGATCTGTGATCTCCTCAGGGCAGCTGCGATGTTCCGGATGGAACCTTTGCACTCTGGTGCCACCATGGTACCTGATGAGCCAGCGGACACCATCCATGTCGATGTAGTCCCACTTGTGAACCGGCTTGTAGAAGAGGGCCTCTTCCTCGATGACGTCCTGCACGGCGTCCAACACCTGCGGAGTCCAAAAGACGGAATCCAGAAACTCCACCTGGTCATCCATCATGCCACCAGTAGGCCTCATCAGCATGGTCGGTGGAGCCTTGCCCGGCCTGTTCCAAGGCCGATCTGTGGCTGCTTGTTGCCGCCTCTCCATGGTAGGTGGAGCCATTGGTCCACCTGTCGCCACGGAGCCAGACTTGGAGACCCCCTGCATGGAAGATCCCGCAGCCTTCGAAGCCGTCAGCGCCGCTTGCCCACGCGCCGCCGCCTGGCTTGGCCTCGAAGAAGAACTCGCTGAAGCCCCACTTCCCTTTACCGGTGGTGCTTTCGCTGGTGGTGACCTCTCCAAAAACCTGTCATTCGGGAAAAGGCGGATGGTTTGTGTCTCCGTGTCCACCTCCTCAGGGCGTAGTACCCGCAGACCTTCGCTGGTGACCAAGATGGGCGGCCGCGTCACATCATACGTGCCCTCGTCCATCGCTGCCTGGGTCACCTGCGAGGTCGTGTAGTGCACCTCTTCTTGTTGATCTTGTCCCAACCATTCGCGGCCACCTCGAAAGACCGCTGGAAGCCGCATTTGAATGCGGCCCCACACGCCATGGCTAGCACTGGACGCTTCCACCTCAAAGGTGGTTGAACTGGGAGCCTCTAGGCTACTGTTTGGAACCCTTGGGTCGGTTGTCTCCGGTCAAGGGTTTGTGGGTGGAGATCAGTGGCCACATGCCGGAGGCGGTTACCTTGGTGACAATATGGCGGCCATCAGCATCATCCAAAACCCAGATGGTCCCTGGAGAACGCGGCATTTGAGGCTGCGTGCAAGTGTTCTCAAAGAACGCCTACAAGAAGGGTCATGGCGCATCTTTCACCTGGACGGCAAGCGCCTCATCGCGGACGTGTTCACCAAGGCGATCGTGGACAAGAACGTCTGCATGGAGTTGGTTCAGGCGCTTCGTTCACTTTCAGGCTCCAGAAAGGGGAACGCGCGAGACGGAGGTTGTGGCGGAGGTGACGGAGGCCGTGACGGAGGCGAAGAACAAGGCGAAGATGGTGGACGCAGTGACCAAGGTGGCGAAGCTGGCACTATGCATGGCTGGTTGCGCTGCAGCGACGTGCTTGCCGACAACAACAAGGGTGGCTTTGGTGGCATCTTTGGCGATTGGCATGGCCTACGTAGTGAAGAGTAGTGGGGTTTTTGCGGGGAGCCAGGGACCGGGGGAGTGTTCACATTTTTCCGACAGGGGAATTCAACATGAATTGAAGTCACTTGAACACTCCTCCCAACCTCCACCTCGTTTGTGTGCCCTGCGGCGAACGCCGTCACGGGAACAAACAGACCATGAAGGGTCGCAACAACGGACCAGACAAGAAAACACAAGAAATGAACAAGAGGCCATGAATTCCAATGCGATCGCCTCGATGTAGGAGTACAACTCTGACTCTGCGGTTGACAGAGCCATACAGGTTTGCCTGGAAGTCTCCCACTGGATGAGCGCACCAGCGATGCCTTGAACACTTCGACCACCTTGTGGAGCAAACGACACATCACTGTACATCTCCACAAGGTTCATGCTTCGCTTTTTGGGAAGGTCGCCATCAGGTCCTCGATCTCCCGACCTGCAAGGTCCATAGAACAGGTAGAGCTCGGGGGTCTCGTTGAGGTACTCCAGAATCTGCTCCCCTAAGGCGACTGCCCACCTTGGATTCTCGGTTACCTGCCTTCCCAGCATGCTCACCGCATAGGACTAAATCCGGCCTGGACCTCAAGGCGATCCACAAAACCTCCCCCGCGGTGGACTGAGCCTCGCGGATGTGAGCAACAGTTACATCTTGGTCAGGTTCTTCAGGAGGCATCATGTCTTTTGCCATAGGCGAGGACCTCTTGCCAGTAACCTGTCGCCGCGTTATCAAGTCCCGGAGATAGGAGGGCTGTCCCAACATGATCTGGTCCTCGAAGCGCTTCATCTCATAGCCACAAAACCTGACCCACTGCTGGTTGTTCACCTCCTCCGGCACCGACGTTTGCCAGTGGCTTTGAATTTCACGGATCAGGGCCTGGTGCACCTCCTCCCCACTGAGCACTAGGAGGTCGTCAACGTAGACCAACAGTAGCCCCTGCGGCTGTGCACATCCCTGCTTCATCACCCTCCACAAGTTGCGCTCGCGCGTCACCTCGAGGAAGAACTCATCTTGTTGTTGTTGCCAACGGATGGATGCCAACACGGAGTCCCTGTGAACCGCCCAATGTGCTGGCGAACTTGTGAACCCGTATAGGGCTTTGTCTATCAACCACACTTCGTCTGCCGCCGCCACGCCCAACTGGACCATGATGCGAGGAGGTTCAACAGCGACTGGTCGAGCATTTTCAGGTACGGGACGTGGTGCCTGTAAGAATGCCGATTTGACATCTAGCGAGCTCACCCGCCACTCCTGGTGTGCAGCTTGGCGTATTGCTGCTCTGATCAAAGTGCCGTCAGCGCCTGAGGCGTAAGCCCCTCCTCGGCTGTTTTCTGGCGGCGGGTCTGCACCGGGTGTGGCCATGTTCCCGCATATGACTGCGCGGGCACGTTTTGCACCGGTTCCGCCCTTGCGGACGCACACCATTTTGCCAGGCACTAATTCAGTGTTGCGCGGAAGTGAAGCTCGTGGAACTGGCCGAACAGCTGAGGTGTCACGCACCAGGACATTGTATTCATACTCAAAGGCCGGCTTCCACTCCTCAGGGTTTGCGCGCACTTCACTCAGCGGCACCGTCACCGTTTGCAGCACTGCGTCACCAGCTTGCACCCTTTCACTCTGCTCCTTGCGCGCCAACTCGGTCAGGCGACCCTCAATCTCATCGCGCCAACCCACGAAGTGCTCTACAAAGTTCCCCTGAACCCTGCCCTGCTCTGTAGTTGGCATTGCACAACTTCATGTTGATGCTCCCACACCTGTTGCACCTTGTCCAACTTCACCAGCCGCTTCCCCACATAGCCCTGCGCGTCGTCCTCCCCCGTGCCCAGCGTTCTCATAGCCCTGACACCTCTTGCGGAAGTCGCCGTCGACGATATAGGGAAGTCCAGCGGTTGGTCTTGCCAGATGTCCTCCTTGTCCACGGGCTGAGGGTCCAACGACGCAGCTGCATCCCCACCTGATGTAGCCTTGCGCGAAGTTGACAAAGGCGAAGAACCCCCCCCCCCGTTGTAGGATGCGAAGCCCGTGGTGGACCTGGTACTTGTGGTTCACTTGTAGGAGGTTGTTTGCCCACCACCCTGTGCGTTGGCCTTCCAGGCTGCGGTTCCTCCTCCAATTGAAGTGCAACTTCAGGATCTGCATCAGGAAGTGGTCGTAGTTCCTCCGCCTCCATGTTGGGCTGAACCGCCTCCCTGACGTGCAAGATCTTTCCGTCGGTGAGCTCAACCACCCACCCATCGCTCATCAACGGGCACGGACATAGAAGTCGACCTCGAACAAAGGGAGCTGCCAGACCACCTTCTTTATGCCATTTCTTCATCTTGACATAGACCGTGGCATAGAAGGGGATCATCGGCAACATAGGAAGTCCCAGAGCCTCCAGCTGTTGTCGCCTTCTTTCCTCCGTGGCCTACCTCATAGCCATAGGCCAAGCTTCTCGTCCACAACCTGCCTCCGCCAGCTTCACCCGAGTCTTTCTTTTCAGTCGGTTCACCTCGGACTCGATGTGGCCGTTTGAGGCCGGGTCATCACCTGCCGTGAACGTCTGCAAGATGCCCATTGTTGCGCACCACTTGCGCATTTGTCGACTCAACAGCTCCTTGGCACGGTCTGAGTGAAGTCGGTTCGTGGCTATCCCCATAGCTCGGAACTTGATCAGGGTCCTCTGCATGGCCTCGATCACCATCTCCTGAGCGCGAGATTCCAGCGGCTCCATGCGCACCACCCGGGAGCTTCTTCTGGCTAGCCTCCAACTCCGCCGCGAACGCTGCCTCGTCGTAGTCCATCTCCGGGTTCAAGATGTCCTGCTCCTCCTCCTCCTGCGCTTCTTCGTCGAGTTCGGCCGCAGGGTCACCCACAGCGCCTTCGGTGGGCCCCTGTGAGTCCGGCTGGACACCCCCCCCACTCGGCTGCTCCTCATCTTCTTGGCGTTCTCCTTGGTCACCTTGGTCATGAAGTCCATCCCCATCCTTCACGGCCTTGATTTCCTGGGTGTAGTCGGGAACCAACGCCACCGCCATGAGGGCATACTTGACTGGTCTTTTGGTGACCAGATCCACTGTGTTGGTCAACGGCCCCACGATGTCCACTGACACGGACCATGCCGACGACATTCGGTCTTCCATAGACCTTCTGCGATGGGGCTTTTGCGATCCCATCTGTTCAATGCAAAGACGACAGTCCCTGCGGAACGGCCGATGGCCCAGGGCAAAGTGTTTCTTCCACCCCTCAACCTCCTTGGCTTTCATCGCGGCCACCTTGGGTTTCACCTCCACGAAGTTTCCAAGTAGATCTGGATGGCCTTCTTGATGGCTGCACGTAGCCCCGGCGCCCACAAAGCCCATGACTTGGACTGCGCAATACTTTCCTCCACGGAGTCCGGAAGTGCTTCATCCTTCAAGTTCTTGGCGAGGAGGTTGTGCAAGTCCTTCATGCGCGGCAAGTTAGTCATGATTGTTGTAGGTTTTCTCTTCTTATGGCCCATAGCTCCCTGATCGAAGGTGACCATGGCCATGTTCAGCCCACGAAGTTCCGGCCACGTCCAAAAGGAAGGCACCTGAGATTCTGCCGCCATGGACACCGGGTCCGCTGGAGATTCAAGCAGGAAGCCTGTGGGATCGCGAGCCACCTCCAAATCCCGCCGAGCTTCTTCCGCCATGTGGTACAGTCCCACTTGTTTCAACACAAGGGCGGCATCATGATCTGCCAGCCGTTGTTCTCCCGCTGAAAGATGTGGTAGTCCAAAGCGATGTTCATGGTGATCTCGAAGTGGTCGAGGTCCAGGTCTCCGGAAACGCAATCTCGAAACCGACCGACACGGTGGTCCTCCCAGAATCACCGCCAAGGAACCTTGCTTCGCTAAGGAGACCAAGAATGCCCACAGAACCGGGTTGTGGATGTCTTGGTCCTTTCCATGCATCACATCCAGCGCGATGACTTCACATCCATGATCCTGTAGCTCCAGCCATTCTTGCACGTTCACCAGCAAATAGGTGCAGGATCACCTTTTTCGCCCTCAACAACCTTCTCCAGGTCCTGCGGTTCCATGGCAACGTCCCCTTGGTCAGGTCGTGCTCCTCCGCCATGTACCTGAAGAATCGTCGAGGCGCCTCAAGGAAACCGATGTTCCCACCAACTCATCACCTCGGGGTCCAGGTTGTCCTCCTGCTCGATGTCCAGGTATTTGCGACGCTCCGCGGCCTCAATCTCATGAATTAGCAGCAAGGCGTCCTTCTCCGGAACCACAGGGCATCCATCCCGAAGGTGTGACACGATCTTTCCCCTTCTCGGGTGTTCAACAGTACAACCAGACCTGGACCAGGTCATTTTGTAGCCCAGATCCACCAGTCCCCGAACCGGGACTATAGGTTCCACCGGCTGCTGCGACAAGAGGGTTCCAGTTGTTGGATCTTGATGCAGCTGGATCTGACCGTGCGCCAGTTCCACCGTCACTAACTCGGCCTTCTCGATCTCCCCGTCCAGAGCCATTCGCAAAGGACGCGTAGCTCCACCGTCTAGGAGACCCAGAGCCTCACCCAACGCCGCCCCAGCGCCCATGTCCAGCGACTTCACGTTGATCGCCTTCAACGTCACGGAGTGCAGCGACTTCAACAACGCTGCGGCCTGTCCAACCAAGCCACCCAACTCAGCTGACGCCGTAGTGCCTCCAGAGTCACCGGCGGGAGTAGTGTTCTCCTCCTTCACCTGCTTCTCTGGCTCCATGTCGTTCGCCTCCTTGTTTTTGTTTTGGCCCCCCACCCGTTCCGGGGTAGATGGCTTGCTATCACCGCCCTTCACCTTGGCCACCTTCGCGCTCTCCTCATTCACCTCCTTTGTTTTGACGATGTGAGGACAGTCTTTACGAGTGTGGTTGAGACCTGAGCAATGAAAGCATCTGTTGTCCTTGGGGTTCAACAGGGAGTGCTTGAACTTGCAGCGATCACCCCTGCGACATCCCTTTTCACTCAACCAAAAACGACAATCGCGCCGGCCTTCTCCAGCACCACCCTTGGCCTCCGGCCCACCTCCACCATTCGTAGTTGTGGTTGCCGTCGTTGAAGTCAAGGTCATAGATTTCACAGCAGGAGCCGTTTTCGTAGTTCCTGCACCATTGACACCATGAGCCAACTCTTCACTCTCGGCCTGCAACAGCTCCGCAAAGGTCTTGATCGCGTCCGTCGTGGGTCGGGTGTCAATGTTCAACTGTTGACGACACACAGCAAGCCTGTATGCCGCTTGAGCGCCCGTCTTGGCGATGTAGTCCGAGGTCTTGGTCAGGACGCCTGCGAGAATCACCGGATCCGGCAACATCACCGCCAGCTCTTGTGCCCTGTTCCACCACCGACGCCATTGCCTCAGGTTTGAAGCGACTTCCGCCATTGTTCCAGAAGTCTTCAGGTCCGTCAGATAACGGATGAGGTTCATCCTTTCGCTTTGGCCTCCAGGTTGAAACCTCACAAACAACGTGAACAGCAGATGCGAAGCACTCAACTTCCTCACCGCCACTGCTTCCGACCGAATCACTTCAGGCACCGCCTGCAGCAGCAAACTGGTCATTCTCCTCTCCGTCCTCGGCCACTTGGTTGCCGCCGTAGAGGTTCCTGGATCCAGCCTGAGCCGTTGGAGAGGTTCTGAAGACAACCACACCGCATAGTGCTCCTCGACCCCTTTGATTGTCGCTGCCCACCAGTCTCCCGCCGAAGGCTCTATGGTCACCAGCCAGTCGCCGAAGGTCAACGAGTTGGCGTCCAGTGGCAAGACCGGCAACTCCACGTTGCGAAGGCTCTCGTTCATGCACTCTTCGGAGCCTCCAGCCCCGATTCCGGCACCTCCAGGAACAGCACCACTGCCCGGTCCACCACCATGAGGAGGTCCAGCAGCTCCACCACCTCCACCCCCTGATCCCATGGGTACGGCCACGGAAAGCATGGTCCTGTAGGTCCAACTCCCATCGTCCCCATCCCAGCTCCTTGCATGCTAGGATGTTGACCATTCGTCATAGCCCCGGCTCCTTGCATGCCAGGGTTCTGACCATTCGTCATAGTCCCGGCTCCTTGCATGCCAGGGTTCTGACCATTCGTAGTCCCCGAAGACACCGAAGACGACATAGGTTGCGTGCCAGCGCCCGGTTGTAGGCCTTGTCCACCTTGAGGATGATGTCCTTGTCCAGCGGGTTGCCCGCTGCCACCATCAACAGGTTGTCCGCCAACACCTGAGCCCTCTGGAACGGACTTGAAAGAGGCGTTCGATGAGGTCCTTCCCTCACCCACCATGTGTTTGACACCCTCCGCGAACCGCTGCTCAGCCTCGCGAAGACATTGAAGACGAAATAGTTCCACCTGTTCCGTAGGTCCAACGCTGCCTGCCACACCGGCTTGTTGTTCTTGCAATTTGGCAGCTGTCCATGGGTTGATCGGCTGATCGGCGAACTTTGAGCTTGACTGAGCCCCGGAGGACTCCCACCAGCACCCTGAACGAGTTCTCCAGGTTGTCCCGCTCCAGGTCGTTGGCCTTGTCCCGCTTGTAGTGCCCCTTGTACCTGGACTTGACCAGCAGATAGACTCCCATCACCATGAAGGCCACTTAGGTCTCCTCGTTCGGCATTTGTGCTTGGTTGCCACTCCCCAAGACATTTCCAGGGAATGGAGTTGCAAGAAGGCCCAACCCTCCAAAGGCCTCACGGGCCTGATGAAGCAAGGCTGCCGCTCCCGATCCAAGACCTCCACCATTGCCATGAGCTCCAGGAGGAAGAGGTAACAGACCTGCACCAGCTGGAAGCGGAGGCACATGCGGAAAGATCGGCACCTGCACCGTCTCTTGGGCCCTTGGCGGCACCGGCGTCTGCTTGGGTGTTGCAGCCGTCCTCTTCAAGGCTGGTGCCATGCTCGTGCTCGGCTCCAAGGATGATGCTCTTCTCGGTGGGGCGGATTTCGCCCTGTGCTCCTCAAGCAGCTGGTCCAGCTGCTCATCCGCCGTCTGCCTCCGAGCTTTCGAAGACGATCGCCTGCGGTCCATGGCGGCCATCAACCTGAGAACCTCAGGGTGGACTTCCACCTAACTTGGGCTCATAACCCATGTGAGTGCAGTTCACTCGGACCTTTTCTTTCTTGAGCCAAACGTTGCCAAGTTAATGGCTGGTTTCGAAGTTTCGAAGGGGCCTTCAAGATGGGACACTTCTTGTTTTGTGCGGACTGACTCGCAGTGTCAAAAGGTTCCACCTCGTTTGATAGACGATCAAGAGTGAGCAAGTGTCAGCAGGCAGCATGCAGCATGCCTCTAAGACTTTAAGATCCAAGGCCCTGGCAGAGGTGGGGGCAGGTCCGGCGTTTCCTGTCGGTCCTCCTCCGGGTGTGTCTTGGCGTCACCACGACAGGCACAAAGAACGACACAGACGGTGATGAGGCAGCAAAGAGCTCCAGCCGATGCAAAAATCACAACCTAAAGGCACGGGTATTCATGTCACCGGTCAGCAACAAACATTGCCAATTGCTGAGGAAACTTGACTACAACAATTCTTCTGAAACAATACCTGAAGCAGGTCAAGAAAACTGTTTGCTACTACACAGCCAAAGTGTCCCGGAAAAAAAATAAACACGATACAGTATATTGATCCACATGCCTTCACGGAGCACGGAACCTATAAAACTGTTTCACCTGTCACCTCCAAGTGGCCAAAAGGTATGACTCGGGTGGGCATTCATCTTGCAGCTGCCACCCCTGCTCGTCGCAAGTCACCACCGCCTCAACACCGGAGTCGCAGGGTGCCCGGCATTGTTGGCCCACCACTTGCGGTTCTTGACAGTCAAATGGCCCAGCACCTCGAAAGAACGACAAAAACAAGTCCTAACAAAGGGTATATACGGTATATATCTATATATTCTTGGATGTAATGTTATGCTGCTATGCTTTCTTCCACTTGCAAACCTCAAAACTATGCTTTCTTTCATTTTTAGGGGATAGGCTGCGGAGTGAGGTAGGTGGAGGTAAAAAGCTGTTAGCTACTACTATGACAGCAAGGAAGCTACTGAATGCAGAGACGCAAAAAAGCTCAGGCATCTTCAAGGAAGCTCCCTCTGACTGAGGGCGGGAACTTCCTTGAAGAAACCTTCGCATGATTGATTTGGCTCCTAGAGCGTCCTTGCTCCTAGTAGCGATGCCAGGAGCCCCTAGTAGCTTCTTGTTCCTAGGGGGAACCCTTAACCTGCTATCTGTTTGTTGTTGTCATGATGGGAGACTCCGTTGAATCGATGTGCTTTGAGTCCTTGCCTGTGATGACTGGGAACGATGATGGGCTGCATATAGTGCCATCAGCACCGGTTACCAACTTTGAAACAGCCTCTTGCCTTCGAGTGCCAACCAAAATGTCTGCATTGTGCGCCAAGACTTGGATAGAGTAGAAGCCAACCTTGGCTTCTGACACATTCATCATGCCATCCACAATTAGCTGCTGCAGGGTAAATACACTGGCTGCATCCAGTTGGGCAGTGATGTTGGAGCCCAAATCATCAGCCTGTTGCTGTGTGTCAGCCAAGAACCATACAGAGTAAACAGCGGTAACCCCTCCTACAGCCAACAGTCTGCCCAAAGTCTCAGTCGTGAGCACCATGGAGAGCTGTAGCTCTTCGATCCCAACACCGATGAGGTTGCTGAGGACTTGTCCAACCACCCCCTTTGCATCAGGATCTTGAACAAACTCCACGGAGTTGTTCACATCCATACGAAGCACACCAGCCACATTGACTCGAACTTCAAAGTCCGTCAAGGTCGTTGTGACAGTCCATGTGCTTGTGAGGCTCGTGGTTCGGGTTTGGGTCACCGTGCGGAGTGTACAAACTGGGAAGTTCCCACTCAGGGCACCTTCGGGTTCACAGGTCAGGGTGGCGCTGTCACCTTCCCATTCAGAAGAGCAAGATGCCGTACACTGCCCACCTGTGCGGATCCCATCACAAGTGTGAAGAAATTGAGATCCAGTTGGGAAATTGTAGAAGCATGCTTGTGGGAGACAGCTTGGCAAAGATCCTCTCAACGTAATCGCATCAGCAGTCTCCAGCTCACTGGCCGGATCGATTCCCAGCTCTGGGCCTGCACAAGTGAGGCTCTGCACTCCGTTGGTGGAGGTGTAGCCTTTCTGGCAAAATGCGGAGCAGCTAAACCCAAAGGGTATATTGCTACAAATGTGACCTAGACTGGCTGTCCTGGCTTCAGGAACTGACAAGTTGCAGGTCACTGGTTGACATCGTACGGTAGCATCAGTCCGTGCAGCCCCATCACTGCCACATGTGAAAGTGCCGTCTGAGCCAATATAGCCATCTGCACATTGTTGCTGACACGTCTCGCCCGTCCTGACGTCCGTGCAATTTGTCACAGTCCGTTCGCTTTCCGTTGGCACACCAGAGGTACACACTTCAGGTTCACAAGAAGGAAGAGACCCAAGAAGTGACACCGAAGCAGAGCTAGCATTCCAGGAACAGGCCCATTCTTGCTGAAGGCTACTAAGCTTATAGCCCGCTGCACATGTTACTGCGCAGCTTCGATTGAAAGTGAGCGAGCTGCAGGTGTGCGCGATGGATACAGCAGAGAGCTCGATGGGCGTATCACAAACCATTGGAGAGCAAGAAGGTGCCACTCCAAGAAGCAAGCCGGTAGGGTCGCACTGCATCGTCGTGCTGTTGGGGGTAAAGCCGGCAGCACATCTAACGGTACATGTTTCTGCTGTAGTTAGTCCAGTGCACTCATTCGAGTCCAATGTTGCATCAACAAGGAGGGGGTTCGAACATGGATTTCCACTGCAAGTTGGAGTTGTTCCTGAGAATGTTCCATCTGCAGAGCAAACCATTTGCTCTCCCCAGCCTTGCAAGTGATATCCGGTTGCACAGCTGACTCCACAGGTCTCTCCAAAGCGCTTACTCTGGCAATTGTGGTAGAATCTCTCCCCCAACTCCAAGTCTGAACAGGTAATTGGTTCGCATGAGGGTGCAGTCCCTTCAAAGACCTGAGTAGCCATGCATGTAAATGTCTGCAAGGTTGCGCTTGCTGCATAGGTATATCCAGGTTTGCCACAGGAAGCTTCACATGTTTCCCCAGTTGTCTTTGCGTTGCAGTTGTGGGAAACACCAAGTCCACTTGGGAAAGAGAAGTTGCAAGGCTTCCCAACACATGTTGGCAAACCTGACCCAACTAAAGTGCTGTCCTTGCATACAAAGAGAGAAGGCTCAGCCTCTTGCATGTCAAAGCCAAAGCCACAATGTGCGATGCAAGCTTCATCGTGCAGCTTGTCAGTGCAATCATGCAAAAACTGCAAGTGTTCCAGGCCAACCTGCGTCACAGAAGCTGATGGGCAAGGATTGAGGCTGCCAGACAAGCGTCTGCCAGTGGAATTGCACTGGATGTCTTGCACGACGCTCTGCAGCTCAAGAGCTTGACCATTGAGCATACATCGATACTGACGAGCAACCCCATCACCCTGCAGGCAGTACGCCCAGCAGTCTGCTCCATATGGGGTATAATGACAAGTGCTGCCAGTCCCATCACCCAAAGACGCGTAAGGGCAAACAGCTGGAACTATGTTGGGAATATTGCCTGAGCAGAATGTCGAATCTTGCCTTCAACTCTTTACTGTGGACAAACAAAACTCACCAGCATAGTGGTTCGGATACATGAGATTCTACTTTGGCAACACGACAACATGACAAACAAACATGGTATGCAGAGATTTGATGCCGCTTGGCATTTGGCCACTCGCCGCCTGTAAGATATCCTGATGCCTCACAAATCAGCTGCACAGTTTGTCCTCCTTCCAGCTGATAGGGCACCACGGCATCCACAATGCAGAAACCACCTCAGGGATTCACTCTGGACATGTCATCCTTCTCCCTTTCTCTGCTTACTTGCATAGCGCGAGTCCGTTTGCTTGGCAATGATACATATAATATACACATACTCCATTGAACATTATGTCATACAGTTTGCGCACACGTGCACGTGTGTTTGTGTTCCTTCACTTCATGTTCTACAACGACAAAGTCACCCAAAGCTGGCTGCACTGCATGTTTTTTGATGCGGAGGTTCCTTGTTTAAAATTTTAAAACCCGTGTGTGTGTGTGCGCACGCGTGTACATTGACCCAGGCCAGTGATTCATGGCATGGCCCTGGACACATGACAGGTGGCACAAAACATTAAAGGCCACACAAACAGTGAGAACACGTGCACCAGGATAGTGACATGTGACAAGTGACAAGCCCTGACAAAAATTATACAAGCATAGACCCCAAACAGCTTCAAAACGATTCGTTTAGACCAATATTAATCAAAAATCGATTTCTTGGTTCGCCCTACTTGCACCCCAAGAGCAAACTGCTTCATCAATGAATTTTTGTCGGCATTAACATCGCGATTTCTTCGGCCACACTCCTCTCCAGTAAGCCGGGCCACAGAGACCAGCCACAGAGTTCAGGGGCGCGGCCAAGACAAGGACAAGAGGAGGACAAGACCCGGACACAGAGCCGGGCCACAGAGCCCAGCCACAGAGTTCAGGGGCGCAGCCAAGACAAGGACAAGAGGAGGACAAGAATTGACAAGGCCCAGCCACAGAGCCCAGCACAGAGGACAAGAGGAGGACAAGAGCCCAGTAAGCCGTCCATAGCACACGAGCGCGCTCGCCCTGCTCTCTTTCTCTCTCTCTCTCTCTCTCTGTCTATCTCTCTCTCTCTCTCTGTCTCTTTCTCTCTCTGTCTTT
>CAXAMN010011112.1:504793-522056 GCA_963970005.1 Durusdinium trenchii | reverse complement strand
TCCGCATCAGCCACAGAAGGCTGAATGCAGGAACCAGGAATGCGGGTACTGGTGCCTGAGTCAAATCGAAATCGGCACAAAATTAACAAAGCTTTCACACCAGCATCCCAGTACTTTCCTTGTCAGCAGACGAGGAAAGCACAAACTTTGAATCACACTGGCCAAATTTAGATGTGCAAACGAACCCACGGAAACTCATCTCGTTTTGACTCAGCCACGTCTTGCTTAATATGTTTTAAGTTTGAATAGAGAAGGCATGCAATGTCCGATGCCTGTGAGTGTGGTTGTTGAAGTTCCTGTAGCGGACTGAGAAGTAGAGGTATCAGTGCTGCTCCTGGTCACTGTGACCGTCGTCGTGTCTGTTGTTTCGGAGGCACTTGTGCTAGTGCTGGTGCCCGTGCTGCTCCTGCTAGCTGTCGTGGTGGTGGTGGTAGATTGAAGTGCCTCACAAGTGGTGGGCCTTTCCTGCACTTCTTCTTGCCATGGGAAACTAATCCTGGGCGAAATGATGCATTTGCCGGAGTAGAAGATGGGCCTCCAGGAGCACCCAGATGTTGCTTTGCAAGTTTCTGGTGACTCGACAATCAGGCCACACTCCGAAATGCTTTGACGGTGAAGCTCTTGCTCTGCCTGGGTGTATACCGAGCAATTTCTTTCATCCGGGTCATGTGGTGTCCAGGAGATCGTCCACGGTCTCCATCCCACTCGCTCCTTCTCCTTTGGCACATATAGCAATGCCTCGTCCATGGAGATTTGCCAGGCAATGTAATCATCTGCTGTAGGCCCATGGACGAAGGCACATTCTTCAAATGAGCCCAACTCACTGCTTGCAAGCTCCCAATCGACACAAAACTGCTGAGTAACGTTGGTGATAAATACTGTCTCAAAGGTATCATGGTGGTAGTTCAGCTTGACGCCAAACAAATCTTCCGCTTGAGCCAGAGATGAGACACAGTCCGCTCGGGCTGTGCAAAACGTGGAACCTGCATTGATGTACGGCAGCACTGGGTGGCCTGGACAGTGTCAACTACAGCAACTACAGCCAAATCAACCAAGTCAGCATACCTTCTTGACGCTTCTAGATAGGCTTATAGAGAGAGAGAGAGACACACACATTTGTAGTGTTGCACAAGGCTGGACTTTCACCAAATCTTGCCAAACCCAGCCTGATGAGGTTGCCAGAACATGTGCAGGGGATGCAATGAGATGGGACGAATCGGTAAAAACAAAGTATGGAGTGGTGACCATTGATGCTAGCTCGCACAAAGCCTCAAGAGCGCGAAACCAGCACAACTCGACATGCCGTCCACATCGGAGATGCGAAGCGAAAAAGCTCCTAGTAGCGTCCTTGTTCTTAGTAGTACAGCCAGGAGCCCCTAGTAGCGTCTTTGCTCCTACTAGCGATGCCTGGAGCCCCTAGTAGCTTCTTGTTCCTAGTGGCGATGCCAGGAGCCCCTAATAGCTTCTTGTTCCTAGTAGCGTCCTCTACTCCACTAAATCTGTGAGGCAAGCAACTAAATGTCTTGGCTTCGCTGCCTGGCAAGGACAAGGAAAACAGAAAGAGGTTGGTCAAAAACCTTCCAAGACAGGAAGGGGCAGCAAGGGGCCTCCACATGTACAATGCTGGTTGTCCCTGAGGGTGTCTCAATGGTCTCATTGCTGCCACTGTGCGCGTCAAAATGCAGAACCATTATAGTCCTGCGGTCAACTGCAATCAACTATGCCATAAGGTGCAGGCCTTAATCTAGAGCTTGTGCAGACGTGAATGAAAGAGACTATTCGAAGAAACTTGGACAAACATCAGGAAATGAAGCTGTGCAAGAGCGTTTGCACATACAGGTGTATCTGGTCTATCTCCTGAACGGATGATACAAGCTCACTGTCTCCAGGAATTTCTCGATGGTATTGTTGTAAGTTGCGACCACCAGGGTGAGATTCTCCAAATTGTCAAAGATGTTGCTCAAGGACCCATGTTTGATGTACACCCCATGTTCAAAGCCTGGACAACACAAGCATCCCCCACAAACACATCTAGAACATCCAGGGAATTGCAGAAAAAAAATCCTGATTGCCTTGACTTTCTACTCACACAGCTGCGCTGACAAGGGTAAAAGTCGTTGCATCTTGGGCTCCCGCTCGTATTTAGCAGGGTATTGCCAAAGTTTCCTTGACCGCAAGAAGTGGAAGCAAGGGAAATAAACTGGTAACTGGGGAGCCCATGGCAAAGTTTACTGCTGTCAAGCAGCCCACCAGGCTGGAATCGTGCTGATACGGCTCATCTCCTGATTCCACACTCTGGTTCCATGCTTCCCCAAGCTCCGTGGTAGTGCCTTGCAGGGGACACACTTAAAGACTCACTCAATTTATATATATATATAAGTCATTGTCAGGCCTTGTGAGACTCTGTTCTGAAAAAGTACTACTGGGATCTTGACCTTTTGTAGGCATTGTTTGAATTTATGTTTATCCATCTGGCGGTGAATATATCAGTACGTAAGCAAGCAAAACAAGGAGAAATCTAAGATCTGGAGCATGGTTCTACACACTACTGTATGCCTTTCCTTGGCGTGCATCAAGCGTCAGACGCGCCATGCGCACGTCGAATGCAACTTCATTGTACTCCTTGGTTGATAGTGTCTTGAGTCGCGAAACTGCACTAGTGACTTTTCTTGCTATTCAAAACCCTTGCCGTGTGTGCAGTTTCCAGCCGATAAAACCCAAGCGAGCCTTATACACAACCTTCACCTTTAAGCTGCCCCATTAATCTTGAGTTGTGTGGTTGTGTTTTTTGCTGCTTTGTTGCAGTCGTGGCCTCGTCCATAAGCCTGCTATTCAGCCAGCGCAACCAAGGATGATGTATGTAGTAGATTGCATTTCCATTGATATGCAAAAGCAAATCATCTGGCATCACGGTGCCAAACATATCCCAACTGTCACCTCCCGCAGTGAGAAGCAGCGGAGGAGAGGACGAGCACAAAAAA
Source organism: Durusdinium trenchii (assembly GCA_963970005.1). Classification (NCBI taxonomy): domain Eukaryota; class Dinophyceae; order Suessiales; family Symbiodiniaceae; genus Durusdinium; species Durusdinium trenchii. The sequence continues at coordinate 519,075 of CAXAMN010011112.1, read as the reverse complement.
AGGGGCCAATCAGAAACCCCTTTTTACCCACCCTTACTTAATTGAGTAGGTACCTACTTAATTAAGTAAGGGAGTAGTTCGCTTATGGCTGGGACGCAGGATAGCCCACGCTTCTTCAAGGAAGCTCCCCCGAGGCGTCTTGGCTCAAAACCATTCGCCTTACGCCTCACCGCGAAGGCCGGGGTCTTGCTGTCCACGTTTTTCGTGGAGGTAAGACGTCTACTGATCGAAGCCTCACCTGGGTTCGAATCGCAATGGATATGATGGCAACGAGAGAATCTCATGAGCCAAAGGCGGCTGATGCGCTTGTTCATTGGGCCACTTTGGGCCTTTCCTCCACGCTGGCTTCTTCCGTCGAACTGGCTTTGAGGACCATTGCTGACACAGGTGCTTGTCGAGGTTTGGATGAGGACTGGGTGGTTTTGGAGAAGTCAGAGATGTGCATGATGGACCACCTGTCATTGTACACCTGCGTCGGACTTCGGTGTTGATGACTGACAAAGAGACTTTGGGTGGCTCCTGGGCTGATCTGGACCTTGTTTGCCCGGTGGTTCACTCTCGCGTTGATTTCTCTCCTGGAATGTGCATTGGGATCCTTTCCAAGCCTGCGGACCGTCAGATTGCTGGGAAGATTGTTGCAGGTGAATCTGTTCCAGTATGGAATGTCTCTTCTTTTGACAAGGAACTGGCGTGGAATGTCACGCATTTGTTCGCTGGGGCGTATGAGGGATGGCTCAGGGCTATGTGGTGGCTACAGCAGGCCAATCTTGGTCACTCGTTTGCCACACACGCGTCGATTGACTGGTGTCCTGCGGCGATGACGACGTGGAGTTTTAATCATGGACGTGAACACCTGCGGCCCCCTATTCAGGTAGCATACAACTCTAAAGAGGTCTTCAATGGCATCTTGGCAGACATTAGTGACGTGTCCATACTCAGGGCCACCTCCAACAAGTCCAATTTGATGATGACCCTCTCTCCGGCGTGTCGCAGAGGCGGGAAGCACTCTGGGTTGGCTACTGATGAAGGCTTTTGCTTTCTGGATGCGATTGAACATGTGAGCCGAGTTAGGCCAACCCTTGCCCTTTTTGAATGTTCTGATGGACTTGAAGCACACCCTCATTGGAGGGTCATCTCTGCCGCCATGCAGTTTGCGGGATACCGGAAAGTATGCTCACAAGATGTCGCGGTTCACCAACTCACAGGCAACCATAGAACCAGATGGCTGGCGATGTGGGCCAGAGTGGATGTCCCTGCCTGCAAATCCAATGAGAGAATTATTTGTTCTATCAACCAACGATTGAACTGGAATGATTCGAAGCATCTTCATTCACTTCCAAGCTCCTTGGCAGAAGACTTAGTCCTACAGCCCTCTCAAATGCAGGTGTACGGGGAGCGGAACTTGCTGCCTCCAGCCAAGAGGACACGGGTTGATGAAGGTGCCTCCATCCAACAGGTTCTTGAGCAAAGGCTTGCTCAACACGGCGACTACCTACCAACACTGTGTGCGTCCTACACGGCGCAACACCTCCTGCAGCGAGAGCATCTGGAGTCCAAGGGCATCTTTGCCACCTTGGTGCAGCGGAATGACAGGTATCCCGTTTGTCTTTGTTTCCTTGTTTGGAACAACAGATTCGATCGCTCTCCCTACTGTACTCAGGACTGCATTTCACCAAATTGGCAACGCCATCTCACAAATACATGCGTTGGTTGCTTTGCTCTTTGCTGTTGAAAGTGTTACGGGTGAACCTGTCCAGAAGCTGGCCCTTGCGCAACAGTGCTGGGATGACCGCCTTACTTCAGATAAAGCGATGATCCGTGTGCGCGATGACATGTATGTCCTCCAGCCTCTTGCTGACTTTGTAGCCAAGGCCATCCCTTCCATTACAACTTGGCAACCATGGCTGGTGGGTAGAAACCTGATCAGGTTTTGCGATGACGCAACACTTATTCCTCTCAATGTTTCGGATTCTCTGAGCGTTATGTCTCAGCTGCTTGTGCATCTGGACCTGACCGATCATCATGCTCACTTTCTCCAACTCAGTGTGGAGTGTGGATGGAAGACCGCTTCCCAGTGATGTGCCTTGGGATGACCTCCCTGATGGAGACATCATGCTGAAGATTGGATCTTTCAACCTTTGTTCCTTTCAAGTGATCCGCACTGACATGCGAACCCACGAGGATGACCCTATTGTCTCTCCTACGCAGCCATGGACTTGTGACGAGGCGGATCCAGAATTTGACTACTACCTCCAGGATGCCCATCGAGCTGGTTTTTTCCATGTTGCAGAATATGTATGCCAGGATGAAGAGCCTCGACACACTGCTAAGGTCCTCCTTATTCAGCAGGATGGCACTTCAGAGTGGATCAGAAATGCGAACTTGCATCGTTTGAGGAGTTTCCGACCTTTCAACACCAGGAGAACTCCATGCACTTCTTCAAGGTCAACAGAGAGATGCCTGCCAAAGCCTCCTTGGCGTCAACGTGGTGATGGCAATACAGGGATCATATGACCCGGTCAACCCCAACCAGTGGACCTTACTGGCCGGTGGACAAGAATTGAGATGGTTCAAAATACGTCAATTCCCCAGGTCGGTCACTCCTCGACAGTGCAATGATCTGCTTGAGCAGCAATGCCATGTCACTATGAGGAACCTGGTAGAATGCAGGGGTGACCAGCCTTTGATGCTCATCAATGGTGATATCTTGTGGAGTGACACTAGGGCTCAAGATGTTGTCCCCATTGTCTTCGGTGGCATGGACCGTCTTTCGGAACACCCCAGCTGCAACATTCACAATGATGAGATCACTGCGAGACTACTTCAATTCAACCTGGAACCTGGTGCATTAGCAGTTGATGAAGTGACTTTCCACTTTGACATCTTGCAGGCGCTCATGCCATCAATCTGTTGGTGTCCTCCGGGCCATTGGGCTAACATTGAATCGCAGTTTCAGCTTCCACATGCGCCAGCTGATCTCCAGAGATGCTATCAGCACTTTGTTGTTCCGATTTTGGTGGTATTTGATTGGATCTTCGTTGAAGTCAGGTTCTTTGAGGGACAATGGAGGGTTCTCTATCATTCGCCGGAGCAATTGACCATTCGGCAAACGAATGCTGTCCTTGAGCTTATCAACAGTATGGGTGTCCCGGCTGCACCAAATGCCTACCGCTGGATCCGTACTGCAGAGGACAATGAACTTGCACCATGGCACACTTTGCGAACCTTCTATGCAAGGGCAGGTGCTCCGTTGCTACCGGAGACACACAGGAGTACGCAACGTTTGCGAAGATCTCAATACGTCTCACACGTGATGCAGGTAGTGGACCAAGGCGACTTGGTGTGGAGGGAGACCCAGGCAGGTGATAGGATGGTACAATTTGCCCTTGCCTGCCGAAGTGCCTTCTTGATTGCAATCACGGAGTCCCCTAGCAGAGCAGCTGACCTCCTCATCCGAGCAACAGGTCGACCACTGTCAGTGTATGATATACATGAGATCTTTTTTGTGGCCGATGAATGGCTGGAAATGAGCCTCAATATATACCGCACACACCCAGGGTGGGCAACGAGTGATGAGATTGAATTTGCCTGGCATTCTTCCTCCCTGATTCTTTCTGCCCTCCAGTCTTGCATCACGACCTTTCGTTGATTGCGGCTGGGGTCAAGATCCCATGTGATGAAGTCCAGCGCTTTGTGGCACTCCGGGAAGGACATTGGATCGGGATTGAAGTTGTGTGCAATGCTCAAGAACATACACGCAGAGCGGTCTTCCTCCAGATCCCACCCAGGTTCTGGCATGCTATCGACCACATCATCCCATGTGGCTTCAGGCCTATCATCATCATTGACACCTACCGTACTAGGCCTGGTACGTGTGGGTGGGAGCTTCTACACCGATGGATTGTTGCAGACATTCGTCTTCCAGATGCCTTTCATGTGCCCAACCCCAAGAGGCACATCATTGATATGATCATTGAAGAATCGGAAATCGCATGGAGGCAAGCAGGAGCACCACCAATGTTGTGCACCTTTGCTGAACAAGTTCGACGGCTCTTCCTCCTCGTTGGGGGAGTTCACCTCCTTCAGCCATGCTCTGCAGTCTCCCTTGGAGGATGGATGGGCAAGCCAGTACTGATTCGCCAATGCAAGCAGCAGATCCATGGCAGTTCGATGATCCGTGGAAAACCCAGAAAAAGCAGGTCAAGCAGAGCAAGTGGGAGGACCTGCAACTGCAGGCAGACCACCCCTTTGTTTCAAAGGACAAATCGCCTCTGCCGTTTGTGCAGAAACAGCAACTTTCGACCAATCGAGGGGGTATTGCTTTCGTTTCGAAGGGCAATTTGCAACATGCACGGGAAATCACTCCTAAGGAAGCATGTGCCTTGCTGCTGCCGCTTATCGATCCCACTGACCCGCTGGCCAAGCTGCCAAGCCTTTCGGGACCTTTTGAAGTGATCGTGTTTGACCCTGCGCTGAATCAAGAATACAAGAGACAGGTCCACCCTTTTGGTTGTCACTCCAGAGGTCAACTTTGCTTTGCCGACACCCTCAATCACCCTGACACTTGCTGCTGTTTGTGAGATTGTCCTGGAGTGTGATGCTCGACTCACCACCAAAGATGTTTTCCAGGCCTTCTATGACAATCCATCGGCAAAGTTCGAGGCTCAATTGAAGGAAGTTTGCTCCGATCCCATTTGGGGTCATGCTGCCATTTATGGCTATCGAGCAGTTCAAGAACAATCCAAAGAGAAGCATGACCTTGTCCACCAGTGCCTATTGAAGGTACAACAAAAGCCTCGTGTTCCGCTGCTCTCTGCAAGTGGCCATGGGGATTTGGTTGTTCGAGATTTTGTTGCAAAGGGTGAGCGGGTTCAAGATCTCTCCCACGATTCTGGCCGATTGACCGAGCCAACAAAGCGGATCTTCTCAAAGCTGCCTCATCCATTGCAGGCTACCGTGGTATTGCTGTCACCAAGCGTGGGCTTGCTCCGCGGTTTGCCACTGATGCACTGGCCACCGCGCGTGACCTGCTCCTCCCACAGGACGACAGAATCTGTGCGATCAATAAGGCAATGGTGCCCAAAGTGAACATGGACAGTCTGGGTTGGCCTTCAGGGATACTCGCAAAGGATATTGCGTCAGCAGTTCATCAGGCCACGAAAGTGCCCTGTATCCCGACAAGGTCGTTTGGGCGGGCTGGAGTCTGCGCCTGGACATTGTCTTTTGAAAAGGCACCCACCGTTTCAAAGTTTTCCGTTCGGGTCAACGACAAAACGTTTGAGATCCTGCTCACGCCTGCGGCGTACAGATTCCCCCCCAACAGGAAGGGCAAAAGCCAAGGGTGGGAACGTGGCCGCTCCTGAAGGTACAGCTCCCCGGGGAATTGTGTCTAAGGAGATCCACTCCGACATCGATCGACTGGAGGAACAAGTCGGCCGTCTGGAACAGAAACATGAGACTCTGAGCGAGAAGGTCGATCATCAGTTTGGGCAAGTGGGGGCCCAACTCCGTCAGATCCTCCAATGCATGCAGCCGCGACACCGGGAGCATGGAGAGACTCCACCTCCTGTCAAACCACAGGGCTGCTTGACAAATACAAGTCGAATTTAAGGGGATGGCTGGTGTCAAGCGACGCCTTGACTTTGACCATCCCGGTTTGGGGAGTATCTGTATTCAGATCGTGATGAGTTGCGCTGGCAGTTGTGTAGCCTGGCATCTGGATGCTATCAGTACCTTTGGGCATCTCTTGCTGATGGGTGTCATTCTACAGCCAGTTTTTCTCTGGGTTTCTCCGTGCGCAATCCCATGGTGGTTTCTCATGTTGGGGAAGGCGTGAGACTTTTGCTCTTGGCCGTGAAAGTCCGTCCGTCGGGCAATTTCCTCGTTACGGTGGATGGGATGATGTTCAACATCACTGCTGCGATGGGGTACCATTTTGTTTATCGAGTACTTCCGTCTTGTGGTGAAGAAGAGGGCCTCTCGGCCTTGGAAGTTTGCCGGAATTCCGAATGCTTTTCTATGGGCTATGTTTCCTACCATGCTTTGGGTGCGAAGTACCCTCGAGTTCTTTCCAACCGATGGGACCGATCCTGGGATACTTAATGAGTTCGTTGATAAGATTGTGTGGGTCATCTACGGATTTGATATGACGCTTGGTTTTCCTGGAGAAGGGCCTAAATGGTCCGTCATCTCAGCGAATGTAGATTCCTTTGCGACCAACTTCAACTGCCTGCAGTGGGACGCAGATGTCTTTATGATTCAGGAGGCCCGCGTGGCAGACTCCAACCTGGTTTTGAGTCTCAGCGTAAAGCTGCAATGTGCAATTTCCACCTTTTCTGCTCGCAGCCCCTTCAGAAGCAACGCGTTAGCAATGGCACCTTTCGTATTCCGTCTGGAGGTACAGCAACCTGCGCGCACAAGGAACTTACCCAGCTGTTTGATGAGAAGGCGGATATTTCTGGTACCTGACCCCTGCTCCGCTCTTCAGCACGGGTCACCGCAACATGGCACCAAGTGTCCCCTGGGGTGAAACTTCTTGCTTGCAACTTTTATGGGGTTGCCAACGCCGCATCAGAGCGAGCCAAATTCAACCGCAACAATGAACTACTTGACCTGATCTTCACAGTCGCTGCACAATTTGGGGACATCCCCATTCTCATTGCTGGTGACTTTCAGATGGAACCAGGGATGTACCCCTCAGTTCAGCTGGCGTTGGATCATTGGGGCTGGGCAGACCATACGGCCACCGTGGAAGGGGATGGTCAATCATCCATAGATGGGATCTTGATGAACAGAACTGCCCTTACTGCTCTGTTGGACATCCGTGTTCTTGATCACCAAGATCGTCAACACCGACCTGCGCAAGCCACTTTTGCATGGGACCGCATACTGCAAGCTGGCGCTATGATGCAACAAGCCGCTAAGTTGAACCTGGATCATATTCAACGACCTGATCCGGCCGACCCGGGTGTCCAGTCAACCATCTTGGTGACCAGTTGTGGCGGAGTTACGCCTCTGATTTTTCCAATGCCATGGATGCCAACGCTATGTGGGATATTTACAACCACTATGCCATCCAACTTTTTCTGCTGAATGGTGCGACTTGGGAGAAAGGACCACATGTTCGTGGGAAGTTGCCAAAGTTTCACAAGGTGCAAGCCAGTGCCCCTCAAGAAGCCGCAGGAAATCTTGCCTCACCTCGCCTGATGCTACTACAAGCTGTGTTGCGCTCGCTACGGGAATTGGAATTCCGATTCCATCGGGATGCCACTGGATCCGGGGATGCCCGAACCTTTCGGAACACTCAGCAACGCCTCCTTCGGAGGCTCAAGGTAGCAAAGCTCATCCCTTTTGCAGTTCAGAATATCTTCGCGCGTGATCTTCCGCACCTGATTGAGCTCACTCTCAAAGCCATCCGTGAAGAGACTAAACGGTTGAAGTACGCTGCCATTACGAAATGGAAGGGCGCCATGAAACATGCAACAACTTCACTTGCTATTGGGAAGATTGTCTACCAATATCTCAAGCGGAAAGGTCGGGTTGTCCCACCTAATTTGGTTGAAGATGAGATGGGCAATATTATCTATGACCCGCAGACTGCCATGGATGTTATTGCTGATAAGTGGGACTCTGTTTTCTCCGTCAATGCCAATCATGACCATGAACTACAGATCCTCAAGCAAGTTTGGCCCTACATCCACAACAAAGGGAAGGCCATCGCACTGCCCCCGATTACTGAAGATCAACTTTGGCAACAAGCTGCCCGCCGACGGCCTGATGCTGCTGCCGGGCTGGATGGTTGGCAAACAAGGGAAGTGCAAGCCCTCCCTCCTGCCGCATTCCGACCTGTTGCTGAGCTCTTCAATGGTATTGAAGCAGGGTCAGTGGAGTTCCCGACCATCCTTACACAAGTACGTATGGTTATCCACAACAAAGATGGCAGTGATGCACCGCTTTCAAAGCGCTTGATCTCCCTCCAGTCGGTGTTCACGTTGCTGTATACAGGTCTTCGCTTTCTGCAACTTCAGCAATGGCAGCAAGATGTCATGCCTCCTCAGCTGAAGGGGGGAGTAAAAGGGCGGCAAATGTCGGAGGTCCACATGACCATGCAGCTGGAGATAGACAGGGCAGACAGCTTTCAGGGGTCCTTCGCTGCTTTGAAGTTAGACAAGGCCAAATGCTTTGACCGGCTTATGCCCAAGCTTTGCGCCGCCATTATGCTGGCATTAGGATTGCCTCAAGGCTTTGTCTGTGGCTTTCTTGCCTTGCATACTCGTATGACGAGATTTCTCTCCTTCAAACAATGGACCAGAGCACAGCCAATATCCACACCAAACGGTGTAGTACAGGGATGTTCGTTGAGCCTTCTTTGTATCAATGTCCACATGGCCATATGGGTCTGGATCATCAGTAACATCGAGGGCATTGACTTCCGAGCGTTCATAGATGACACATATATATGGTCCCGGCTGCCCTCCATTGCCAATCTGGTTGCTGCAGTACGGGCCACTGAGCTGTGGGATTCCCTATGCGGTCAGTTTCTCAATGCCAGCAAGTGCGAAGTCTTTGCAACTACAGGTGAGCTTGGGCAAGATTGTTGAGGTCGTCAACATACTTGGTGCACATGTCCAAACCACGAAGAAAATGTTGGGAACTTCCCGATTTCCAAACTACAGGCTGCTCTCCGGGATTGTGAAGCAAATCAGGGCTTTGCCCTGCGACAGTAGCAAGCGAGCTCAAATTTTGACTACCAAGGTGCTGCCACAGATTGCTTTCGCACCGCAGCTGAACTTTTTACCAAAGAGGCTTTTGGCCAGACTGCAAAGCGCGATTGCCGATGCCATATGGCAGGATCGGCCGATGTGGCGTTCAAAACACTTGTTGCTTTGCATTGTCCATAAGGCCCATAAACTGGATCCATTCCTGTTCCGTGCAGTTGCCACCATTATTGAATCCGCAAGATTTCTCCGTGCATCTGCATATGCACGCCAATGTTGGCAAGCAATTTATGAGCAAGATCAGTTGACAGCTCAATCTTGGATGACTCAGTTTGCACAGGCCTGTCATATTCTGGGCATTTCCGTGTGTAGCCCCTTTGGTTTTTCACTTCTGGATGCGCCAGCGGTTGATTTTCTGGAATTTTCCTTAGCGGACCTCAAATGCATCCTCAAGAGCCTGGCGCCCAACAAGTGTTATCACACGGCATGCCTGAGCTGGTTTCCTTGACCTTTCACTCACACTTTCAGCCAGAAAGAAGATTGCCAAGATCCCAAACCCTGGGTATTCTTTCTTATTTCACTGGGAGAGCGCAGTCACGGGTTGCACGATCACTGCAGACAGATTGGCAGCATGCCGATTCTGTGGCCTTGCAAAGGAGTCAATCCAGCACTTTGTGGAGGAATGCCGGGAGCTCCCAGCCGACCTGCTCCAGCCATCGTCGACCCACTTTTTTGGACCAAACTTCAATATGCTGAAAATTGCTGAGCTTCCGCTCGATGTTGTCCGTGCAAAGTTGCGACTGTCTAATCCATCTGAGCTGCAAGTTGCTGACTGGACCGATCCGCTCCCAGCCACACGGCACGTGTGGACAGATGGGTCAGTGCAGCTATCAAATCATCCGTGGCATACCGTTGCTTCTTTTGCAGTGGTTGCAGAAAATGAAGAGCTTTTGGCCGCAGGTGGTCCGAGATATATGGGCCATTCTTGTCGCATTTGCCATTGCTGAGCAGCCGCTGGTGGTCCATTCTGATTCGCTCACCATAGTCAACCAGTTCAATGACCTGCTTCGCCTTGGACATGTTCAGGTCGAATGGACACATACAAATTGGTGGGGATTTCTTTTCACACTGGTCCATCAGCGAAGTGGACGATGTGAGCACCCGTTACAAGTGATGTGGTGCCCAGCCCATTTGCTTGAGCACATCCCAGCTATGGTGCTGACGGAAGCTGAAGCCCATGCTGCAGGCTCTAACAGACGGGATATCATCCTCAACAGACGTGCCGATGAGTTTGCAAAGCAACAGACTTGGAAGCTGGCCGTTTCGTATAAAGCTGAACTCACAACTAAGGAGACGGATGTTTTTGCTCGGCAACTCTGGCTAACCAAGCTTAATAGGACCTGTAAAAAGCCGGACAGAGGACCTGCTGATGACCCTCCTGTGGAGCGCGCACCAATTTCCCAAGTCCCGCCACGTCAACAATGTCCTCGATGGCCTTGGGATGTCCTGCCTGATATGTACCCTTGGCAGGTGCACAATGATGTTAATTTGAGCTTCACCGATAAGCCGCAGCTTTCGAGTGCAAACTTTAAAGTTTTCTTGGGATTATCCAATTCCCTCAGACGGCGGCTTGGAGAGGGGCTTGCCTGCTCTGTTTTCGAACTTGCAGCATTTGCCTTTACTCAAGGATGGCGCTTTAACCTGCCTGCCGGCACCATTTGCACTGTGCAGGCTTATGCTGCCATCATTCGTGCCGCAATTTCGTATTGCAAGCCAAGGCAGATCATTGTTGCGCCCCTCCTCCTTGACAAGGGGAATAAGTGCAACGGCAAAACGTACCCAAAAGGTGCCTTTCATGGCGCCGAAGCTTACCTTGACAATGTCACGCTTGAGCTACTTGTTCGGGCCTTTGAAAAAGGGGCCAAAGCAACCCCGTCGTCATGGGCTCTCCCGTTCGACCTGCTTCTGTAGGTTGTTGTTGTATAGTGGTGGAAACAGACCCCTGCAGCGGAAGCTTGGGTGGTCGCCGACCGACTCCGTGTGCGGCGTGAGAACAAAAAAAAGGAAGCTCCCCCGCCTGAGGGTGGGGGGGGGCTTCCTTGAAGAAGTGCTCGCACTAATGATTTGGTTCCTAGATGTTTAGGGAAGCTCAACAAAAGAGTACGTGGTCATGTTGACAAGGTTGCCACACTCAATTGATTTGTCCAAACAGGTCTGTCAAATTTCCCAAAGCAAGCCGGGGAGAAAGCAAAAATATTTGAATGATGTTGAAAACCTGGTAGTCTTGAATCGTAAATGCACACATCACTCCACCATGCATGGGCCATGCCTAAATAGCGACTCCCACGGATAGCTGCTGAAGGATAGCAGAGGGCTTCCAATGCGTACTGCTCCAACCAATAGCTGCGAACAGGAACGGCATCAATTTCCTTGCTAGCATAATGATGACGCTTGCTCAGGTGATGTTTGTCTCCCAACTGGGCATCCAGCACAACCCAACAAACACAACTCCATCAATGCAGAACACAAACCAAACAAAACGAAGTTGTGACAGAAAAACCCTATGCAGTTGTTCAATTAGCGAGACACAGAAACACATCAAAGCGCGACAGCTGAGTCAGAACGAACAAAATCGAGCAAGCAACGCGAAGTCAGCAATCCCACAGGTCACACAGAACCCTTTGAAAGGGATGAAAAAATGATTGCATTTGTTTATGGTTTTTTTGCCCAAGAGGGGTAGGCCGCTAGTAGAGGTGAGATAGGTAGCTAGGTATACAGGTAGCTAGTAACTACAAGTAAGCTACTAGTAACTGGACGCAGGATAGCTCATGCTTCTTCAAGGAAGCTCCCCCCGCTGCCCTAAAACCGACGAGGAAGCTTCCTTGAAGAAGCGCTGGCACTAATGATTTGGTTTCTAGATTTTTAGGAAAACTTAAGCTAACAAGTCAACACGGGTCTTCCGGTCTTTCCATTATATAATTGAAACTTCTTTGTGAGTTTGCGGTTCAATAGCCGATTTGCTCGAACTGTCTGTGGGTGGACCTGCACACATCGGAAGCACACAGCTTGGAACACTTTGTTTCTTTGTGGTTTAAGCAAAAAAACAAGAGGAAAATCATACCATGGCAAGCTGCCGGTCTCCGCTAGTATTTCGGGCACCTTCTAGCTTGCTACTCTGAGTTCAATTGTCGTCTCATCACAAAAGTTCTATATATTCTGTTGCAGAGTGGCTGAAAAATGTGAAAACCTGAGATCTCTGTCTGACCTCTGCTTCAGAACTGGCATTTTCCTCTGGCAAATTGTCGTTCGACATACCGGTTCTTGTTGTAGTGGCATGCGGCCAGCAGTGTATGCCAAGAAACTATGCAACTGATACTTATCTCTTGAATTCAACGTCCAAGGCGCCATGAAGTAGAAGGCCGTGTAGTTCACTGCATATTCGTTTTCAACAAAGCTACCTGAGCTTTATGCACGACACAAAGCACAAAGAACTTGAGGAATACTTCAGGTGCTAAGCAATGTGTGTTGCTTTCTGTGTTTGGTCCACTTGAGGCATCTTAGCAACGGAGGATAAAGCGGAAGACTTTGTTGGGCCCATTGACCCAATCCTTTCTCACGGCGTAGCCTCAGGATGTCCACGTGTGGCGCTGGCCGTCTAGCGTCCTTGCTCCCCTAGTAGCATCCTTGCTCCTAGTAGTAAGGCCAGGAGCTCCTAGTAGCGTCCTTGCTCCTAGTAGTAAGGCCAGGAGCCCCTAGTAGCGTCCTTGCTCCTAGTAGCGATGCCCTTTGCTCCTAGTAGCATCCTTGCTCCTACACGCGTCTTTTCGTCTGGTCGCTTGGTTCAATTCCGAGGCACCTCGAGAGTCATAAATATCTTCGGCTGCTGTCCTCGGGTCACGGCTGAAACTGAAGACTAGTCCACCACTGCTGTGTATTCCTGGATATGACTGTTGCCATGATATGCAATCAAGTAACAAGTTCGCGGCACTAATTGTCACTGAACGGAAGCACCTGTGCCATGGTCGTTCCCCAAGTTGAAACGATTCTTGCACTCTGCTCCTCAGGCGTCAGAAACAGCACAGTACATTTAGCAGCATTCATCATCTTCAGCGCTGATGAAAAAACATCACAAGGACACCTTAATAGGTTGCAATGATGATCAGTTGCCAATTGAAGGGTACACTGGCTCCGCTACTTGCAGAGTTGACAGATGTTCCAAACTCCAGCGTTCTTGGATTGCATCTTCCAATGAGACCGCACTGATCGTCTGACAAGGCACGCTGCATTCCTTGGAAGGCCAACTTGCTTCAGGAGAAACAGAACATGAATGCCATTACTCTGCTACCAACATGACGATGTGACATGTCTGGTAAGCTTAAGTAGGTGCCAGCCTGTTCATTGAGTGGCTCTTGGGTGAAACTGCTTTTCAAGACGTTTGATATCTAAGGCAATCTCCAGGCATCAGCATTGTCGTCAAATGCCTGGCTATAAACCAATATAAGGTCCACTGGGACGTTCAGCGTTGCATTGCAAGGCAGAAAAGTGTCCCATGACCTTAGGCGTGCCACAAAGTGTATTTGCTCGCAAATGAAACACTCCAAAGCTTGAATACTGATATTTGCATGTGTCTAGCCTATCTGGCATAGTCTTCCTCTCGAAACTTTTTATGGAACATGCAAAAGTTTTGGGAAATTGTCCAATGGTACCAGCGTCACAAAGTTCATTGCTCATTCTTCTCTCTCCTTGCTAGCTGCTCTCTCGTGTCCTGCTTCCCCTTTCTTAGTCATTGCTTTCTTTCGATGCTTGCTTAGGTCTTATGTACCAGGTTCCTTCCACTTTACAGTTCAGAATTTGCCTTTTTATGCGTGTGTGTGTGTGTGTGCGTGCAAAAATGCCACACAAAATGTTTCACACAATTGCAGCCATCCAGTGCCTCCACATCTGCTTTGTTGGTTCACTATAGAATGAATCCATCACATTTCCAAGCCAGTACTCACTCTATAGAATGCATTCCTAATGACAAATCGCTGATCCTGTCTTGCCTATAAAGGTGAAAGCCGGTGTTCCAAGCTAATTTGCCTACAATGGGAAAAGCAGGAAAATGAAAAACACGATCTCGCCTCATGTCAGGATAAAGATTATGTAAGACCCTGCAACAACGCTTTCAAGATTGAAGAAGAACTATGAATGTTTGTGTGTGTACATATACATGTATATACCTGAGAAGGGGGGGAACGAAGCCAGCAGCCGCCAGATGAGAGGGTCAAAAAAAGAAACCATCTAAGTAACACATGCTTACTAGGACGATGGCAGGCACTGTATGCTTCAACATGAGTGTCACCAAGCGTCATCCTAAAATATTGCATAGATCCGTGGCCATAACAAGTCCTTAAACAACACCAATCTCTTCACCCCACGAAGTTGCTATCTACACGGGCCCCTTTTCTGATAGCAACTTGTCGCTGCCAACCAACTACTATACTTGCCCCAACACCTCCAACCAGACTTCTCTGAAAGGATGACTAGGAGGATGGCAGGAACTATATGCCTCAGCATTGGTGTCAC
>CAXAMN010011112.1:470855-481719 GCA_963970005.1 Durusdinium trenchii | reverse complement strand
TCCTGGTAGGAGCAAGGACGCTACTAGGGGCTCCTGGCATCGCTACTAGGAGCAAGGACGCTACTAGGGGCTCCTGGCATCATCGCTACTAGGAACAAGGACGCTACTAGGGGCTCCTGGCCTTACTACTAGGAGCAAGGACGCTACTAGGAGCAAGGACGCTACTAGGAACAAGGACGCTACTAGGGGGCTCCTGGTAGGAGCAAGGACGCTACTAGGGGCTCCTGGCACTACTAGGAGCAAGGACGCTACTAGGGGCTCCTGGCCAAACTACTAGGAGCAAGGACCCTTCCAGGCAGTCCTGGCCTTACTACTAGGAGCAAGGACGCTACTGGGGGCTCCTGGCCTTAGTACTAGGAGCAAGGACACTACTAGCCACTCCTCACCTTACTACTAGGAGCAAGGACGCTTCTAGGGGCTCCTGGCCGCCTGGCCTTACTACTAAGAGCAAGGACGCTACTAGGGGCTCCTGGCCTTACTCCTAGGAGCAAGGACGCTACTAAGAGTCGCCTGGCATCGCTACTAGGAACAAGGACGCTACTGGGGGCTACTAGGAGCAAGGACTCTACTAGGGGCTCCTGGCCTTACTACTAGGAGCAAGGACGCTATTAGGGGCTCCTGGTCCTAGTACTAGGAGTAAGGACGCTACAAGGGTCCTGCCCTTACTACTAGGAGCAAGGACGCTACTAGGGGCTCCTGGCCTTAGTACTAGGAACAAGGACGCTGCTAGGGTCTAAAAGAAGCACATGAAAGCACTCTTGTTGCACGCAAGGTTTTGTGCCGAGAATCTGGAGGAGGTCGTAGAGGTACACACCTTTGCTCACATGAAAATTACATTTGGATTACTCACAGGCCTCAAGTTGCCTAGAAGAATCTGATCTCTGGCCGCGCCTCCCATCTCCATCGCAACTGCAAACACACATGGCCTGTCTTCGGGGCAAACGTACATTTTAGTTTTTCATATTGCGGGCTACAATCCGCAAAGTCTCCCAGTTCACTGCACGACGATACAACCAGCTAAACAGGAAGTCATGACACATGGTGACAAGTGTGCTCTGCAAAAGAGTTGTGGGCCACAGGAAAGGCACACGCTGGATGGTAAAATGCAACGGCTACCCAGTTCCTACACTTTGAAGGTCCCACGTGGTCTGATTTGTGTTTCAATCAAGCAGAAAATGTGTTAAATTGACAAGTATATATATATATATCCATTTGAACTCTCTATATATATATATATTGACAAGCCGAGCTACATATCTTTCATATCAAAATACAGCTTGTATGGGTCACGATGAAGCGTTTCCCACAAGCATCTTTTGGCTCTCTGAACAATAAATAGCAAAGTGAAATGGAACACAGCACGTGAGGAATGTTCCACCCTCCAACATACAGCATACAGTTAGCAAGTTCCTGTTCAACCCGGAGAAACAAAATAATACTGTTCCTACAACATGCGCCTGAAAAAGTCGATCAATCAATCTGCTTCTTCACCGATCCAACAACGTGCTCAGTTCGTGGTTCGTGTCCGATGGATCACCCGTTGTTGCTTCACCCGTGCTTTCTCGGAAATGAATTGTCTTTCTTCAACAGAAAAGAGCCTGGCGGAGGACCAGGCCGCTGCTGAAACAGCACAAGTGGAGAGATGCCTTTGTAGTGGAAAACTCACGATGCATGGCCGCATGGCCACAAAATTTATTTAAGAGACTGAGACCTGCACTTAGAAGGTGGAAAAAAGGTCTGTACAGCTCGTTGCTGAAGAACATCAAAGAGCTTCACGGAGCCTAAGAAATACTGAAAAGGAAAATCCCACGTTCGATGTTTGCCTGAAGAGCATGGAATGAGTGTCGTCCTGCAGGTGGTCAAAGTGAGACATGAATGTTGCGGTGCATCACTCGGCCCGTGGACACTAGACAAGCATCCCCACCATCAGCTGATCCAGTCAGCATGAGCTTCCGATGGAACGGAGAAAACCTGGCAGAAAATGGACAGGTGTTTTAAAGAACTATGTAAATGCAACAACAATCTATGTAGTGTAGAGCTAGTGCAAAACTCGACCTCGTAAACTATTGTTTTTCCCTGCCGGTCTTTTCTTCTATCGCATGGTGGTCTTAGGTCGATGTCAACTGCCCGGTACAATTGTCACTGGCCAGCAAGGCGCAGCCACTGTAACAGGACCTGCATGGGGCTCCAGGTCCGTCCTGGCAAGGAGATACTGGCACACATCCAAAGCTTGAGTGTCAATCTTGAACAGGTGAGATTCAACAGGGCAGAGTTACGTTTTTGGTGCCGGGAAAAGCACCATGGGATCCGGCTTGGACTGGAAAATCACCTTTGGCACTGTTCCTAACTAAGCCAAAGAACGTCTGCTCGCGACAGCGCCTCTGCACTGACCTCTCTGATGCCCGCTGTGCGGCAGTACCCTTCGACCTGAGCTCCAAGTATGCTTAACCTGACACATCCTCACACCCACTGCTAGCGAACGGCTCAATTCATTGATTTCTCTTTCCGGAGCAAGTGCCAGTGGTGACCGCACTGTACTGTACCACTGTATCATTGGAAAGACTTAAATCCTTGTAACCAGGAGATATTTTGACACATTCTGGTACATCTTCAGAGGCATTTTTTCGCGTCGCATGGAGTCTTCTTCATGCCCCAAGTTGGCATTGAAAACTCCCAAGATCAGGGCCACCACACATCACGCATATTGCGGTGTTGGCAACCAATCAACAAGAAGACTTATGAACATAAATTGTCTGCTTCACTCTGCCAGCGCACAGTAGGTCCCGTCCCTTTACGCCACCGCAGACATTGCCTTTGCACCTTTGGTAGCTTTGGCCGGTTTCGGGGCTTGCGGATTTCTGGCCTTTTTCACCGAATTGGGGCGCGGTCTTCTTTCAGCTGTTCGCTTGGCACGTCGTGTGTCCTTGACAATCGGTCTCCGAGAAACATCGGCTGCATCCTCAGGCTCAATTGCCACGCTGAGATGCTCAGCGTCTTGCTGAGGTGCATCCATCATCTCGGAGTCGTCCTTGTTTTTCCGCACGTGCTCGATGACCGTCTCTGGACGATTCACCTTGGTTGCTATCAACTCCGCCTCCTCAGTGGAGACTTTTTGCCCGGTCTTGGCCAGAATTGCGCCTCCACCGGCCAAAATCTCCACTTTGGGGTGGTTCTCTTTGATGATCTTGTTCAACATTGCTTTCTCCTCATCTGAATACTTCCTTCGGTTGCCACGGAAGACTGTCCCGGCCATGGGCAAATTCTGTGCTCTGAAATCAACAGGCTTCATGATCTCATGCTGTGGAAACACCGCATCTTCAGAGTCGGGGTACTTGAATGCATTCTTGGGCCGAAGGCGAGTCACGCTGCGGCCTTGAGCGACTTGCACGAGCTTTTCGTACTTTTCTTGCTCTCGAGGAGTAATAATCATTGCATCAACTCTCTGCCTCTTGACAGTCCGAAGACGTTTCTTGATCTTGGAGCGAATGGACTTCCCCATTGTCAAGGCCCTTTACCTTGATTGCCCCAACAAGAGATCACTGAAGCCGGAATCACGAACAAGACTGAATCACTTGAGCCAATGCCAAATATCCACCAACTCAAAATACACAAGTCTCAGCTTCAGCTTCGGCTTGATCTAAAGAGGACTCCTCCGCAATGGCATTATGAGGCTTCCGCATGATGCTGTAGCTGCAGCCTGTAAAAAGGAGTCGCATGTCCAAAATCAAATGCGGACGCCTTCTATCTCAGTATAAATGCCCGCCAGCCTTGCATTGGCTGACAGCTGGTCCAGCAATAGGACTGCGCAGTCCTTCCAAGTGTAGCTGCCTCAGATTTAAACGATCTGAGGCGAAGCCCTGTCCTTTTCCGAAGCTGACGAATAGTCAAACACAACAATCCAAGGATATCTTGTTAGAAGTGGGATTTACAACACCCACATGTCATATACCCTTGGATTTTTTGCAGGGTGTTTGATTGAATGGTGGTGCTTCATCCATTCATCCATAGCAACCAGTCTGGCTTAAGGTTGAGAAACGTCATTAAAGCGTTCATTACACTCTTTGTCAAAAATAAGATGTTGAAGGCGGGGAAAGCTTTTGGAGCTTTTGATGGCTCAGCATTCGACCTTCAAGAGTGCAACTGCAGGCAATGAAACCTTCCTCCCCATCCAAGTCTATAACAAATGAACCGAAAGTGATTTTGGGCAGCCATTTTCTCCTAAGTTCATCGTGGCAATTCGGACAAGATTGCTTCTCAAACTTGGTGAACTGCCAAGTTACCAGTGGGTCTTCCCATTGAAGCTCCTGGAGGTGGCCGAAAAGCGCGAATCACACTACCTGGACAGGTGTGAAGGCGAGGAGGGGCTGGAGGCGCTGCTGGGTGTGTTGACATCATGAGCTGCAGGTCTAAGTGGTCTAAGTCTAACTTCCAACTAGTAACTAGAGTTCATCTCCAAAGAACCCAACACGTGCTAGGTTACTGTGTTGCTCAGTTGTTCCTCTTCATTCATACTGTATGCCTGCGGTTGCTTGACAACATGTTTGTTCTATATTCTTGCTCGTCTTTGAGGTTGATACTGGGACTTGGAAGGCGGCTTGGTTGCACCGCATAGCAGTAGTGACCAATAGTGTGTTCAAGTCTTTCATTGCCAGACAGCGCGCATGTGTGGAGGTTCAAATGGCTGCTCTTGACGCCTAATAAGACTTCCTTTGCTGTATGCAGCCTGACCTTTTACACAGTCCTACGGTAAAGGAGACAGAGAGGGACGAGGCCAAGAGGCTCAACTTCTCCTCATGCAGCGTTATCCATTTCAGGCGTGGCATTGCTCTATTCTCTAGTCGAAAGCCGTACGCCGTACGCCTGTGACTGCATATGCCCCAGAACCATCTCTCTGACAAATGCTTGAGATGGTTGACGATGTTGCAGAAATATCTCTGTTGCAGAACTGCTTATTCTGGCGGTGGCAATGTACTCACTTTCTACTTGCCGGAGGCTACATGTACACCCACGATAAGTTTGCCTTGGCACAAACTACAGTAAGTTCTGCCTGTCTCCGTGCCCACCACAAAGAGCCACGGGTCCACAGGAGAAAAACTAAGCGACCTCAGAAGCCAGGTCGTTTTAGACTCAGACTCCGCACGACTCATTGAGGCTATTGCCTTCCGCCCAAGATTCTCTTCTTGGATCCTTGCAGCATGAAGCCTGCCAATTCCAGCTCAAGCAAGTGGTTCAGAGCGTTTGCAAGCTGCACATGTTTCAGTGGGCCTCTGGAAGGTTGCGAAAGATCATTGTCTCTGGCATCCCACAGTAAAACCTTCCCGTCACCACTGACCTTTTCAGACTGAAACAATGCATTGACAGCCCCAACACTCCAACACCTGGCTGAAGTACATGCTTGTGAATTTGATGCCCGCTCTTCAAGTGTTGCTGAGGATCGAACTGTGGCTATGAGCCAAGCATCCTCTCTGCCACTCCTTTGTTTCCATGGTGTTCAACTGGGTTTTCTCATTTGACTGTATGCCAAGTAGCAGGTCAGCTTGAATCCATTCAACGACCTGAATGGCCTGCACCAAGAAAAATACATTCCAGCATCTTTGTTCACTCGTGCAAACAGTAAAACGGAAGCAGGAAAAAGGGATCCTTCGAATCTTTCTTTCTCACTCCACGCACAAAGTCAGGTCAGTGCTTCTGGCACAGATCCGCTCGACTTCGTGACCGATTCCTGCAACTCAATCGTCCTTCGCAGCAGCACATGGAGGGTGCACCGTTTGTTTTGGCTGTCCCGAATGTTCAGTGCTGCTTAATCTATATAATACCAAGGCCTCAATGCACAAAAAACATGCATCTCAGCATGTCATGTTGAGTGCAACAGCACTGTTGCAAAATAATGTCTACCACAAATGAACAAGACACGCTAAAGTGATGCGATTGCAAGGACAGGAGAGACCATACAACTCTGATGCCCAACGGTATGGTCCCTATGCGTTAGAGGACCGAACAGGAATTGAGAGTGTTGCAGTCCTCCGTTGTCGAAAATAGCAGTCTTGTGCTCATAGATTTATATAGGCCACTCCAGGACAGCATGACGTCATACATGCATTACAGACTTGACATCAAAAACAAAAATCGTTTGACCCCGGTGGAAGTTACTCTCACATGGAGTTCAGAATGCCTTGTGCCTTGCACAACAACGGCTCATGGCTCCTCTGCAGGACTTCTCTTGCTTTGACCGGCTTTTCCTTTTTGTCTTACGTTCTCCATGTTCTTAAATCGAGCTATGACACTGCTTAATGCCCCTCCGGAAGATTGCATCTTCCCTTCGTTCCCTGAGGGCTGTTCATTGCTGTTCTTGTCATACAATACATCTGTGCGCAGACACCACCCGTTGCAGCAGCAAAAGCAGCATGCACCCACCTCGAAATCACCTGTGACCGTACGACCATATTCAATACTAGGCTAGCCTCGACATGAAACATGGATGCCGGTTTTTCTTTCCCGTTCGCTCAAAGCGACTAGAACAATTGCCTTCTGTGTGCTGTTCGCTCAAAATTATTGAAGAAAATTGGCTGAGATGGTGTGCGGCGCAGTTGGTTGCAGGTTACAAGTTGGAAGCCCCGCCACGCTCCTGCAAGCCCAAGGCAGAATAAGGCCAAAAGGAACTAAATCGAGGAGACTCCAAGCCATCAAAAGCTTTGCCTTGGCAAACCCCGAATAGCTTTGCACACTTGACAAGAAAGCCCTAACGGTCAAGGTACTCAGACCAGAAATATCACAAAGTTTAGTCCATGATTCAACAGTCAGTGCTCTTCTGTTCAGGCTTGGTCCAGACTCTCCATTGTCTTTGCTGCCGATGCATGTAATTGGTACTCCAAGACATATATGCAAACAAGGAGCTGGATCCTTGGAACTGACTGTGGCACAAGCTTTTCACCGCCCGCAACCAATCCACAGTGTTCACACGAGTCCAGAGGTTTGCAGCCTGATAGGACTTTTGCAAAAAGCAAGCAAGGAACGATAGGAAGATCGATGACGAAAACCACGTAAAGCATCGCATGGCTCCTCTCCCTCAGCATCACATCTTTCCAATCGATACCCTGGTACTCGAATGTCAAAGTGGTGGATGTGGTGGTACTCGATACCAAATGAGAAAACCTGCTTGGTGTGCATAGCAAAAACCAAATGACAAAGCGGAAGCTTGGCAAAAGAATCTCGTGTGGTTCGTTGCTGCTTCTGCTTTCATGCTTGTTACAATCTGGAGAACTGGCGAAATGAACAACTTTCATGCTGCAAAGGAGCAGACAGTGGCCAAGCAAGCGGTATCCTGGCAATTTTGTCTTCAATGGAAATACATGGACAGGCAGTAAAGCGCACTTGTAGAATATAAGCTGTCGAAACTACCAAATTGCAGCATGCAGTGCTTAGACCGTTGGAAGTTGGGTCAATTGACATTTTCGACAAACCTCCTGCACTATTTGAGGAAGCTTTTGAGTTTTGCATATTGCTGAATGACGAGGGGGAGTCTAAAATCAAAATCTGCCGGCAATTGTTGCCGCGCAATGCATGGAGAGGGAAACAAGCATCACAAGACAACATTGATCGCCACGGCACAAGACCTCCTGGAGAAAATGAATGGATCGACTGATTGCCACTCAGCCGCAGAGTTTGGATGAAGACATTTACAACGGTCCAGGGTGCTTAAACTAATAATGTTCGAAATGCAAAACAAAAGTTTTGGCATAGTTTGCATTACAAAATTGTACACTTTTCTAGCTATTCTTTTGAGTTTCCTGTTTATGTATATATATAATCTCTGCTGTTGGCATTCTTCTTTACTTCACGAATAAATTGAGAACAAATGGATTGATTGATTGATTGATTGATTCATTCATTCATTCATTCATTCATAAAACAGGGCGGCGGCAGACGGGATCCCGCTTTTGACCTTGACGCTGCAGCCACATTATGGCGCCACTTTCCTAGTACTGCGACGTTACATTCCCTGACGCCACATTCCCCCCTGACGCCGCATTACCCCCTGACGCCGCATTCTGGCGCCGCATTCCCTGACGCCACATTACCCCCTGACGCCACATTACCCCCTGACGCCGCATTCTTCCCTGACGCCACATTCCTCCCCTGACGCCAAATTACTCCCTGACGCCACATTTGACGCCACATCCCCTGACGCCGCATCCCCCCCTGACGCCGCATTCCCCCCTGACACCGCATTCTGGCGCCGCATTCCCTGACGCCACATTGCCCCTCTGACGCCGCATTACCTCCCGACGCCACATTGTGGCTCCACATTCCCGGACGCCGCATTTGCCCGTGACGCCACATTACTCCCTGACGCCGCATTCTGGCGTCACCGCATTCTGGCGCCGCATTCCCTGACGCCACATGGCCCCTTTGACGCCGCATTACCCCCTGACGCCACATTGCGACGCCGCATTCCCTGACGTGACAGGACCCCGTCTGATGCTCCAAACTGCACGAAACGGTTCTTCGTAGCACGGGCCGTTTTGACACTGTTGAAGCAGCAGGCAACCCCAACACATGTCCAAGATATGGCAGAACACACAGCGCAACAATTGGACATTGTGTTGTATTAAAAGGTAAGAAGCCCCCGTACCGCGCACGGTATGATTGAACATGGCCTTCCTACTTAGCTCAACGTACCACTGAAACGGGACTGGGCACCCTTAACAGTAAACTTGTGCGTTGAAGCTCTTGTTCGCGCAAGTCTGCACTAAACTCTGCCACTCCCATCACCCTGACATAGGCTTCAGATGATACAAAACGCCAGGCATCCTTGAGTCTGGGTTGAAATGAGGCCCAACATGGGCCCACAATTCACTCAACATAGCTTCAACTTAGCCTCCAAATGGGTCCAGCGCGTCCAACAGAAGTTTGTCGAATATTCGGGTAAGTCACGTCATGGGGACACATGCGCAAAACCTTCAAGATAAGTATGAATGGTCTGCTCTCAGAATGCAATCCCCCCATGACAAAGGCTGGTTTTTTCTCCAAACCATGTGTATATCACGCTGCGCCGGCAGCTGCCATCACTTCCATTGGGGATGGTACCTGATATAACATGATGAGAGTCAGGGAAGAAAAGCAACAATACAATACAACTTATCTACTTGATCATGTCTGTCATGACCCTTGCATTTTTCATCAATGGATTTGGGTCCAATTCATTGGACCTTGCAAACCACAAAATCCTTACAAACAAGGCCATCACCGGCACAACAGCGTCGAAATGATTATTTTCGGCGCTGCCACGATAACGCTACTTTTTTCGATGCGGCCAGGACCACTGCGGGAATGCGACCTTGGATTTCCGGTCAGAAGGTCCTGGTGGTACCTATTTCAGTCTATCCTTTGTCATGTTCACCATCCACCAGCTAACAAACCCGGACACACACTCCACAGCTGTGCGTGTCTTCTGTAATATGTATGTTGTAGCAATGGCAGTCGTTAGTCAGGGGCCGTCTGGGAGGCAAACCACAAGTCTATGGTCCAGCTTTCATGTTTGACAAACAAAAGTTGATGTTCCAACGTTCCAGTGTGTTCAGGAGGAAAAGCTAGCAAACAAAAAACACCCCGAGATATCCTAAGATATCGCAGCACAAACTCCATGAATGGATGTAACATGATGTAACAACTGTACCTTCTCTCTTGAAGACAAAGAAGGTTCCAGGATTGTGATGGATTCTGTAGGGTGGGCTTGAATATCTTGAATGATGCTTTTTCGATATTGTAGCCACAGGACAGCATCTGCCAGGTGCATCGATCGGTTGATGCAAAACACACATCTGAGGCCACGGGTAGGGCATGGGAAGGTGTTTCCTTGTCCGGAAGGAATGACATGAAGAGACTTCTGCGGAGTTTAAGAGTCTGGGTGATGAATATGCAAGATTGGTTTCTTATGTAGCCCTAGGTGTTCTCTCATGTCTAGGCTGTGAGGAAGTCTGAGATTGTGGATTCCAGCTCCTTTGAATTCGGTGTTTGGGTTCAGGGATCACCTGCAACATCATCATGGAACTGCTCAAAGGACATGAAAAAGCACACAGACAGACATGTGACATGTGCGTGTTTCTGGATGCACAAACAAAGCTCCCGCAAAGCCAAATCTCCCAGCAATGTCCGCATCGGCCGGATTGCACTGAGATCTCCGCACCCTGTAGCGAGGCCCATAGCGCTGCTCCCGGCCGGTGCCATCCCAAAACTAGAGAACCACAACGAAGACCCAAACGTGCATGTTCAGGGGGATTCAGCCCCATGTTGCATCTGTTTAAATATGTTTCAAAAATCCGGCGATCGGTCCCAATCCCGAACCCCAAATCCATGGGGGAAAAAAGATGGAAAAAGGATCACTTAGGACATCCCTGCGGACGAACTCCCAGTCCCTGCGGTCAACTTCCACCCTCGGAAGACCCTCAGAGTACCGACTGGCATCCATGGCATCCATGGCATCTCCAGATCTCCTCCTCTTCGCTATCCATGCCGACCAATGGCTCAGCTCACAGCTGTGAGCCCAAGAAGCAATGGCCATGATGATCATGACGGGATGTGCAAATCTTCGGGTAACTACTATAGCCTATAGCCATAAACAACGGCTGCTGTGGAACGCAGACCATAAACATGCTACCTCCACGTACATGGCAGCACATGAAGCGGCAATCAAAGATTTCTGCTGCTATAAACTGCATCTTCAGCCATCGGCACATATCTGCTCAATCCGATCCAACATTGCCATCAGAATTCGTCTGCGGAAAGCGTCTTCGGGGTCTAATTCGTCTTCGGGGTCTAATTCGTCTTCGGAGAATTCGTCTGCGGAAAGCGTCTTCGGGGTCTA
>CAXAMN010011112.1:425503-470845 GCA_963970005.1 Durusdinium trenchii | reverse complement strand
TCTAATTCGTCTTCGGGGCCCAATTCGTCTTCGGAGAATTCGTCTGCAGAAAGCGTCTTCGGGGTCTAATCCGTCTTCGGGGGCTAATTCGTCTTCGGAGAATTCGTCTGCGGAAAGTGTCTTCAGGGTCTAATTCGTCTTCGGGGTCTAATTCGTCTTCGGAGAATTCGTCTGCGGAAATCGTCTTCACATTGCGGGAGGAGAGGTGGCTGTGCTTGAATGTGTCTTCGTAATGTGTCTTCGTCTGCGGGTGGAAAAGTGGGACCCCCACAGCGGCTGCAATGCATTCATTCATTCATTCAATCATGTCATTGTTTGATTCACGACCGCTTGTTTTCTTTTTGCCAGTGGCAAAGCCAATCCTGGGGCACGGCACGTTCAGTCCAGTCTGACACCTCTTGCATATCTTGGGGTTCTACGATCTATACCTCAAATACACTTCACTGTAAGATGGCAATTGAGAGAACGTCCTATGTCACAGCTATACTCAGTTGTTCTTTACTTCAGCAAGACTTGCGAGCGAAGCCCTTGAGTCGTTTAAGTGCTTGGGTCTGCAGTCGTGTCTTCAACCCTGCCTCGTACTGCCCAGAATGGCAGCGTCCAAATGAGTTCTGCTGGAGTCATCTGGAACTCCTCACAACTGCTCGCTCTGTTTTCAAAGAGTACCCTATATGTGCGTGTGTGTGTGTGTCCCCTCTGGAGTCACGAGGTTCCTTTTGGATTGTTTTGTTTCTTCATGTTCTTTTAGCAGGGGGACGGGACACCACTGGCATTTCCCGTCCAACGAAGAGGGTGCCAGTAGGTGCTGATGCAGTGGGGGACACCCCACTGCGTACCTGCTCTAGGTTTTAAGTTTGTAATTGTGTCTTGTGAACCTGTAGTGCTGGCCTCAAGCCTGGTGCGATGGCCTCCAACGCACTAGACATGACCCCCAACCTTGTTGCCTTACTGATGCTTTTGTCAACTTGTAGCACTGGCCTCCAACCTGGTACTCTGGCCTCCAACCTACTAGCGATGACTAGCGATGGCCCCTCAACCTGCTTTCGATGGCCTCCAACCTTAGAGCGATGACCGCCAACTTTTTTGCCTTGGCTTACTCAAGTTTTTTAAACTTAGGTTGCCATGCGGCGAGCGGCATTCGAGTTTCTATCAGTGTGTCTCTCCTCGTGAGAGCCCAGGTGACCCCGAAGAGTGGCCCCTGTGGACCCGTCGAACGGGGGTTTGTCGTTGTTCCCCCTGCCCGGGAACGTAGGTGTCCGAAGCGGACAAAGTAGGCTTAGGCCAAAGTTATTTGCCAAGACTTGCTGAATTATTGAACTCCAAGCTGGCTCATGCCTTTACGTGACCGCAGCGGTCTAAGCAGCCAGCCATTTTGGCATGGCACAAGGTGACCACAGCGGTCAAAGCAAGTTGAAGGTTCATTGAAACCTGTCCCATTCTTAGGTGCACACACAGCGTATGCATGCAAACGAGGCGAGGTCTTCCTAGGGGTTTCTAATGAGGTTCGGCTTTATCGGTCCTCGTCCCCTCCATTTGGTTCCCTTTTCATCCTTTTTCCCCTTTACACACCTTTGGTTTCCTCTTTTCTTTCATGTTCTCCTGCATCTCATCATTTTCTTCGTTTGCGCGCACATTGGTCCCGGCCTTAGTGTGTACGTGCACTTCTACATACATTTTAAACACAGGTTTCAGGTCGCCCAGGTCTTTACAAGGAGGTGGGGTTCATCGGTCGTCCCTGTGCACTTGCCTTCTCTTTCATTGCAACCACACACCTTTTTGTCCCGTCCTGTCCTCCTTCTCATGTCTTCATCCTTTTGTCTTTGCCGTGCGCACATTTACACAACCGTCCTAGCCTTAATTCTTTTTGCCTCCCCTCGAGGAGGCGTGTGTGCGTCCCCTCTGGAGTCGCGAGGTTCCTTTTGGATTGTTTTGTTTCTCGATGTTCTTTTAGCAGGGGGACGGGACACCCCACTGCGTACCTGCTCTAGGTTTTAAGTTTGTGCTTGTGTCTTGTGAACCTGTAGCGCTGGCCTCAAGCCTGGTGCGATGGCCTCCAACGCACTAGAAATGACCCCCAACCTTGTTGCTTTACTGATGCTTTTGTCAACTTGTAGCACTGGCCTCCAACCTGGTACTCTGGCCTCCAACCTACTAGCGATGACCTCCAACCTTGTTGCTTGGTGTCACTTTCAGCTTGCACACCTAACCTACTAGCGATGGCCCCTCAACCTGCTTTCGATGGCCTCCAACCTTAGAGCGATGACCTCCAACTTTTTTGCCTTGGTTTACTCAGGTTTTTTAAACTTAGGTTGCCATGTGGCGAGCGGCATTCGAGTCAGTACGCATTTCTATTAGTGTGTGTGTGTGTCAGTCAGTGTGTGCGTGCGTGCGTGTGTGCGTGGTATGTGTGTGTGTCCTGTATCACCCAAGGCTTAAAGGTTTCCCTCCGTAGGGTTTATAGAGTTCCGAAGTGCAGTCCAAAACAGTTCTGTCAGTCTTCGTTGCAATCCAAGTTTCGGTACGGAGAATTGCAGTGGTGCTGCAAATGAAAGCATGCCACACCTGGTTTTCATGGACATGTCTCTGGAAGAAACACTACTTGGCCAGGCATTCCTGCCTAAGGAACCTCCCAGCCACGCAGCTAAAAGGTATGCGCAAAGTGTCTGCATGCCAAGACCGTACCAAACCTCAGCTGCAAAAACTCTTGTAGCTGTATGTAGAAATATGCATCATGTGGAGATGCGAAGACGGGCTTCTCCGATTCATGATCGTGCTTAGGCTGCTTAGGTGCTGCTTAGAAGCAAGAAACGGTACAACCGTTCGATATGGCCAGTGCTGCTGCGGCTTGTTCAGGAAAAACCTTGCTTGTGTTCTGTGGATTCTCACGCAGCAAGCTGCATCAAGAAGTCCTACAAAGCCAAGACCCTCTGTCTCACGGCATTCTTTTGCACAACACTAGACTGACTTCCACTACGGCTCCCACACAAACAGGCCGGCCAAGGGATAGAAGAAAATCCTTGGTATGCAGAAAGTTTCAGCTGCATGTCAACAGTCGACAGGCCTCCATAGATTTGGCCTTCACAACACTGGACATCCATTCAAGCCAAGCATCGGGTCGCGGATGATACGATGCACTAACCGCAAATACCAGGCAGCGTTGTCCAGCTCTTGCTCAGAAAACCAAATAGTTAATGAACTGTCACGGATCGTGTTGTCACCTAAGGAAAAGTGGAAAGGTGCCAAAACAACAGAACAAAGTAGTCGTACAAAGGAACTCTTGGCGAAACTCCAAAATGAAACACACGTTTCTTCCTTCTTGTGAATGGTCCCGCTCAAGCGCAGCCTCCACTCAAACGACGGTTTTCCATGCGGTCTCAGGTGAGCGGGTCATGCTAGGGCCACTGGTGTTGGGCCACAAGTTCCACGGGATTGAGGGACATGCTGTGGTTGCACGGTCAAAAACAAATCACAGCTCCCAAAGTTTTCTTTGTCCCTCAATCCGTTCTTTCGGATGTCAGCTGTTGACCGGCCTTCCAGCCGTTCTTCTTTCCTATCATGCAACAGCTTCTCCTCCGCCTGGATGGAAAAACACCCGGTGGCGAGCAAACGAAACAAAGCAGTCCTAGTGCCCTTCAGCTTCGTTAAACAATCAGCCACCATGGATTGGTGGTCCACCCACCGAATTTCACCACTCAAGGCGTTCAGGTCTTCTCTGATGATCTGCACCTCGATGGCCGTTCGACGGTCCTGGCCTCCAATCGTCTCTTTTGCCAGGTAGTCAAACAGGCTTTTGGCGTCGACGATCGCCATGCAGCTTTTCAGCTGTCCATCGCTCTGGGATGAGGCCAAAGCCAAGATCTCTTCATGACGAAGATTTCTGGCCCAATCCCTCAACACCATCTTCTCTTCCTGAAGCTCTCGGAAGAGAACCAGCGCCCACATCAAATCGCCCAACCCCTTGCTCAAACTCTGCGTCTCCGCAGCGAGCGTGGAGTTCACAACACGTTGCAGCTTCCCGCTGCGCCACCACAACAAATTTGTTGTCACCTTTCTCCCTTCTCGCAAGCCATCTTCATGGCTCAATATCATCTGTCCGGCCTGGGAGTGAAAGTCGTGGTTGCCGAAAGAAGCATCGGTCACAACTGCCAGCCTCATCTTCTTCAAAGGTTGAATCCTGATTTCTAGGCCGGAGTTTTCCTTGATCTCCTTGACTGCTTCATTCATCATCAAGACATCTTCTATCTTCATGCGGTTGATCTTGGAGGAGCATAGGCTAGCGGCCGCTGAGGCGTCTGGTCGGCCTTCTTTCGATAGCCAGTTGAGCGCTCCACAGATCATGCGAACTTCCTTTCGCTCTTCTTCGGTGATCTCACTGTCTTTTGCCTTCTTGCGGTCAGGCGGCAAGATCATCATCTTCAACCTCTCTTCAACAAACTTCTTCATGTCGATCTTCACCGTGAAATCTTTCTCCTGCTGAAGTCTCCTTCCATTGAAGCTCGCTCCATTTTCTGTCTTCTGAAGTTCCACCCATTTGCCAAATTGGTAGATGGACCTCAGCTTCTTCATCTTCTCTTCATGGATGTGGTCTCCTGCTGTCAACAGATCATCGACCTCGATGGCTACCATTCCTGACAGCTGTTTTTGATGGTGCAACTTGAACAGGCATGGATCCATACGGGATTGAACATATCCCAACTGCTCAAGCTTGCTCACTAGGGACTTCCTCCAGTGCAGTGGGGCATCTACCAAACCATAGCAGCCGTCCACTATGAGTATCAGCTGTCTGTGGTCCATGCCATCCAAACCGTCAGAGGGGATCTCAAAGTAGATCTCTCCAGTCTCTCTGTTCAAGGGAGCTGATTGGCAGAACGCATTTTTGAGGTCTCCGAGTGCGATTGGGTATCGCTTGTTTGCAGCTATCTGTAGCAGCACATTGACATTGAGCGTCGTCACTGTCGGGCTGTATCGATCCAGAGTTAGCAAGTCTGGTCTTTGTCACCTCTGATGCAAAGTCGACTCTTCTTCGTTGGTGCTTCTCCGGGTTGCTCGGCATGCTTGTACTTTCGAAGCATCCGTGATGGAAGGATGCGGTCAAGTTTGCCTCGTCTCTTCAAATCTTCTCTGATCTTCAACGAATCCACCAGGTCGAAGACCTTCACTGCTCCACTTTGCACTATCTTGTCCCACTCTGCTCTGTCGGCCTTGCGCCATTCTTTCTTCGCCTCATCGTCCTCCAACTTGAGATTCACTTCTTCTGGCCTTCTTCTCTCTGCCGTCCAACACCGGATCATCTTCTCCGCTTGTGGCTTCCTTTCTTCTTCTAAACTCTCCTTGATCTCGAACTCGGTATAGCCTTTCCACCATATGGTAGATGGCCCTTCCGTCGGAGTAGTCCATACCTCTTCTTCTTCTTCAGCAATGAAGCCTTCCTTCACCTTCACCGTCCTCCTCTTCAGACTGATCTCCCGAAGTGAACACGGGAGGTCTTTTGATTTGCTGGGATCGAACTTTGTCTTCCTCTTTCTGACATGATATCTTCGGAGGAGTTTTCCTCCCCTTTCAAACTGCCAATAGTCTTGCTTCTTGCTCGGACTGATCTCATCCGTCAGCAGTTGATACCTCCTTTCTTGGTCATCTTCTTCTTCTTCGGGCGTGACCATGTACATCTCCTGGAAGTACGGGTTTCTCGCTTGTCCCCTTTGGTTCGATCTCCACCTGATTGGTTGTCCATATGGAGGCACGTCGTCTAGCCGATCTGCCTGAGCGATTGATCGTCGGTAGTGCTCCTGGATTTCTTCCGGATTCATTCCGGCTGGACGGACTACTTCTCTCTCTTCTTGAGCTTCTTCATCCATTTCTCTTCTTCCCTCATGTTCAGCTTCTGCTTCCGGCTCATCGGAAGTACGACTGGATGGTCGAGGCGGTACTTCTTGCACATCTTCCCTCTCTCTTGGCTCGGTAGGAGTGTAGCTCCCTTCTTCTTCGGAATGCCTGGCATCTTCTTCTTCATGGCCACGCTCTTCAACTCTTCTTCTGCTGCCTCTCTCTCCTTCATCATTGGGACCATCTTCTTCTGGTGGATTCCTTGGTCTCTTGGTTCCTTGAGCTTCTTCCTCTGGTTTTTCTTCTTCGTCTGGCCAAGGTTCCTTGGTGAGATCTTTATATCCTGCCCTGTTCGATCTCTTCCGGTATTCCTCCACCAGCTCCTTGCAATCCTGCATGATCACCTCGATGGCCTGTTTCTCCACGTTGGTCGCCAGTCGACATTGTTCTCGAGCAGCCTTCCATAGTTCTCCGAACACGCTGATCCATAGGCTTGCTCCTTCTATGGATATCACTGTTCCCGGACCAACCCAGTATGGTTTGGCCGTGGCTCTGTCGATGTAGTCTGGTCCACCGACCTTTCTCTTTCTTTGGTGTGGAACTCGGTAGACGAACACATAGTCGCCCGCAGTAAACTCTTGCGGAGGTCTGCTCCTCGCCTTGAAAGCTTTCTTCACGGCTTCTCTGGCGTTGTGTTCCACAAAGGCCGTTTGTGCCACCCTTCGAAATTCCAGTTGTCTCTCCATGTCATCGACCACGGCTGCCTCCATCAACGAAGTGTCCACCAGTTCGTCGGTGATGGAATGATCACATACTCTGGGCCATTGTCCGATTTGTCGTTGTACTGGAGAGTATCCTGACCGGTTGGAGAATCTATTCTTGACCATCTCAACTTCCTGCATCAATCTTTTGAGCTCCTCCTCACTGCTGACCACTGCCTCCATTCGGGCCTTCTCCAACAGATCCTTGTAGTGAGCTCCGTGTCCTTCTGTCTTTCCTTGTTGCCATGGAGCTCTGGCCGCTATTTGATGAGTGACGATTCCACATGAAGCCGCCAGGGTCATCAATCTTGAGGAAAATTCCTTTCCGGCATCTACCACCAGCACCTCCGGCAGTCCAAACACCCGGATCCAGGTGTTCCACAACATGCTCCATATCCTTTCCGGGGTCTTGTCCTCCACCTTCTCCACCATTTGGTAGTTCGTGCCCCAATCAACAATCGAAAGTGCTGGAAAGGCTCTTCCTCCTCCGATCTCCGGAATGAAGATCAAGTCCATGCCAATCACCTTGCATGGTTGATATGTCCGGGGAATGGACACTGGCCGCACCGCCTTTGGTCTTGGGTTCGAAGCACAGGCCTCGCATTTGAAGTGCTTGGCTGCCCATCGCACGATCTCTCCCCGGACTCGAGCAGCTCTCATCAATCTCACCAACTCCTTGACTTGTGGGTGTCCAACTCCTCGATGAAGTTTCAGCACCATTTGCTTCTCATGTGGAGTTGGTTCATAGTTCGGAGCGTCTTCTCCTGGTCTTGGCTCCTTTGAAACTTCGTCCGGCACGTGTAGTTGTCTTTCCAGCACGTCCTCCACTTCATCATCGTCTCCTTCTTCTTCCATGAAGTCCTCCTCCATATAGCATTCGTTGCCTCGAAGTGCGCGACGCAAGCCTCTCATCACAGCCTCACAGAACTCCGTGGTGTATTCTTGGGCTTTCCGAGTCAGTCCTCCTCCTTCTAAGGGCTCGTGGAAGTGAGAATGGTCACATTCTCTGTGCATCTCTCGGGCAATCTCCTCACAATTGGTCATCAATCGAGTCGGCTTCTTGTTGAGTCCATGCCGTACTCGCAGCCCGAACATGCACATGTCGCAGTTCACCATCATCACTCCTTCCAATCTCGAAACTTCCTTGACTTCTTCTTCATCCCACGACTTGGCATTTCGTGGGCGCTCAAACAGGAACCGCTTGCCTCTTCTCCACTGCCATTTGGCGATGAGCATCGAGACCTGCAAGTGGTGTAGTCCCTCGGCAATCAAATGGATCACCATCACTTGTTTCATCTGTGGGTAGTTGATGTTTTGCATGGGACTGAATGCCACACACGGAGGACAAAGCACTACCAGCTCCGGGTCCTCCCTTTGCAAGGTCTGCCACATCTTCCTCGCCTGAGCTGGATCTCTAAGATCCCATCCGGTCTTCTGGTCAAAGGCCGTGCCTGCCTCCATGCCCTTCTGCTCGGCGATCGGTCCCATCCTTGGCGGAGAATACACCTCCGACACCACGGCTGTTCTCATGGCTTTCTCCATATCTTGTGTCAGGCTTCTGCGACTCCTCCTTGACAGAGACTTCACCTTGTCTTGACCTTCTACTTCTTCCATAGCAAGTCTGTCTCCGTACGTGGCCCACACTCGAATCATGCTCTCCTCCGTCTCCTTGACTGGGCCCTTTCTCTCAAGCCACTCTCCGGTGGCCGGGTCCCATGCCTCATAGTCTTCTTCCAGTTTGAAGAGCTTCTGCAGGTTCGTGGGCACTTCTTGGTGTCGTCGAAGCCATCTTCTTCCTCTTAGCGAACTGGTGCTCATCCATCCTCCAGTGCTGTCTTTCACAGCCCTCCATCGCTGTCCACCTCTATCGGACCCTGTGTCCTCTTGGGCTCGGACCGACTTGTCCTTGGGCTCTTGGATCTCTGACTCGGCTCCTGAGGTGTCAGCCAGCTGAATGACGCCACCGACATCGCATCCGGATCTGCCTCGTTCGGGAGCCACTGGAAGAAGTCGCAGGCCGCCTCGGCACATGTCCAATACTTCCGGCCTCGTCTCGAGCTCTCCTTCTTCATGGCTCGGAGCTCGGCCTCCCGTCCACAGGCGCAGATTGGCTTGTCCACTTTGACTGGGATCATCGTCTCCACCTCCTTCATCCTGGCAAACTCTGAGTCCTTGGCCTTCTCGAACTCCATCTTCTGAAGGGCTGTTTGCAAAACCTGGGACTGGATGCTCTTCTGCCGGATTTCGATTCTCTGTTCCTCGATCTCCTTCTTCATGTGCTCCACCTGCCTCTCCAACGATGATCGATCCAGATGCTCCTTGACTTTGGTCATTGTCCTGGCTTGGCTGAACTCGTACGAGCCGATCTCTCCTTCCTGACTCAAGTGGCCCTTCTTCAGCATCTTCTTGTCCTCTTTGAGACTGTTCCTGATCTCCGATGACCTCATCGTGTTCTCCCATCGGCAGTGACACATTCGGCACGTGATGTACGAGCTCGAATGGTTTCCACCTCCCTTCAAACTCTCCTTGGGGTGGATGCAGTTGCTGGCAGCCACCTTGGGATTCTCTTTGCTCTTCAAAGGCGCCAGCTTCTTGGCCGACACGATGAGGCGAGCATAGATGTCTTCCAAGGTCTCCTCCTCCTGTTCCGAGTGCAGCGGCTGCGATCCCGACGGCAATTCGGGAAACCATTCCTGCACGACGGATTGGAGGTGAATGAACGTGATCAAAGTGAAGATCTTGTCCAGGATCATTCGCCACCCTCGCAAGGCCTTCTTGACTCTGGTCACCGGATTGGTCTCCTTTGCCTTGCTCTTTCCTGGGCCAGTCGAAAAGGGGGCGCTCAGCTGCTGCAGGCGGCCGACGATGGACGCCATGGCACTGAGGTGAGGTCGATCTTCGGGATGGACAGGCGTCTTCTTCCTTCAAAGTCTCGATCAGCTGAGCCGACATCGCTCCAACGAAGCACTGAGTGACAAAATCTGACATGGTCATGCCTGGCACATCATCAGGAAGAGAAAAACCATTTGGGTGATATTGCAGCACTTCGATGGTGACATGTCCACTGGGCAACTCATGCATCTCGATCGACAGCTGGTGCTCCGACATGACGAACGTGTAATCCCGAAAGTTCAACACGACCTTCAACTGCTTCAACAATTGAATTGGCAATAACAAAGGAACCTCACCCTCAACCACTGTGCACTCCAGTATGCCGTTGACCCCCGCGATTCCAATGGGAATCCAAACCACTCCAACGACACGCGCGAGTCCACCTACCCCTTTTGCTGAAGACTGTTTGGGTATCCATTTGCATTTGAGTCCCCTTTGAGTCAATGCCGCCTCCAGTCGTGACAAAGCGAGAGTCCCCACAAGGCCGCCCTCGGCCGCCGTGTCAACTACTCCCTCGTAGGATTTGGTGGTGATCCCACAAAATGACTCTCGCTGCGCGCCCTTGTACATCTCCTCGGACTGCACTTCACGGCTCATGGTCGAGCCCTCTTCTTTGGAAAAACTCTTCACAAAATC
The DNA here is from genome assembly GCA_963970005.1 of Durusdinium trenchii. Lineage (NCBI taxonomy): Eukaryota > Dinophyceae > Suessiales > Symbiodiniaceae > Durusdinium > Durusdinium trenchii. Next base: position 460,733 of record CAXAMN010011112.1, on the reverse strand, counting down.
CCGCAGCCACATGTGTGATCCCTCGATCTGACTGCTGGGGTGAGAAGCTACAAAGAATCCGGACTTTCCGGCGGATGAGCTTGATGTCGAAGTCGCATTCGAGCCTGGGCCACCCGTCATCTTGGATTTCTCAGGGTGCGTGCATTCGCGGCCCCAATGGCCAATGGCATTGCACTTCCAACACCTCGTACGAAGCTTGAGCTGCTCGATGTGCACCTTCTGCTTGAGGAAAGAATCCCCTCCCGAGCCTCTGATCTTTCAGGGCCTCTCGGGCCTCTCGATAGGAGGCTAAAGCTGTCTGGAGGTCCTTCTCCTCGTAAATGTCGTCAAGATCGCCGTCGGCAAGGTAGACGTACTGGTCGTCGTCAGTCACGTTCTCATCATCCTGAATCGTTCCATCGAGCTCTTCCGTCACGTAGGTGCCTTTGCTTCGGTCCTTGTCCTTCAGGACCTTGTCCAACTTTCGCAAGGCCTTCACGATGGAGACTTTGTCGTACCTGCCATCGCACCAGGTGAGCAATCGTTGCTCCTGATGCTCATTCAGTCCCGAATGACGGAACAGGATGTAGCCCTGCGCTCCATCCGGCAGCTCGACGCCTTCCCTGGCAAGGCGGGCGAATGCTCTTTCCATGCGGCCTATGTATTCAGCAAACCCTTCCTTGCTTGAACGATGCTGGCCATAGACCGCGTTCTCGAAGGCACGGGGCAAACTGACTTCCAACTGGGGCAGAAAGAACTCTTTGAGCCTACGAAGAACGTTGGAAACACCTTCTTCACATGCGATTTCGTCGAACGGCATGTCCTCCACCGCCAGCTTTGCAAGGCCTGTCATGGCCCTCAACAGTTTCGCCCCTCGTTTCACCTTGGGAACGTCAGTTTCCCATTCCCACAGCTTCACGCTCCTCTCGAAGTTCTGGAACGTGGTTTCCGGATCTTCTCCGGAGTAGCTAGGGGGGGGGATCTCGATCCCGAAACTCTGAACCACCTCCTCCGTGCCTACTCGTGGAAAAACTAGCTTGTCCTCGCTCCTCAGCACCCCAACTTGCAGAACGGTCCATGGTCGAAACGCAGCTCCGCGGTACCACTGTGAATGGTCCCGCTCAAGCGCAGCCTCCACTCAAACGACGGTTTTCCATGCGGTCTCAGGTGAGCGGGTCATGCTAGGGCCACTGGTGTTGGGCCACAAGTTCCACGGGATTGAGGGACATGCTGTGGTTGCACGGTCAAAAACAAATCACACTTCTGAACAAGTCCCAAAGCACCAAAATGTGCATGATGAGAATTGTGGACTGCATTCCATTCCTCGAGGCTATAGTTGATGAAGAATTGGAGAACTTGGCCAAGGGATTTGTTGTGCTCTGGCTTCTCAAAGAAAGAAGAGTGAGCTGCGTCATGAAAGACAATAAAGGCACGAACCAGAGCAAACGCTAGAAAAATAATCGATGACCAATGCCCTCCGCTCAAATGAACCAATGCCAGGGATGATAAATACAACCCAGCAGTGAGGGCCTAAGTCGTTCAAATGGCAGTGACTTCAGGACCCGAGAGGAAAAAGCGCCCACAACCCCAGATGTTTTGAATTTCCTGACTAATATGACTTGGGCTTTAAATACCTTAAACTTTAATAGCTTCAACCAGCCAAGTGGCCAGGCTCAACCAGGCTTCCGAATCATCAGCTCGCCATTTGGAGACCAGCTCTTGAAGCTTCCGCCGCTCTGTGACTTCGGCTTCCTGATATGAAACTATGATAAATATGAGGCTTGAATAAGATTACAAATATGGAACATAAAGAAAACATAGACAAAGGGGAAGATGCAACTTCACAAAGGGAAGACGCAGCTATTTCTCCCAATGGAATGGAAGTTTCCAGGGAGCCATGAAAAGAGTTACTGTACAAAGTGTTCGTTCGGAAAGGCACACTCACGTCTTTCAGGACTGTGGTTGACAAAGCCCATCGACGTGATCTCCGTAGACCTTCCAGCGGTATTATTCTAAAAACACCGACAACTTGACAACTGAGAGTAGTATGAGACCGCTGAGGAAGTGCGACAACTGTGCATGCAAGAATCGTGAGCATCGCGAAGGGTGGTGCCGGACTTTAAGAGCTGTGGCAACAGCTACAGGGGCAGCCCAACATCTGCCCATCCAAAGATTGTTAGGCCTTGCAGCCGCGAAATGACCTTCAAGGCAGGAAGGAAAGAACGATTTTGTCTCTGAAAGAAACTTGCATGAGGATCATCTTGCTCATTCAACATTCATTAGTTGTAACGTATCAGTTCCATGATATGTGTATATATATAGCATGTAAAGCTATTCCATTGGGGAGAAGACATACAACACATGTCCAGAAATGTACAAATATATTCAAAGAACACAAGCTCTCTTCTCACCCAACACTAGTCCCGTTGCAAACGCCTCGACTCCTTTCACTCGAGTCCAAGTAAACGAGCCGAAGGCCACTGGCTCTGATAGGAACAGCAAGCGCTGCAAGCGTCATTTTGAAAGACAACTGTGAATCTCTTTATATACACTTGTTTGGTTCAAAGGTTGCGGTAGCTGACTCATAGATGCAACTCGGTGCGCTTCAAACAAAACCAGAAGCAAGTCTCTTGAGTGTGCACTTGCATGTTGTGCTGGCGCATCTCAAGCAGGGTGGAGCAAAAGCCTGCTAATCGAAACATGACTTGAGCAGAGAATGCTTTGGCAAGCAAAACACAAGCGTCATGTGATTTCAGAAATTCAATCCCAGAGCGCAATCGTTCTTGCCCGTCTGTACCTCACGATGGAGATAATCATCAATCGAGGAGGAGGCCACCAGTGGGTCCAGCTCCCCAGAGCCAGTGTTCCTTAAAGAATGGAAGCAAGATTTTTTTTAGCCCGCTCCCCCTGCCTACTTAATTAAGTAAGGGAGTAAGCTTCTAGTTTATATAAATGCAGATGCTTTGACGTCACGAACCAATGCAACTTGCAGTTTGTACCTCGGGTTGTGGCCAAATTTGCAGCTCGCCGTTGTAAGTGCCACCCGCCAAAATGCTAGGCTTTGTCGGATGAAACGCGATGCCTTGAGGTGGTGTGCATATTGACATTCATCATGCTGCTCCTAGTAGTGATGCCCTTTGTTACTAGTAGCTTCAGGGTCATCATGTCATTGAGTGGTAAGTGATACTTTTGGTTCATTAAAGTTGTCTCCGTTTCCTGAGAGACCGGCACATCACAAAACCCTGAACTTGGAGGACTGTGTCGGGCTCCCCAGCAACCAGATGCGGCCTGTCTGTGTTCTCCATCTGATTGTTGAGTTGCGGCACGAACGTGGTGGGGAATCCGTGCCCAGCAAGTGAGTACAGGGCAAATGCCATGCTGTACACAAGACTTTAGATTGACTGCCTGGCAAATGAGATCTGTTCAGAGAAAACTAATGTGAGAATAAATGCGTTTCATTTGGGAGCTGGAGTGGGTTTCCAGACAATTATGTAGACAACAAGTTGGGTACGCCACCATGTGTTACACCACAGATTTTCCAAGTCCTGACTTTACTGCTTAGAAATTCCATGCCAGTCAGAAGCTCGTCAACAGCAATCTTCTATCCTTAACCTTCCAGAGGTCTGTCTGCTTTGTCTGCCATGCAGAGTCTGCAGCTCTTGAAAGCTTTCACGATATGAAATACATTTACATTACTGTAATGTATAACTTGATGATCTGCAACTTTTGAGGCGTCTATATGGACATACTGGCCGGAAGCGGCAGGGCACAATAAACTATATGCAACCAGGGATTGAGACTTGGGTTTGAGAGAGCATAGAATCTAACAGAAGGTACATGGCACATCAAGTCAAGCAACTCTGTCCATGCCTGAATATGTTCCACACACAGACAGGTGCTGTCACCTCACACCAGCCCAACCTTGGCTGCGGGATGAGTCCAAGGCAGGGATATCGACATGTTGCAAGGAGCCAAAAGTGAGCCTATCAACTGGACTCTGTATGCTGTATCCCTCGAGTTTGACGCCTAGGCCTAGCCAATGCAACCAAATGAAAGTCGCTACCAGGAGACGAAGCTGGAGCGCCACAGTGGCCCGGCTGGCCGTTCTTAGGCTTGAACGTATCTAGCTTGCCAAACGCACACGCCAAAGAAGCGCCCGTCGAATTCCAAGCCACGCTGGTGACCTGTCAGGAGGCAAACTGACCAGAAAAGGCTCAGCGAACTTCAACAGTCTGGTCTGTACTCTCACCAATATCAACTCCCACCAGCATCTTAGGTTCACCAAAGTGTTATTTGTCAGGAATCGAATTCAAAAGGGTGGCTACTAGTGAGTGTATTGCCACCACAAGCCAACGACCGAACAATACCATGAAGTGCTGCGCACAACACGCGCTGAACATACCGCTCAAATATGTGCGCACTTTGAGAAATGTCAAGATTGGTACATTTGGGGCGTAGTGCAATAGAAACCGCTTCCAAGGAGTCCAACCGTTTAATAAGAGTGTTCTTCGATGCACGCATGCGTCTGGGACTTGGAAGCATGAATTGGCAACACAATTTGCCTCTGCTGCTGATGAATTGACAGGAGCTTGCAGGTTAAGGAATCCAACGGATCTGCCTGGAGATCGACAAGTCCTTCCTTCCAAACCTGCAACACTTTGACTGTTGCTGAACTGGGCACCTCTCTCTGAGGGTCTTGGACTTTGATCCACCATTCGCACAAGCACAGATGCCTGGTGTGTCATTTCACAAGTCTCAGCCACATCGTCCCACAGCGGCCTGGGAACACGTCAAATGCCAAGATGTTGCATGATCGAGATTCTCTCCGCTCAAAGCACACTAAGGTTGAGACACATACGCATCAAAGACTGGCCTGCAATCATCATGCTTAGGCTTAGTCTGCTGCTACGAGTACCGTGCGCAAACCCACAAGAACTGGTCATATCTTCCTACTGCTTTGGACGGCGGACCGTGAGCTTCTTCAATGGGTTCCACTACTGATTAGGTCTGCTCAAGGCCAGGGGACAACGAGCGCCATGCGAGCTGCAGTTCCTGGAAAGACATCAATTCCATAAGCACAAGACAGCTGTTTGACATCATAAAACACCACTTCCACAATGCGCCTGCTCCATGACAGGAGCTACTTCTCGCAAGAACACTGCCAGCTCGTGGTCGTCTACAGCCGCCTGAAAATTTCTTTCCGGAACTGGCACCTGAAACTTGTCTAGTCTAAAGTCTAAATAAAGTTTCGCCTCTTCGCTCAGTATCTCCCCAGGACCATCCGTCTGAATCTCCATCTCTTTAACCTCGCAATGTTCAGCAAGTTACACCCCCTGCAATTCCCCATGTTCCATGGAAAGTAAGCCGGCTCAATCACAATTAGTTGTATATATATAATCTATTTATACAAAAATATAGAAAAAGTATGACCCCGTGACCTCAAAAGCTTGCAACCGCCGGCTGGCTCGCTCAACCTTGGTTTCATAAACTGGAGAACGAATATCTCTCACACAGCCATGGCATGGCGAGCCTTTTCCGTCTGCAGTCGAACACCCTGGATGGGGAAAAAACATTTCACAAATTGAATAAATGTTTGAAGTAGTAGAGCCTGCGCATAGGTCTGGCCATCTTTGTCCTGAACAACCTGCCAAATCGGACCATACTGTAATGTAACATGTAGTCAAGACTACTATCAAAAGTGATCATTCACACGTTCCAAGTTTTGCAGTTTTGCATTGTGTCCAGCGAAATCACCATGTTCTCACCTTGTAGCGGGGCTTGTCTCGAACTGCTGAGCCTCACAACCATGAACAAATTCTGCAGGATTCCAAAATTCTCTTGCATCGCTACTAGTAACAAGTGCATCGCTACTAGTAACAAGTGCCTTACTAGTAGTAACAAGAAGCTAGTAGAAACAAGTGCCACGCTAGTAGTAACAGGTGCCTTACTAGTAGTAACAGTAAGCTTGTAATTTAGAATTAAGTTTTAATTTATTTTAATTTAATTTTGTTACTACTAGTAAGGCACTTGTTACTACTAGCGTGGCACTTGTTACTATTAGTAACAAGAAGCTACAAACGTGTTTAAAAGTCCTAAGGATCGCACGAACGGTGACCCCTTCAAGAGATTCGGCGATGAACCTTGCGCACGGGTCATCCTGACAAACCAACGAGCATTGTTTTCCCACCACGGGAAAAACATGATGTGAAACATTTTGCCATTTTGCAAGTGTGCCTGCTTTGCTCCATCCATTTCATCCAAGCAATTTGTGTTGACGCACTGTTGGCATTTGATGTATACTGATCTTTATGTATTGAGTTCCACAAACGAGTTGGAAAAATGCAACACCTAAAATGCTGACAAAAAATGGCCGGAGCCCCGTATGACAATCAATTCATTGACACATCTTGTGGTGGTGGCAATCCGTCACACTAATGTTCGCTACCATGGCAAGTCATTGATCATAACAAACGTGTCACTCCCAACAAATCCCATTGATGGAGCAAAAGCGGGGGCGAATCCACAAATTGAGGCTGTTGCACAGAATCAAAGTTTGCCTTTTTTGCTTGGAATGCAACATGCTCCCTCTCAATACATACTCCACTGTAACACATTTTGTGGTTTTAAAATTTTGTGGCATCGTGTGGCATAGATTTTGTGCCCGTACATGTGCGAATGTCTCGAATGGGCCTACAAATGGGCATCAAACAATAATGGCCAAGATGGGTTAAATTTTTCTACGGAAAGGCAACTTGACACAATGTGATTGAAAAGCACGAGGCAAATGCAAAGGGTGTGTAGTGAAAAGAAAACCAAAAATGTTCCTAAAACGTTGTTGTACTCTGAACATTCGACAACGTCAACAAAGCGACAAAAACACAATCCAGATTCAAAATCATCAGACTTGCACCGCAGTGATCGACGTTGGTGATAAACCAAACGAACTTACAACCGCGAAAGCGCCATAAGGTGTGAACCTCTTGTTTGACACCTGCAGTTTAAGCTAGGCTACCTTAGCTTTATGATTTCATCTTTCGAAAAACATTGAAAAAATCAATCACGATGTGCACAACAACTCCCGCACGCTGGCCGAAACAAATCAGTGAGATGTTAATGCCTCAACATGCCTCTGCAACCGGCAGTAAGCAAAAACTTTTGGGAAAATGCACAAGCAGTTGGAGGTTTTTCCGACCGTGGGTCGTCCAGATCAGACCACATGCGGACAGCCCCATGGTTGCAGCACTTACGGACAATTTCCAACATGCACAATAAAGGAACGCTCGGAATCTGCACTCTCACTGCCAACTCGATGTGTGAAGAGGTCCAAGGAACCTTTTCAGATTCCTCATCCACCCAACTCCAGCAAACATAAAGCTCTTCTCTTGCCCTGATGTGGAAGTCCCACAAGAGCCGGAGCCTCAGTTTCACTGTTTTTCCTCGTTTCACCTGTTTCACTTTTTGTTGACTTTTTTGACTCTCTTTGTAACAAGAGGCTTTACTTCCTTAGCAGTGCAGGGTTTGATCACGGCCTCGAAGGAAAAAAACCTCGTTTTTCCCCACATCACTATGTGGGGTTTTTGTTTTTCGCTCTCACCCGCCGCTCGTCCGCCCTCCTCCGCGTCCGCGTCCGCCCTCCGCCCTCCGCCCTCCGCCCCGTCTGACAACACAACTCATCACATTCAACTCATTTTACACCACTCCTCACACACAACTCATCACATCCACTCGTAGGCGGTGGACCATAGACACAAAGTGACAGCAAGAAGAAAAGTTGGAGGTCATCGCTAGTGGGTGGAGGCCAGGGTACCAAGTTGGAGGCCAGTGCTACAAGGTTACAAACGCACAAGGAAAAAAACAAGACAGCCAAAGTTGGAGGTCCTCGCTAGTGGGTGGAGGCCAGGGTACCAAGTTGGAGGCCAGTGCTACAAGGTTACAAAAAGCACAAAAGCACAAGAAGCACAAGACAGCAAGGTTGGGGGCCAATCTAGTGGGCGGAGGCCAAAGTTCAGGTTAGAGAACCCCTTACAAAGTTGGGAGGCCTGCCTGCAAACCTGTAGAGTAGTCCAGATGAAAACAGAAGGAAAGGCACCGACACACAAGTGTGTCGAGTACCGTTTCCTCCTGTTTTCCTAAATAGTGGAACAGGTACAGGTGGATGATCAGTCCACCCATCCCTCGTCATACCGTAGCTTCATTGCGTACGGTGGGTATGACGAGCCCCACGCCCCTGTTCCAAACCTAAAGGTTCCCTTTGATTCCAAGGGTTACACACACACGCCTCCCCAAAGGGGGCCTCCATCCTGCCAGGAAAGGAGGCAAGGCACATGCGCACGCAAAAGCGACAGATGAAAATGAAAAGGACGAGACAGACAAAGGTGTGTGTGGTTGCCGATGAAGAAGAACCAAGTGAAGAGGGACAACCGATGAACCAAACCTCATTGTAACGAACCTGGGCCACCTGAACCTCGTTGTAAGTAGAGTACGCGTGCGTGTATGTGTGCAAACTAAAGTCCGGACGATAGTACGCGCAAGATAAAGAAAGGATGGGGATGAAGAGACACGAAGACAGAAAGACATGAAAGAAAAGAAGGCAAAAACGTCTGCGGGGGCCGATGAAAGGGGAACCAAATGAACGGGGACAAACCGATGACAGCCCAAGCCTCATTAGAAAAACCTGTTGCAGAAGCCTAGTTTGCTTGTAAACACGCCGCGCGCGAGGAAAGAGGGGGGAGGGGAGGAAGAAAAGAGAGGGAAAGAAAGAAGGAAACAGAGGTGCTCCCAGCTACGACACAAGCGTCCAAGGACACACCAAAAAGGAAGGGCTCCCAGCTACGACGAAAGCATCCAGGGACACCCAAGGAAGAGGGTGAAGAGAGGAAAGAGAGAAGGAAAGAAAGAGAGAGGGAGAGAAAGAGAGAGGAGAGAAAGGAAGGTGTTCCCAGCTACGAACAATCGTCCAGGGACACACCAAAGAAAGAGAGGGGAGATCCTGAGTATTCCATTCAGTGAAACCCCAGAAAGCAAAGAAAGAAAGGGGGAGGGAAGGGGGAGGAGGGGGGACTAAGTGCTCGACAGGTTCCAATGAACCTTAAACTTGCTTTGACCGCTATGGTCACCTTGCGCCCTGCCAAAGTGGCTGGCTGCTTTGACCGCTGCGGCCACGTAAAGGCATAAGCCAACTGGGAATTCCAAAATTGAGACAGAAATCTGAGTTCTCTCGGCCTAGGCCACCTTCGCCCGCTACGGGCACGTGCGTTTCCAAAGCAAGGGAAACAGCGACAGACACCGTTCGACGGGTCCACGGGAGGCACTCTACGGGCTCATCCCGGACTGGCACGAGGCCAGACACACTTATGGATATGCGCACTGACTTGACAGCGGTGCCACACGCCGGCCTAAGTTATTTGGAAGGCCTGAGATGTCAGGAAATAGTAGGGTTAAAGGCCATCGGTTTTGGGTTGGAGGTCAACGCAGGGCTGTTGAGGGCCAAGACCTGAGGTTGGAGGCCATCGCTAGTAGGCGGTGGACCATAGACACAAAGTGACAGCTAGAAGCAAAGTTGGAGGTCATCGCTAGTAGGTTGGAGGCCAGGGTACCAAGTTGGAGGCCAGTGCTACCAGGTTACAGAAACACAAGAAAAAACACAAGACAGCCAAGGTTGGAGGTCCTTGCTAGTGGGTGGAGGCCAGGGTGCCAAGTCGGAGGCCAGTGCTACAAGGTTACAAAAGCACAAGAAAAAAACAAGACAGCCAAAGTTGGAGGTCCTCGCTAGTGGGTGGAGGCAGGGTACCAAGTTGGAGGCCAGTGCTACAAGGTTACAAAAAGCACAAAAAGCACAAGAAGCACAAGACAGCAAGGTTGGGGGCCAATCTAGTGGGTGGAGGCCAAAGTTCAGGTTAGAGAACCCCTTACAAAGTTGCGAGGCCTACCTGCAAAACTGTAGAGTAGTCTAGAGGAAAACAGAAGGAAAGGCACCAACACACAAGTGTGTCAAGTACCATTTCCTCCTGTTTTCCTAAAAAGTGGAACAGGTACAGATGGATGATCAGTCCACCCATCCCTCGTCATACCGTTGACGAGCCGTACGCCCCTGTTCCAAACCTAAAGGTTCCCTTTGATTCCAAGGGTTACACACACACACATCTCATCACATCCCAATCTCACACAGTTCATCACCCAGCAAAAATTTCAATCATGAAAGTCTGCTCAACATGAAGGGAGTGCCAAGTCTTGAATTCAGCAGTTTCGAAAGACCTTCAGTTTTTGTGGTCAACCAAGCTGCGCTTACCCTGGCACTTTGGCTCCATGCATAAGTGCCATCTCCTGGGGCAGCGCTCTCCAACTGAAACAGAGGAATTGTGAGTGCAACCATCAACTGTATTAAATGCAAAGCACAGAGGTTCTCCTTGAGGAGTTTTGTGCCACTTTCCAATCAGAGATTTCGGCATTGGCGGTGACCCGCCTTTTCCTCCTTTCCCTCAGGCAGCACGAGAGCCGTAGCAAGCAATGGTCCCAAGAGCGAAGGCGGTCACCCGTGTGGCCGCCCTTCTGCTTCTTCTGCTCGTGATGGCACCGCCAACCTCCTTTCAGGAGAGGCAAAGGAGAAAGCTGTGCAGAAGCCAATCTCAGTGGCCAAAAAGACAAGCGGGAACTGCTGTTGTCTCACGGCGTGGCAAGACATGAGGTGCATGTCACTCGAAAGTTGCTGCAAGCATGGCACGGCAGGCCAGCCGCTGCAGTTTCTGCGTCTTCCCTTGGTCATACGAGTGCACTGGGTTTCAGAAAATCACGCAAGCCCCATAAACTACGTGAAACGGTGAAACGCCGCTGTTCCTAGTACTAGAGAACTGTACACTGTACTACACCCTTACCACCTCTTTGGGAGGCACCCAAGAGCTGGCTATCTACTCAGTTGAGATGACAAAGCCGGCATTTGAAGTGGCAGACATGCAGCTCCCTACTGATCTGCTAGCAAGCACTGAACTGATTGGCCTAGCTGCTCTGCGAATCCCATTCCCCCGACACTTGTGCGTGCATCGTCACGGACGTGCGGCAGCTGCCTTTGCGCACGCTCTCATTACCTCCCCCCTTCGGGGGGAGGCGGGTGTCTTCGGCACAACACCTCCAAATTTTCTCAAAGCCACTGCCTTCACTCTGCGGGTCATTTGTTATCCTTCGTTTTCTTTCATTTTCGTGCGCTTGACCAACGATCCCACAGAGCCATGCCCCCCACGATCTGGGACAGGGGCTGCGACAGCAGTGCTTGGTCAACTGAACACCTTGCAACTTTCTGTGAGTCTGAATTAGGTGAGTCCCTCAATGTCGCGATGTCATTTGTCAAACGCTACCTTCGCGTCCTGACACAGACCCAACGTCAGACTTGCACTCAAGCAGCGGCAAAGAGCAGGACGGAATTTTGTACCGCAGACTGGAGGATCTTTCGTGACAGACTAGGCCAACAAGGAGCAAACCACAGCTAGCATAGGCTGAGTCGTGCTCTTGGATACAAGTTTCGACTTGCCTGGCTCCGAGACTGGCTTGGAAAGTACCTCACACCTGCTTCCAGTCTTGCTCACCGATGACCGAACTGCCGCCACGAGACTGTTGCAAATACTCGCTGCCCAATAAACAGGAAGTTTGCTATGTGATGGTCCTCCTGAACTGAGCGCAGCCTGAACTAAGAATTCATGGCCCCGTTTCACCGTGCTAGATCTCCGGATCTTCACTTCTTTTCTCACATCTCGAGCAGATATGAGCCTGCTCCGGTTCGGGTTTTGCGTGTTGTGGGTGTTGGGTTTGTTTGTTTGGTTTGGTGTTTTGGTGTTCTGTTGTTGTGCCTCTTTGTTCTGGCTCGTATCTTCTCATCCTACTCTTCGAATTCATCTATGGTGACTTGTGCCTCTCGGCATACATAGCGCCCGTACCCGTGCAAAAAAAAAAAAACTTTCAGGAGAGGCAAAGAGACGACAGATGGACGCCAACCCCACTGGCAGTCTCAACAGCTCCTCCGGAGTGGACCCGGAAAGCACATCCTCCAATAGCCCGACAAGCCTGGCTGAGCAGGAAAACCAGGGCGCAGCTGAGGCCCCTACCCCCCAAGCAGCCTCACAGCCAAGGCCGCAAGGGCCCCTGGCGGTCAAATCCAAAGCAGCCAAACCGGCCATGGACCAGCAGCGGAGGGGCCCAGAACAAGGGCTGATCAATGCAATCCATTCCCGACTTCAAACACCTCCGGCGCCACCAACAGGTCTGCTCAGCATTGTCACAGCAAGACCTCCCGCAATGGGTACCACCAACCCTCAAATGCCAAGCACTCACACACCAACAGAGGCTGCTGCCCCCACCAAAGAAATATACCTCCAGGAGGTAGAAGAACAGTCTGGATCGGTGGACACCGAGATTACTCTGCTTGCAGAGCAGAGAGCGATGCATATGGTACATCGTTACCAAACACTTTCAGTCGAGATGGCTGCCCGCGCAAGTGCAGAGACTGCAGAAAAGCTCGAGGCTCTGCCCCCTGTGGCGCCCCCGGTCAGTTTGTATGCCAACCTGCCGCAGGAGTGGCCCTTAGCACGCTTTAGTGTCCAATTGCGTCACATTGGGGTACTGCTCAGGGTCACCCTCTACCGCCGAGTTGCCGAGCTCAGTTTTCGAGGGATCGACTTTTGCCAGCTGCCGAGGGAGGTCATGAAAGACATTTGCCACGACTTCGATAATATCTGTGGCGAAATGGACAAACGACTAGCGTCGCTCTTTGCATTCCTCAAACCCGCATCGAATGCGACCAAGCACTCTGATTGTATGGGGTTGTCGCTGTACGCTGACCCAGGCTATTGGCTGTACGGCCTCCTGTCCTTTTGTGCCAAAGCATGTGAGTCCAAAACAGCGGAGGCAAATGGTACCCCGGCACTGCGAGCGAGGGATGAACGGGGTACGCCAGCGCTTGAAGCTACTGGCAGGACCTTGTCGCTTATGCAGACAGCGGTGGTCATGTCTTTTGGCCGCAATCAAAGCTTGGGTAGACCGGACCTCCCCATTCATCACCTGCATGTATACTTTCCGGTGCAACTGGTACACAAACTTGTTGAACGCATGGACAGTTTGCGATTCACAGATGTCACGCCAGAGGATGGGAAGAAATACAAGCGCAACAGCGAAAGCGAGGCCAACAGCCCATACATTGTGGTGGGTACATACGAAGGGGTGTGCCCCTACAGCACCTTCTCTGCCCTTCCAGACACACCTAGGCTGGCAGGCGCATATGAATATGGAATCCTTGATGGCAATCTGGGACAAATGGTCTCTTTCCAGTCTACATATAAAAGCACCCTTCGAATTGAAGTACCAGTGTGGCCGGAGGTACAGCAAGGAGCGGTGACCACAAATAAGGCCAAGCGCCATCCGGGAAGCCCGAAGACTGCCCCTCCCTTTCCCCCGATGGAGGTAACAGCCAGGGAGTAGTACCAGGTCCACACATCCAGGTAAACGCAACTAATGAGCCTACAGGTGCAGTGAACATTGAAGAGGAGGAGGAGGAGGAGGAAGAGGATGATACCTATGTGCCGCCGGATGGACAAGGTTGCTTCTCCTTCCGACAAAGCCTCTTGCTCAAAGCCAAGGATACTTATGCGGCGCGGAGCAATGGCAATAAGTACGAAATAATCTCCAAATGGCTCCTCACTGGCCTTGCGGTAGTCCTCTCTCGACCCAATTGGCATATTCTGGCCAAAAGATGCACCTTGACGTCCACCCCCCGAGAACTACTCAGGCTCTATTATCGGCAAGGACACCCGGCTGACCTCACGGATAGAACAAATCTGCCTTACGCTCTCCCTCGGCATAATGCCGTCCAGGATGCCGAGTGGCAACACACAGTCGAGTGGTTCAGCCATGCAAGATACCTTCAGGACATGGAAGCTGTCATCGCAGAGCGCACATGGTCTGGGGTCGACACTTTCTATACGAAAATGAACCAAACAAATCCAATTAAAGCTGCCCAGGCAGAACCTGAGCAAGCAAACTCACCAGTTGAGCAAACAATGGCTGCGGCGAGCATTCTGTGGCCTCTGCCCTGATGACAGGGCAAAAATGGCTAGTGCTGTTTAGGCGTGTGCAGCACTGGTATGGAAAAGTAAACGTGGCTGCCATTGGCTCAAACCAGTTATAGTTGCAATAGTTGCACGTTTTGCCACTGGTGGTTACTTGATGGATAACAGAGGCTGTGGCAATGATGACTTTGCTGGCACCTGCCCCTGCCCCCTCAAGCTAGTCACCATGGCAGGCAATGAAATCGAAGTGATAGTTCCGGTCAGCATTTACCATCATTGGGAAATGCTGGAAGACTATTTGGTCGAACTGCTATCCAAAAACTTCGGCCTTGACACTTTTGGATGTGAGTTGACGCTCCTTACAGAAGACACCCTCTGCCCCCTTAGTGACCCTATCCATGAAGAGCTCTGGGATGGTAAGGGATTTCATTTGGTCATCCAAAAAAGCTTACGAAAGGTGAGCTCGAAGGAGCAAATCCAACGAGATGTGTATGAAGATCACCCCAAGGCCATTTGGGTCCCGGCTAATGAATCAGGCATTCTCCCTGCCAAAGCTTTTTTCTCCATTGCCCGCCTTCGGCATGTGCAAGTAGAAGCACACTTTCACACCATCGAGCGACAGGCGTGGCGCTATTGCCACACCCTCACCATTGTCAAATTGCCCAGCTCCGTGGTTGCAGTTGAGAATGCTGCCTTCCAAGGGTGTTATGCGCTTACCACAGTGGCAATGCCAGGATGCGTGTCTCTTGGAGCCAGACTCTTCGCAGAATGTTGTGCCCTCGAGCAGGTAGGGGTGCTCACAGAAAACTCTTGCCGACTGGCCAGGAGCTACCATTTCCTCCTATGCCTTTGAGGGATGTGAAAGGCTTGCACAGATTGGCCTCCCCCCGACCAAAGCCATCACTGATATACGGGCTTGTTCGCCCTCCCCAGTAGGCTTACCAACTGGATGCTTCCATTCGGCAGGAATCCAAGTGATTCGCATGCCCCGAGAAACCACCTTTATCGGGCATAAGGCCTTTGCGCAGTGTCAGCAATTAACCGAAGTTGATCTCTCGCAGACACAAGTGGACATTGTGCACATGCAAGTCTTTGCGCACTGCCAGTCTTTGGCGCAAATATCCCTGCCAAGGCATTTAACGGAAATTAGTGCTGAGGCCTTCGAAGCCTGCGGATCGCTATGTACAGTAGCCCTCCCCCAGCAGCTTCGTTACATTGGACACAGGGCTTTTGCAGGGTGCAGTAAGTTAGTGCGCCTCACCTTTCGAAGTACGAAAGCCAGCCGACGACGCCTGCATATAGCTGCCAATGCCTTTGAGGGGTGTCAGGCATTGACCATCCCTGGAGGGGTTTGCTATCTATCCTTGCGTGGCAGTCAAGGCACTCAAGGGAGCACATCCCGCAAGGGTCGAGATAACAAAACGGAACAATAGTACCAGGTGAAAAGCACTCCGACGGCTGCCCGTGCAGTTGTCCGTTTTCCAACCTCCATTGTGAAACTGTCAGATAGATAAGGCCGTTTGTGGTCTGCCGCAGGACTTTTAGGCTCGAAGACAGGCGCACACTGCCGGGCCAAGGACTGTAGGCCATGATAGCAGACCACATATCAGTGACCAGCTCACAATGGAGCGATGAAAGGTCAATGGTCTTACACCTGATCTTAACCACACTGGCGGGAGAGGAAACCCAGCTGACAATCGAGCTGCAGGAATTTGATCGCCTCCATGAATTCGAAAATGCAGTCTTGGAGCAACTCCCCAAGATAGGAGAGAGCAGCACCTTTGGCTGTGAGCTGGACTTTGTCTGCCGTGACTCACAAGAGAAATTAATAGACCCAATCTGGCACACCTTACGAGATAACAATTGTTTTACTGTCATCTCGAGCCCATGTTTTGAGGAAGCCGACCACAAGGGGCAAATGAAAGGTGATGCGAGAGCCATTCGAGTCCCGTATCACACCACAGACAGAGTTCTCCCGCAAGCCTTCTCTTATGTCACGGAGGTACGGCATGTGCAGGTTGACGGTAACTGCCAACGCCTCCAGATTGTGCACTTAGCTAGCACAGTCATCTGCTTAGAAACACGAGTCTTCCGCAGATGCTATGCACTCCGCACGGCGATTGCCCCTGGCTGCAAGCAGTTTGGGATCCAAGTCTTTGAAGATTGTTGCTCCCTGATGCAAGTTGGAACTAGTGAGGATACGGCCAATCAATTAGCCCCGCAGGCAGAGCTGATGCCTAGGGCCTTCGAAAAATGCACAGCATTGCGACACCTAGATTTGGGGCAGTCCGAGCACAACACTACTGGTCTGACACAGTGCTTGCCAGAGTGCTGCTTCCTAGATGCTGGAATAACCTCCCTGTTCCTGCCTCCAAACTTTAATTGGATTGGGCCAGCGGCCTGCGAACGTTGCCTGCAACTGCAACAGGTAAACCTCTCAATCACAGAAGTGACTGAGATTATGGGCTCTGCCTTTGCACACTGTAAACACTTGCAATCCCTAAGGCCTCCACACAAATTGCGAATCATTGAGCAAGAAGCTTTTCTCAAGTGTACCTCCTTGGTAGAGGTCAGCGTGCCGCCTACGCTGCTGTATATTGCAAGACGTGCCTTCGCTGGCTGCACGCAGCTCAGTCTATTTCAAAGAGTTGGAAAATGCAGGACTTGGCGAGGAACATATTCCAGGGCAAATGCGTTTCTCAAGTGTGACAATCTTGATATGCCACAGTGGGTTCGTTGGCTGCCACGCAATCGAAAAGATGAGGACAAATGGGCAGATGACCCCTTTGAAGTCCTCAATTAGGGGTAAACTTCTAGAGATGCATGCAGCTGCGCACACAACTGGCACCCGTGTGCTGGCCCTGTCCACATCAGTGGCCACCTCTTTCGAGTGCCCCAACGAGAAAGCTGCCCACTAAAGAAATTTCTTGGTATGCCTTAAGGAAAGCGCCAACGACCAGGACCAAGACAGCAATTGGACCAACCGACACACGCTGCCATCCACGACTGCAAATAGTGTCTAACACCTGCACGCTAGCCTTCAGACTAGCACCCGTGTGTTGGTCCTGAGAGTGCCATATCGTTTTGCTCTTCACTGAGTAGCTAGACAGTGCCCAGGCCGCTACCCGTGTAGCGGCCCTGGATGAGTACAGTGTACAGACTTAGGAAAGCGGCGTTTCACCTCGTCTAACCCATTTTCGAGTAGTTCATGGGACTTTGCATGTATCGGCCGCTCTTACCTGGCCACGTTTGAAAGGAGATGTCAGGTACCTGACTGTGGTCCACTGGAAAGAAGAATGCACACCTTTGCTGTCCGTAGGAGCGCCTTGCTCCCGTTGCTGAGCCGTTTTGGAGTCGGGGCGAGAACGAAGCACTCCCTCTTTTGCCCTTGGGGGGGGAACGGGACATGCAACTTTCCTAAGGCTCACTTGTCCAACACCGCAGAGTGGCATTACACTGCCCCTTGCCTTTTCGCTATTTTGGAAATTCCGATCACAAGTGCAGTGGTCTTCCTCTAGTTGCCACATCATGCCAACTGTGAGCCCCTGATCACCGTGTGCGCAAAACAGTCCAGCTGACAACCAGTGGGTCCAATTTTGATTTTGGAGGACCTGCAATTGGCAGGACAGTGCTCAGGCTACGCATTGATGCCTGTCAAGGGCCTTTGCTAAGCATTCAAGGCCGCACTTTTCTTCGCCTTTTGCCTGCTGTAGGTCGTTTCGTCATGCCCCCCGCCACTAGAACAAGATGACGCAGGCACTTACGAGTTTGTTGAAGGACAAGATATACTGAGTGCTTTGCTGAATTCATTGCCCCTGTCTCACCCTCACTCACTATTTCTGCAAGACCACAAGAGTTGCACAACAGGTTGTTTCCTTGGTTCGGTGTGCCTTTGGGGGTTGCGGTTGTGGTTGTTGGTTGTTGGTTGCTTGGGGCCTTTTTGTCTCTCTGTTGGATTGCAACCTGGATAGCAACTCTTTCTTAACTCGACCAAGGTGACTTGTGCAGAACCTGCACACATAGCGCCTCGACTCGTGCAAAAAAAGGTTGTGAGTTTCCTGCCAACAGTCTCGGACATTGAGGTATTTGGCTGCGAAATTGACCTCATCGAGCCAGATACTCAACTACCGCTGCCAGAGGCATTCCGTTCCGCCCTACTGCAGCGGAATAGGCTGCAGGTAATCATACGGCCTTGCATGGAAGAAGGACACTCTGTTTGGCAATTCCAAGATAGCGACAGGGAGGGATACCCCAAAGCAGTTCGAGTCCCCACCAATACTAGACGAGAAGTGGCAGATAGAGCCTTCTATGCTATGCCGATGCTTCGACATGTAGAAGTGGCGGTGGGAATTAAGCGTATTGGTTTTGCTGCCTGGCAAAGCTGCCAGCAGCTGCAGATAGTAAAACTACCACCTTCTGTCATCAGATGGTGCATTCCAGGGCTGCTATGTACTTAAGCAAGTCGTAGCCCCGGGGTGTGTCCAGTTCAGCCGAAGAGTTTTCGCCGAGCGCTGCTCGCTCAGCAGAGTGGGCATTAACAATGACACTGATGCCACCAATGATTTGGCTCCAGGAGCGCAGCTGGGCCCTTTTGCCTTTGAGAGCTGTCTGACACTCACGGCCATTAACTTCGTCATGGACAAAACCAATAAGTCTAGGACCCTTCCGGATGGCAGCTTCTGTGGAGCAGGCATCGAGAGACTCCGCCTACCGTTTGATTTTCACTTCATTGGCCCGAAGGCCTGTGAGAACTGTAAACGGCTGGTGGAAGTTGACCTCATGCGCACAGAGATTACGGCCATTTTGGGATCCACCTTTGCGCGTTGTGTTGCCTTGATTGACATATGGCTGCCGCCAAAACTGCAACGAATTGGCAAGGAAGCCTTTCTCTGTTGCATATCACTTCGTGAGCTTGTCATCCCAACAGAGCTACGCTACCTAGGCATTCGAACCTTTTGTGGGTGTGAGCAACTAGTGCTTTTCACACTACAAGATATTGGAGACGCAGCTAGAACCATCCAAGCAGAAAACAATGCGTTTCTGATGTGCGATAACTTTGTACGAGAGTCTTGGATAGAACTGCTCTCACCGAGGGATCCGGACTCGGATGCTTTTGACGAAGAGCTCCATACAGAGCTCTCCTAAATAGCCACCCTAGTCCGCTAGCAATGCGCCATTCCAAGGTGAGTGCCTTAGCACTTGTCCTGGGCAAAGGAGCCCTATCCCAGTCGATCTAGTGCTAGTTTTGTCCATACCACACACCCTGCAGCTAGCTATTTTGCCAGTCACGGTTGAGTGATAGGCCGATAGGTGGAGGGTGCCTCAGCACTTGCCCTGGGCCAAGGAATTCCCACTCAGAGGGGCTCTGTTTCAGAGGTTTGGAGCTCTTCGGCTAGGTAAGCCAGTGTCACATGTCCTGAACAGTCGTAGGCAAATAGATTGTACTTGCTAAGAAGTTCATGACAAGCTTGTCCTGGCTCAATCAGCTACCCCCTCAAGCAGGCCCACACATGGAGACTCCTTGCGCCTCCAATGTTAGCTCTCCTCGAGAGCGCGAACCTGTCTTACCGCTCCATCGGGCACTGTCGTGCACATAACCATGAGTGTAGCCAAATTTGACAGATTTGAAGATCTTGAAGACCATGTGGTCGACTACCTCGCCTCAGTGACTGACCTGAAGGTCTTCGGATGCACTGTGGATTTCTTGCAAGCCGACACGCAAACCTACCTAGAAAATCCAATGTGGGAAAAATTGCAACAAAACACAGAGTATACCATAGTGTTTCGTAGCTGCTGTGCAGTCCTTCACTCGAAAGAAATTTTTGAAGGGTGTCCATTCCGAGATCTCCCACTAGCTGTGATCAGACTGCCATATACGCTACATACCATAAGAGTTAAAGCCTTCATGAACTGTGCTGCACTGCCAGAGCTTGCGATACCGCCCTCACTACACTACATCGCCAGTAGGGCCTTTCTGGACTGCGCCGCACTCCGTAGGCTAGTCAAACTCCCGGGCCGTCATAAATGGAGAGGAACCTATGCAGAAGAAAATGCTTTTGCTATTTGTGCAGGCATGCGATGGCCACCGTGGTTGCATATGATTCCTGACATTGGCTACGTGTCCGGCTTAGCGTAAGGCACACTTCTCCAACTGTTCGGGTGTGAACCAGGTTCCGACAAGCAGAGAGAGTCGCCATTTTCGTCTTCGTCGTCTGCGATTTTGTGAGCCTACCAGGATGGGAGCCTTAGCTCTTTGTCCTTGGAAGGCGGGTGGTAGCAGAACGGTAGATGATTGGCGCCCAGGTGAGAACCTTAGTTCCTCGTCTGCGGGAGCCGGAACTCAGCCAATCTTGTACAAAGATGGCACAAGTACCATGCTAGGATAGGTCTTTGTTTCACCAGTTTCACATGGGCCATGCATGTTGAAGGATAGTGACCTCCGAATTGCACTATCCGATGGAAGAGTGAACACCCCCAATGCTCCCCTTGGCCAACACGTGGGAGCCATTGTGTGGTGTGTGGTGCCTCCCTTGTGGGAGGGAGATCAGCGCAGGTTCTAGCAGTACCTTTGTTGCAATGCCTTTCACCGCCACACTCAAGACGAGCCTCTGCTTTTCGTTAGCGCAGTCAGTAATATGGGTTGTGCTACGGAGAGGGATTCTTCCATGGCTTGCTAAGCTTTGCAACTGATGACTCTTTGGCATTTGTCGTCGTTTTACTGCTGACACTACACCTGGCACCTTGCAAGATGTCAAGATAAGTCTAGTGCCAGTGACCAAATGTGGCCTGGATGATCTCATCCTTGCCAATGGAAAGTGGCGACCATTTGATTGGCCGATCAGAACAACGGCCACGTCCTGAAGCATTTCGCTTTTCGTAGTGAATTCAGGCCCTTAGGTATTTTGCAGCTCGCCCACTTTCACCTGTCTCACTCTAGTACAGAGGAAACACTGCCCACATTGGATTGGGGGTCTTTGGTTGTGTTTTGTTCTTTGGGTTTTGTGGTTTGGGGTTTGGTTGTGTTCTGGTCTTGTTCTCTCCCCCCACCAACTTGCAGTGTTTCCATACTTCTCACGATGACCTGGGCACACCGCCCACACGGCGTCCGCACTCGTGGAAAAAAAATGTCCCTCAAGACTGTTCGTGCGCGAACCCTACCTCGCAGAACAGAGGAGATCTCCAATACCGATCAGCCCAAGGTAACACCTGTCATAGCCGCCCAGGCAAACTGGCTCAGCTTGTCGCCAATTTCGTCTCCACAGCCTGCTGTTAGTGAGCCTACCTCCCAGCCTCAGCTCTTGGCCTTTGGTAGGCGGGTGGTAGTAGTGCGGTGGATGATTGGCGCCCAGGTGAGAACCTCAGTTCTTTGTCTGTGGGAGTCGGAACTCAGCCAATCTTGTAGAAAGATGGCACATGTACCATGCTGGGATAGGTCGCAGTTTCACCAGTTTCACCCGGGCCTTGCACGTTGGAGGATAGGGATTTCAGAATCGAGCTATCCGTCTCATTGGAAAAGTGAGCGCCCCCCCAGGCGCCACTGCCTCTTCGTTCGCGCAGTCTTTTATGGGGGTTGTGCCTCTGAGAGGTTGTTTTCCAAGGCCAGCAAAGCATTGCAACTGATGACCTTTGGCAATCGTCATCCTTTGTGCTGCAACTTTCGCACCAGCTTAAGTGCCTGTGACCGAGGCTGGCAAGGGTGACATAAACCTTGCCTGAATACGAAGGCCACCTTTGATTGGCCTGCATGGACAACCGCCTACGTCCAGTGTCGGCAATACTTTCGTCGAGAATTCAGGCCCTTAGGTAGTTAGAGTCTCTCACTCTGGACATGTTTCACCTTAGTACAGAAGAAACTCTGCCCACATTGGTCGTTGGGGTCCTTGTTTTGTTGTGGTTTTGGGGTGGTTTTTTGTTTGTTTGGACATGGTCCAAGCCACCTGGCACCGGCTTCAGCTGTGCCGGCTGACCAGCACCCTGTCCTGTGGTACCATCACCACTTTCATTCTGCTCTGACTCCAGGGCTGCCCTCACGGGGTTTTCCTGATTGATCGTGGTGTAGAAGTCTGATTGATCACGCCGCAATCCAGATGTCCAAGCCGCGACTACCGCTTTTCTCGATGCCATGGAGCCACATTCTTTGTGGGATGGACCAACTCCTGTGTGCCTGGTTGAGCACTATTGCGGAGAGGTGAGACGTCTTAGGTTGGTCCTGACGTCACAAAGTCGACTCTCAAAAGGCGAGCAAAAACAGCTCCTGAGTCGAACCCATCCTCTTCACGGCAGCGGACTCCTCTTTGGATATGCAGCTGATGCGCTCGCAAATCCGGACTGGCTAGTTGTCCCTGACTCAAGCCATCCCCAGGCCTGGCGCCTACTACACACGGTCAGCAACATAGGGGGCTCGAGATTCACGGTAGGCAGCACAGTCCGATACCCACCCGGCCAAAGTGACGCGGCAAACAAAGCCAAAGATTATCACTTTGAAGCATTGCGTAAAATAAACTTTTATGATGCCTGGCGGTGCGAACCAGAGCTCAACAAAGAGGACTCCCTCCTCCACCTGCCCCCTCAACCAGGGATGCTCCAAAATGGCTGTTGCTGGCGACCCGCGGCAAGTTTTTTTTTCCACGAGTACGGACGCCATGTGGGCATGGTGCCCAGGTCATCATTGAAGGAAGGGAAATACAGTCAGATGGTGGAGAAAAAGGACAAAGAAACCCAACAACAAACAAAACAAAACCAACCGCCCACAGGCAGAGACTCCACCGTCAAGTAGTATTTCCTCTTACTAGGGTGAAACAAGTGAGACGATGACTGCTGACTATCTATGGGCCTGAATTCACGAAAGAAGAGCATGGCAGCGAGGGTTTGTGCTCTAGCAAAATCTCAACGAAGTCGTCAAATTCACATCTCTATTACCAGTGACCAGCGGCCACTGCACAGAGTGGCAAAAACCTGGTCACAATGCAAGTCCCGGGCATTGGTATGCTCTAACGCAGGTCTGATCCTTGCCTAAGTGGATGAGTGGTTGCTATGCAGATCACGCCGTGGAAAAATCCTTTCTTGTGGCTGGCGACCCGCGGCAAGTACCCCGACGAACACCAACTTGTCAGGCGTCTCCTATAGTCGTGGCACCTACCGGTCGCTCGGCTTCTGAGGGTTCAGTCGACCATTACTTGCACGCCACGGCCGCAGCACAGACTGAATTCCCACAGCCAACTCCAATTGCCGAATGCCACTGGCATAGAAGCTTCCCTGCGGGACTCCAGCCTGTGTCTGAGAGGTGGATGAATCACCTCCTTGTCTCTAATTGGGCACCAGGCTGCGTCTCAAGGATTTTTTCCACGAGTACGGACGCCGTGTGGACCAGGCTGCGTCTCAGGAAGGTGCTTCTCCCGTCTGCAGGGTCCACTAAGTCTGCGGCCAGCTATTGTCTTCTCGATCCCTCAAAAGCTAGGGCCGGTCGCTGGAAAAAACAGGTTGGTGGAAGGCGCCTGCCCAAGCAGTTGTCCTCCAAATGAGCTTGAGAAGCCCGCTGCACCCGGAACACCCGGTCCTGAAAGGCATCTGGAAACAAGAGTCGCCCAGCTCTCCCAACAGGAGTGGAACCCAACGAAACAAGCGAACGCTCAACGCACAAGCGGCACTAGAATCAGAAGAACTAGCCCAGCAGGAGCATGGAGAGGAACCAGGAAGACGACCACCACCAACACAGTGCAGTGAAATCTAAGGCTGCCAGAATTACCATGGGGGAACCACAGCAAAGCAAAATAGCCCCACGGAGATAGCCCTCGGAGCAACGGCCGCGCCGGATCAGCCGCCCGTGGTGCCTTCCATCAATGGCCTCTGGCGCGCATCACCGTGCATGCGCCGCGTCAGTGTCGCAATGCGGGTCACCCTTCACAGGGGAGGTTGGCCGAACTGAGCTTCAAAGAGGTGGACATCCAGAAATTTACGCCTTCTGCGGTGCCATGGCCTCACAATTGGCAGCTCTTCTTGTCTTTCTCAAATCAGGCCCACAGGAACTGCTTCGGAATGGGAGCTCTGATGGTGCTGCGCTGGCCACCCCACTGGGTCTTCGGTTGCCACTTTCTCTTCTCTATCTTCCGCTCCAGCGGCAGCACGGTCGTGCAGGTCAGACTGCTAGCTTCGTGCGCCGGTGTCTCTTGCCGGCAGGGAGGCAATCGCAACTACTGACCGCGCTGTAGAAGGCTCGAAAGCCTAGGTGGGGGAGCTTGCAACTCCCTGGGCTTTTAACTGCAAATTGCTCACCCTGGTGGACATCTTGAAGATGGGAATCCACACTCTATATGCAGCTCAGAAACAATCAAACTGCCACCTGCGTGAGATCCGAGCAGAAGTCTTCGCAGGCTGCAAGTTCTGGCTGGCCTGACGCTCCGGGCCGCGTTCGCTACAAAGGGTATGGGCTTTTTTGGCAACTGTACTGAGCTTTCTCACCTGGGGTGCGCCAGGAATAAACAGAGGAATGGCGAATATGTGAAAACACAATAGCAACGCGCCCTTTTCGGTCCCGCTCCTTGAGCCAAAGTTACAGTCATTTATAGACTGTCTTCAAATGTCCTCTTAGCTTCTTAGAAGCACATCCACTCTTCTTGAAAGAGTACATGACTGTACCTAGTCATCTCCAAACTACACAAACTGCAAGGAAACTACATCAAACAGTCTCTAAAGACATCGTGCTCTACCAAAAGGTTCTCTAAGCAGTTCCTAGCCACAAGTTGCCACTTCAAACATCCTCCTGCTAAGGTGGTCAAAGGTCAAACACAAAAAGGGCACAGACCTCCACTCAGCTCCAACCCCAAGCACTCCAAAAACGAAAATTCCCTAAAGAAGCAAGCACTAGGTGAGCCATACGCTGTACACGTGCGCTGTACGCTACTTTTCACACCCCTTCTTGGGTCGCCTAGGGCTTCCTGCCTTCTTCTTCTGTCTTCTTCTCTTCTTCTATTCGTTTTGTTGGAGCAACTAAGGATCAGACATCAACTAAGGTCCAAACTTCTGCCCTCAAAGGTGATCTCAATGACATCAATCCAGAGGTGAACTCGAGCTCAAACCAAGCAAAACTCCAGATCCATCAAAGAATCAACTTCGACCTTCAACCAACACGCATTCAACCAAGGACAAACGTGCAAGAAGGATCTCTCAGAGGTGGGTCATGGAATCTCATGGGTTGATTCCTTATTTTTATTGACCCTTTTCAACCTCATCATCGAGATCCTCAAAAGCACAAGGCTTTCAAGGACAACTTACCTGTCAGCTCAGGAAGCAAAAGGTGATCTAGAGTTACCATGCCGTGCGAACCTCTGACCTCAAGACCTGACAAGTTCACAAAGTTGACATCAACTGCATAAGATGAAAACTACCAAGGTTACCTAGACACGAACTTGCAATGAACATAGTCGCAAACAAGCACAATTGAACTCGCAAGAAAAACTCGCTAGAAGCTAAACCTGCGATGAACAAAGCTCCAAGCCACTGCACAAGACATCACAAGAAACTCTCTCTAGAGGTTACCTGGTCATGAATTTGGGTTCCAAACATCCTGAATCAAGTGAACTCGTCTCGCCACAGCAAACTCAAACTCAAAATCACAAACCCTTTGCCACACTGCACGTGTCTAATTCCGCCTGCCTATCTGATCTCCCTTTCTCTGGCTTCCTCTCGCTTTCTCTTGCTTCCTCTTGCTGTCTCTTGCTTTCTCAAGACAAGATAAAAATCTTCAAACATGAACTCCCCAAGCAACAAGCAAGCAAGACACGAACAAAATGGCCTCCAAATCATATCTCCATAAATTCAACCTGACATCACACGTTCAAGCATGCCTCAAGCCAAGGTCAAGCCAAGTTCAAGCATGGTGGCACATGATGTTCTGAAAACACAAGGAAACACTAGCAAAGATGACCTCCTTTTTCTTTTTCGTGGTGCAAGCTGCTGGGCCGCAAAAAATGGCCTTCTAAAAATCATGCCATTTCTCTGATGGCAGCTCACCATTCAAGGCACTACAAGTTAGGATCCGGCTGCCATCCTTTTGGGATCGTCATCGTAGATCCATCCGCCAACTTCACCTTCTTAAACCCTGGCGCTGGATCATCCATTGGAGTAGCCGGGGTCACTCCTGGATGTCTCTCTGGCACAGCTGGCGGCTGTGGCAGACTGGTACCAGGAATCTTGCCCACTCCAAGTGCTGGATTCTGAAAGGCTGCCGGGATCGTACTGGCCCCTTGACTTCCCATCGACACTGGCGGTGCCGGCACGGGTGGTGGAGTCGAAGCTTGTTGCTGAGCTAGATTCTGAGCAGCATGCCGAAGGGATATCCGCTGCCCTTCAACCAATTCTTTGAGCAACTGGTTCCCCTCTTTGACATTTTCGTTGAGTGCGATCATGCCTTCGTAAGTGCGCTGCGAGTGGTCCACCCCTTTGGCGAGCTGCGCACTGCACTCCGAAAGGACCTTGGCACTGCTCATCAGCAACTCCTTCACACTCACATTGACAAGCTTGGCTCCCGATCCACTGACCTGCCAAGCACAGTTCTCCAGCTGCTTCTGAATCGCCTTGACGCCCGCTAAAAGCGGGGCTCCTTGCTCCCCGTTGACCTTAATGTTGGCCGCTAGGGCAAGGATCCCATCAGACATGCGCAGCAAGCTGGTATGTTGGGCATCAAGCTTCGGGTTGACCAAACCACTCGATTCGGCCATGCTGGATGCAGCATCTTGCACCTTTCCAATGACCGTTGATAGCTGACCGAACTTGTTGGTTGCCCAAACAAGACAATCAAGGAGAGATTCCACGGTGACCTCCCTGGCCGAGGTTGGCATAGGGTTGCTTAGGCTACTCGTACCCTCCGAACGGTCAACCGACATGTTCTCGAGTGCTACCAACTTCTCGAAGTAGGACCAAGCCAACATCGAGGAACCGGCCCTCAAATGGAAGAGGCGCCCTTCCAAGTCGGGCAACTCACCTCGCAAATCTGCCAGACTTTTTCCCGAAAAAGACATAAAGCCTTCCTGTAGAGGCGACGTCGGGAAAATGTCGCTTGCTTGGTGGCCATCTGACTCCTGGCTTGCAAGCTCAACAATCAGGCGTTTGAGGTGGTAAATCAACTTCTCCACATTGGTCGCACCAGTGTGCCATCTCGTGGCTTCACAACGCAAGTCATTGAGTGCACTGACCTCGATCAAAGAAGCTGAGGCCTCTCCTTGGAATTGGCAGTCTGCAAGCTCAGACATGCTGACTGTCATCAAATCACGCCCCGGAAACAGCACGATCGTGTCGCGCTCGGCGGCGGGACGGGCACTGGTCGCGGCTGTCGCAGCAGACATGTTTCTCAACGGATGTCGGTGTGCGAAAGAAAAGCGTCAAACAGGCGATGGTTCGCGGAAGCGGCTTGAGACAAAGCAACATGGTTTCCTCATACTTGCAACACTCACAAAACAAGTTCAAACCACAAACCAAGCTCTCAAGATGACTACTTACAAAACATTAACCTCTCAAGAATCTTCCAAACTCAAAATGCAAACTGGCAAACAAGGCAAACCAAAACACATCTGTTCCACACTTCTCACAGCCAAATCCAACTCAAGCTACTATCGCTCTAGTCGTCTCCAACTGCAAACATGTAAAACTCAAAACCAACAAACATAAACATGCACAACAAGCAAATCAAGCTCGAGCAACTATTGCCTTAGCCCTACTCACCTGTCAACATGTCAACAACTCAAAAGCTTTCACAGTCACTTCTCATGGGTAGCTAGTCCTTATTACAGCAACTGCAAGCGCAACTTTCAAGTTCTCTCAGTCTCTTGGCCTCGTTCCAGTCTCCACCGTGGAAGAATTCCTGTCCTTGAAAGAAAAACGGCTGCGGGCATCTGTCAGTTCACCTTAGACATAGGCAAGTACAAGTGCAAGTAGAAAAACAGTACGTCGTCTCGATTTCCTTAGGAAAGAGGTAGCTATCCGGAAAGTCGGTCAAGCAAAACTGGATTCCCAAGGCTCCTGCTGTCCAAGACCATCTTCACCCAAAAACAGCATTTCACACACCAGAAACTTGAAAACAAATGCACAAGACAGCTTTGAGCAATTTCACAGTGAATGCTTCCAATCCAGATTCCAAAAAGCAAAACGCACATGCATTCAATTCTGCAAAACTCAAAACACTGCACCAAAGAACAGAAGGCTCCTAACTCAACAAGAAACAGTCCTCCTACACCTCCGAACCTAGTCGGACCTCAACGACTGCTCTCGGACACGTCCTTCCACTAAAGTTCTATCCACACGACAAAGGTTCCAAATCTCCGTGCTAACAAGACAAAGCAAAACGAAACTCCTCCGAACGAGTTCGGACACAAACGAACAACAACGGAAACACACAAAACAGATTCAGAAACTCTCCCAAGTCAAAGTGCATCTCGAAAAACTACTCCGGAAAAAGCACATTCGACAAATTTCAAACTTCAGCAGGCACAATGCCCAAAGCTTCCGTCACCTTCCGATCCCCAACGGACGAAAAATGCAAGAAACACGCACGATGAGCATACTCCCCTTCTCGAACTGAACGTTCACCGATCGGAAGTTCGTCGTCATCGGCGTCTCGAGACAAGCCCCTCAACAATGCTGCCTTATCTTCATCCAAACCAGGTACAAGTCCTACAGCATTACAGAGGTTCAGCCACATCTCAATGAGCTTGCAACTCTTCGTGAGACCGTCGGACGGGTTGGAAACACCTTCCCAATGTTCCAAGGTCAAGCGGCGCCTTCGATGGAGGTATTTGACGTAGTGTGCACGAAGTTCCATGTGCTTGACACGTCGAAGCAAACCTTCCATGGTCGATATGGAAATCGCCGCTTTCCCATCGTTGTACAAGTGAAGCTTCATGCTGCCGGTGGTCTTGGCTGGCATGCCTATCTCGTCAAGAGGAATCCCATCACGAGCTGTCTCGATCAGCATCCCCAGGGCCACAAGTTCTTTGCTAGCCTCCGTGATGGCGATCGCTTCTGCTTCTGCAGACGACAACGCAGGAACCTCTTGTCTCCTACTGAAACACTTCAGGCAACATCCACGCCAAGAAATGACAGCACCAGAAACACTGGTCACATTCCATGAAGCGTCACAAAAACCTACAACGACCCCTTCTTCAGTCAAAACGGGTGGTGAACTAGCAGGCATCTGCTGCACAAAATGCAAATGACCCTTCAACCAACGAAGAAAACTACGAAGACAAATCTCTGCCGGAACATGGGGCTTCGACTGAAATCGACTCAAAAACCCAACAGGAAAAGCAAGGTCTGCCCTGGAGAGTGCTGCCCACGCAAGTTGTCCGAGTACCCTACGGTAGCGCTGTGCTTCCGTGGCGGACAGCTCAGGAGTCCCGAACTTTTTCTCTGCGTCTTTTAACAGCTCCTCCAGCTTGGGCATGGCTGAACCGGTGGATTCTTTGAGCTTCTCTTCCCATGAAACAAAGATGCCTTCCATGTAGCTCCTGGAAACTCCAAAGTACAGACATTCCTCTCCGTCATGGCGTCTGTATATCGTGCGGCCTAAGAATTCCAGGAGTCCTCTCTGCCCGGACGGAATACTTCCCGTGCGTTTGATCTTCCAGATCTTCTGAAGGGCACGCAAGAAGTTCTCACCTCCTTCAACGTCATTACTGGCTATAAGCAAGTCGTCAACGTAAACTAGGACCAACAGAAACTGGGTGTCAGTCTTCACTCTGAACAACGTTGATTCAAAGGTCTCGTCTCCGCCCAAGTCACGGATCGTTCTCTGGAGCTCTAAGAACCACAACAATGGAGCCCTTCTCAAGCCATTCATGGCCTTCTTCAGCCACAAGATGACTCGTTGGCCCTTCACAGTGATATTCGGGGGAAGCAAAACCAGATCACAAGCGTCGGCTTCAACCGGCGCGTACATGAATGCTGTCGACACGTCAGCTGTAAGAAGGCTCATGCTTTCCACCACTGAGAAGGCAAGGACCACTCGCAGTGAGTCTAAACTACTTGTAGGGGCATAGATACCAGACCGAAACGCGCTTTCAGCACCAGAGGCGTAATCGCGAACGACCAACCGGGCACGACAAAGGACAGCAGTCTTTTGGGTAAAAACCCACCTCGCTGTGAGGATTTGAACTTCATGTTCAACTGCGATGGTGCGACCCTTCTTTTCAGGATAGGTGTCACCAACTTCCAATGTCTCCAGTTGCACCATTTCTGTGCGAATCCCCTCAACCACCTGGTCATGCGCTATGGGGTGCCCTGTCAATTCATCACACACTCCCTCAGCGATCTGTACATCTATTTGGTTTCCCCCAAACTGAACAGAGATGGACGAACCTTGACCTCCTGCCTCGACGTCACCTCCTACCTCATCACACCTAGAGGCACCTGCCAAGAACTCATTCATTGTTTCGTTCTGGGCGTGTTGGATGACTTGATCCAAGACAACATCAAGGTCCATAGGTTCTCCAGCTCCTTCTGGAGCTAAGCTCCCATCTGGCAAAGGAATTTCGACTTCCATGTCTCCATCCCCTTCTTCACCTGCAACCTCGCCACCTGCATCTGCACCACCTGAGTCCTCAAGTGGCCTCTTCACTGACCTCTCCGGATCATGAACTGGTGGCGGAGGAAGCGCTTGTTCGCCACTTCTGGGATCAACATATGCACCCGCAAGCAGAGGAAACAAGACGTTCACGTCATACCACGGTGATTGGTCCCTAACTCTGAAATTGTGACCCTTGATCACTTCCCTCACTCCAGTGGAGTCAACAGAAACCGGGTAAACCAAACAACCACCACCTGTGCTGTACCTGGCCCCCAAATAAGCACCAAGCACCATCCTCTGACCTTGCCACTTCTGTGCATGAACTGGCTTCACGAAACCCATGATCCCAAAAGGAAAAGTTCGTGGTATCTGACCTCCTCTCTTCTCTCTCAGAGATTCCAAAGGAGTGCCACCCCACTTGCGCTCACAAAAACCATTGAAAGTCCTGTAGGTGTACCCAACCAGATACCCCATCAAAGGTGATTCCAAAGCCAACCTCATGCCTAAATGAGCTTCCAAAGCCAACCAATTGGTGAACAAACCCTCTTTCATGATCCCCACAGCACGTTCTACACCCTTGGCCTGTGGACGATTCTCTGAAATGTTCCTCCAATGGAAGCCTCGACAGTTGGACTCTCTCAGAGACCTCTGCATCAGGTTCAGCAGGTAGGCTTCGTTGTCAGTGGCCACTTCCAAAGACAAACCTCCAACACCGATCTCATTCAACACAGAGACGGTGGACTTCACGTCCTTCTCCCGGTCACCACCTAAAACCACCATACCGATCATGCCAGTCTGAATCATGAGCAAAACCAACACCTTCCAGTGCCTTCCTCCTACAAACATGATGTCAGCTGCAAGATCACATGTGCTAGATTCCTGGTCCTTTCGTCTCCTCGCGGGCGTCCGACCTCTTGCCTGAACACACGCATCACACCCTCGATCATACGGCCAATGTCCTCGACACTCGTGCTCGTACAACAAACTGCCTTCCAGTTCGGGTGATGGATCTTCCAGATCCGACGCATGTGGACCCTCAGGATCATAATGGGGCAAGTCCCCGGGTGGTTCGTCAACCCCGGAACCTGCCTCAACCATCGGACCTTCGGCCTCTGCCTCTGGACCAACCTGATCGGGAATGGAAGGAGTGTACTCCTCCATGTCATCACTCTCAACATCAACGGTTTTCGGCAACCCACGGAACATCCGGACACGCTCGGACTCCTCCGAAACCCCCGGAAACCCTTCTTGGTTCCTCCAAAACGCAAGCAAGGAAGCAAAATCCGTCTCAGATCCCTCAAAAACCTCCGAAAAAGCCTCCGAATCTCCGTCCGGACCCTCGGAAAAGAAGTCACAATCCAAAAACTGGCTTTCACAGCTCACAAAGGACGAGTTCGACTCAACCTCCCAGGTGTCAAACTCAGAAGTGAAAGAGGCAAAATCCTCCTGATCATCCTCCTTCCCCTTCTCAAACGCATTGGGCTCATCTTCACAAGACAAAGTTGGAAAAGAAACACGCTCATCACCACAAAAACGAAACATACGACACACATACGAAAAAGACTGCAATGAACCAGGCTGAGTGCACATCACTTCTCGACCCTTAGTTCTGGACTTTCCTGCCTTAGAAACTGGTCGTGCCTGCTCTGCCAGTGCTTCGTTTGTCGTTTCACCCTCGTTTCTGTACTGAGTATGTGGTGTGGCTGTGCTTTCAGTGCTTCGTGCTTCTGTGGTCTTGGTCTCTCTGATCTCTCCTTCTGGGTTCGATGGGGAACCTTTCACCTCATCAACCTCCATGGGGGCTGGACCTTTGGTCGCTTTGCCACTGCGTCTGTTCTGACCTGATTTGGGAATCAAATCAACCTTCAACCACCAAGCACGCTCACATATCCTCAGTGGAAAAGTGGTCCCCTGACCATTTTCCAAGATGCTTTCGCGGGCTCCTCCTAACTTGGTCCACCAACCAGTCTCAGACAGAGCATAACAGCTAATGACATTCAGCTTGATGCGCGCCACCACTACTCGCTGCATGACTACAGGGATCTTACCTACCTTGAACTCTAGGTCTACCATCCCTGCAGTGGGAAGAATATGATCCCCTGCACCTCTCAGGATTGGAGCTGAGCCTGGGTACCAATGCTTCACCTTGTAAAGCTTCAACCATTCCTCAGCAACAATGTGGCAAGTGGCACCTGAGTCTACAAGCCAGTGGGTCTTGAGATCCTTTCCCAAGCCCTGAGTACTCAACAAGTACTCAAGAGGATGAGTGACGCTGTGCACTACAGGCTCGCTTGTGGAGGCTCCTACCCCTTCAGTACTCTCAGTACTCCTCGCAAGAACCATCATTGCGACTTGGTCTTGGTCTTCATCGACCTCGGGGTCTTCACCTTCCTCTTCAGCTTCCCACTCTTCACCGTCCTCCAGTTCTCGAAGCTTGTTCCTCTTTCCCTTGCCCTTGCCCTTGCTCTTTCCTTTTCCTTTTCCCTTACCTTTGGTTGGAAAAGGCTTCTTCACAGGGTCTGCTCCATCCTTTTTGGATGGTCGCTTGTCAGGATGCTTCTCCCAACAATCTGAGGCCACATGGCCGCTCTTCCCGCAGTGTTTGCAGCGCTTTGGTTTGGGGCACTCTGACTGCATGTGGCCAGGGTCTCCGCAGTTGAAACAACCCTTGCTTCGAATAGGAGAACCCTGAACGGCATGTGCCCTCTCCATAGTTCCAGTGGCACGACTGCGAATGTAATACTCAGTCACTGCTCGCCAAAGCTGCTGGACAGTCCCTGCACCGCTGATGAGTTGGACATGTTCTGACACCTTTTCAGGCAAATTCCTCAAATACAGCAAAAACTGATCCCCCTCATTGATCCTCAAATCAACCAATGCTCTGGCCATCACACTTGCCTCAAGCATACTGTGAAATGATTCGATCTCGGTCTGGATCTCTCGAAGCACATCAATCAAACCATCAATCGAAGGTTTCTTGACAGTGAACTTCAAAACAAGCTCTCTGTAGTAAAGTGCCTCCTGCCTACTGTAAATTGAAAACTCACGTCGAATCAGCCTGAAAAGTTCATAGCCATTCGCATCAGCTGCCCCACGGGCCATGATCTGATTTCGAATCATGTGTTCAATCTTTGGGTATCCCGTGAATGCTTGCTGGATCAGATGAAACAATCTCCTTGCTCTGAGCTCCTGGTCAGCTCCTTGCAAAACAATGGGTTGTTCCATGCGCAATGCCTCTCTCAATTCTGGTCCATATCGGTCGTGAATGAGACACAACCAACCTCCCAGCTTCTCTGCCCAATCTCTGAACCCTGAAAGTTCCCTAGACCTGCTCACCCACTGCTTGTAAGATGGCATGGGCATTGCAGGGATCCACTTGGTGTCCATGGTAAGTCGTTCACGGTCTTGAACACCAACTTGTGGTTGTTGTTGCTGGGCTTGTTGCTGAGGTTGCTGTTGTTGCTGTCGTCTCAAAACCTCCATCATTGCTTGTCCCAATTGCAGTTGTTGATTCATCAAACCAGTCAACAAAGGATCAACTGGGGGAGGAGACCTTGAAGGTCCAGAAAAAGGCAAACCATCTGCTCCTACTGTCGGCAAATTCTGATCCCATCCAGGTGGCAAACCAAAAGAAACACCATGTCCACTATCGTTCTGTCCAGAAAAACCTTGTCCAGGCACAAAACTCGGCTGCTGAGATTGCTGCCCACCTTCTTGTTGAACAGGCGCTCCCAACTGATCCTGACCTCCTGTCAAGACACCTCCAGGTTGCAACCTATCACCAACATGCGAACATGACTGTGGCAAATTCAAAGTTCTCGGCATAGCTGCTGGCTGTGTAGTAGTAGGACCATAAGTTCCCCACAAAGCATCTCTCAAAGCTTGCTGACTACCAGGCCCTGAATAGAAAGACAACCAAGGATCACTAGTCTGCAAAGGATTAACCTGTTCACCACTTCGTTGACACTCATACGAAGAAGTCGACAAAACAGGATCAGGTGCAATCAAAGGAATCCTTGTTGCTCCAACATCGCTACTCGACACTCCAGGCTCTGCACTCGCTGGCTGACTCCCTTCAGCTGTTGGACTCATGGGAATGACAGTGGGTCCAAAAGTCACAGAACTCATCGGAGTTGGCGACGTCTGGTCGGCCATGGCTCAAACAAGCTGCAGGTTTCTACAAACCTTTCCAAAAAACAAAAACTCTTCTCTCAAGCGTCTGCCCCTCACCCTTAGGATCCTCGGGGCTCCGCTACCATGTGAAAACATAGTAGCAACGCGCCTTTTCGGTCCCGCTCCTTGAGCCAAAGTTACAGTCATTTATAGACTGTCTTCAAATGTCCTCTTAGCTTCTTAGAAGCACATCCACTCTTCTTGAAAGAGTACATGACTGTACCTAGTCATCTCCAAACTGCACAAACTGCAAGGAAACTACATCAAACAGTCTCTAAAGACATCGTGCTCCACCAAAAGGTTCTCTAAGCAGTTCCTAGCCATAAGTTGCCACTTCAAACATCCTCCTGCTAAGGTGGTCAAACACAAAAAGGGCACAGACCTCCACTCAGCTCCAACCCCAAGCACTCCAAAAACGAAAATTCCCTAAAGAAGCAAGCACTAGGTGAGCCATAGGCT
This sequence comes from Durusdinium trenchii, assembly GCA_963970005.1. Taxonomy (NCBI): domain Eukaryota; class Dinophyceae; order Suessiales; family Symbiodiniaceae; genus Durusdinium; species Durusdinium trenchii. Next base: position 425,519 of record CAXAMN010011112.1, on the reverse strand, counting down.
GTACACGTGCGCTGTA
>CAXAMN010011112.1:364230-395503 GCA_963970005.1 Durusdinium trenchii | reverse complement strand
GGCGAGGGTGACGACAAGGGCGGCAAGAAGAAGTGAATCACCACAGACGGAGGAGCGACCTTGTCACCTAGCCATGGCTTTCGGATGGAGAAAAGTCTTGTTGGTTACAGCACTTTTGTTTAGTCCCATTGCCAGGTTGTTTCCTAACGTGCCTTCCCAAGTATCGTGAGTGCCCACTTGATCAGGCGCAGCAAGAGACCAAGCTTCAGGATGGACAAACAATTGTGCTTGGATTGCCAGCTTTTCATCCTTTCGCATGCAGGTTGATGTTGATTCAGCAGCTGGAATGGTTCAAAGTCAAAAAATCATCTTACATTGCACATTGAAATCTCTGAGTTGGAGGCAAAGAACATGCTTCCTTAGCTGGCAAGTTGAAGATTTTTACATCAATATGATGCTTGGATGTTGGTTTGATTTTTCAACAACGAGAGTCATCTAGAATCGGATGAATGCGCATACAACTATTCGGCCCAACACGCGGATAGAGGGCCATGTCCTATTTGGTTCCGCGAGACAAGAAGGACCACCGGCGGCGAAACACCACCAAGATATCAAATTGTCAAAGAAGACGAAATGGACTTAGCAGTTCAGCTTCAACAGCGACCTCCCCAAGCACCTGTGTGACAATTGTACGTAGAGTTTCTTTTTCATTTGTAGATCATTTTTTTTTTTGTGTGTGTGTTTTCTTTTTTGTATTTTTTGTTTCAATGATTACTCTAATATTTCATTACATTACAGTAAAACATTTGGAAAAGATAGGGTTGATAAGCTTCAATCAGCATGGACTTTGCAGAGTAATTTGGTCTTATCAACCAGTGGTGAAGCAGAACACGTGTTGTTTGTTCAGCTGTCATGAGTCCAAAAGACCCGGCAGGACGACAACGCACCAAGCCAGAGTCAGGAGGCTGCAAATCTTTTTGCACTTGTTGCTGCGTCGAAGCTTTAACTTTTAAGCTTTGCGGAGGCTTTGTGTTGATAGATGTGCTAGGCTGAAGACGATCCTGTGTTCGATCAAACGCCGGTGAAGGTGGCATGTCCTCACTGTCGTTTCTTCCTGAGGAATCATGCTTCGAATACGACTCAATTTGAATCTGTGATATTCGTTGTCCTCTTCACTTTAGAAACGCCCAAGGAGTGCAGATCATCACCTTCATTGAGCATGAGAGCAGCTGGGTCACCTTGGCGGTTTGTATTGTGGATAGCTCAGAGATAGCTCAGCTATCTAGCTCAGCTGCTCCATTCCGGTGCCTGAGGTGTTGTTTTTGGTGCTCAATTGGGTGGTTCTGTCCCGTTTAGCCTTGCCGAATGTTCAATGAGATCTTGCCGTAAATCTGGCATCCGATCACATTGTCTCATTCTCAAATGCTTTAGTTGGGGCAGGCAGTTCTGCATTCTTACACATAGGACCATGTCTTGGCCACTGTTTGACACCAAGATTGCAGTTGTGGAAAAGACAGGCAGCGATTTGCATAGTGCCCCTAGTCTACCCGCTTTTCAAGGAAGCCTGCCCTGATTATCATTTTGAACGCAACATTGCCTTCACTATATATAGCTAGTGGATGAATCAGCAGAAGGGAGGTCACACATACTCAAAGGGATATCTTTTGCAGCTTGCATTACTGTATTTGCATACACTCTTGACCAGTCATGAGACGCATGTGAAGGTCAGGAATTGACGCCTTTCAATGTAGACAACTACAAACCTTTACAGGACGTGGTGCATCATTGTCCACGCTGCCTCCGCGTGCTAGCAACTCGCTCACGCGTGATGCTGCCAAAGATCAGTGATGAGGTTCGATGGCGTACTTGGCAAAACTGTGCTCATTCTTGAAGCTCTACAAATGTCATGAAGCCAAGAAGCCTGGACTTTCACGAGCTCTCCTCCGTGCTTCTAATCTGAGACAGTGCAGAGTTCAGCTTGGTGAGTTTTGGTTTTGTCAGGTCATGTCCTTCCGCGTTGGGAGTTGTGCGTGCGTGCTTGCTCGAAAGGCGTTTGGCTTGAATCTTTTCGCGCTTCCTTCGCTCTTCAAAGACATGTTTTTCTTCAGTTTTTGGCATTTGCAGTTTGTATGGGCATTGCTTTGTTTCAGTATGTCTTCGCATTGCTGGCGATGACCTCTCTCATCGGCGGCATACATTGGGTGAGGACACTGTGCATCCTTTTGGCCCTCTTAGACTTTGCTGCTGAAATGTCAAGAATGAAGAGTTTGCCTTTGTTTGCCTCTCAGAGTCTATATATGAGGAGAGGTGGCGCACCTGCCTTGTTCTCAGGACAAACCACAAGGAAGACACAGGTAAACACAGATAGACACAGACCATGACAAGCAGCACTTCGTCCTGACACTCCTTGCTTTCAGCCGTCGAACGGCGCACACTTAACACTGGAAAGGTCTTCGTGTCTAGGAACCTATGGACAGTTTGAAGAGCCTGAAGCTCTGCAAATCTAGCTTGGGTCTCTTGCCATGGATCATTCCTTCCAACATTCAAGGCTACTGGAATCGATGCGGCAGTGCAAAGTGAAGTGGTCGATTTACGTGCTCCTGGCTCTAAGTTACCTGGGATTTGCACAACGGTGATTGCATCCTTCCAGTTGGCTTCAGAATGATTTGAGTTGCTGCGACTATCTTATCTTTGTCTAGCTTGAGACCTTTGATAGTTTGATGGACATTGTTCACTTTGTCGGAAAAGGAAATAAGACATCCAAGCAAAGAAGGGCTTGTCAGAGTTGTGTCTAGGGCTCCACAACTGTTTGCTTCTTGCCAGGATGGGAGGACTGAAGATCTCAGAGTTTTGCCTTCTTGTCGAAAGACACAAATGCACAAGTACGTGCCGCGCCACTGCAGCATGTGCATGTACCATGGCATGCGAACGGGAGAGTAACAACAGCGACGCCTTGTAGAGAAAGAAGAGATGTGATTGCCAGCATCAACCATGCTCTGTAGTAGCGATGCCCTTTGCTGCTTGTAGCTTCTTGTTCCTGGTAGTACGGCCAGGAGCCCCTAGTAGTAGCGATGCCAGGAGCCCCTAGTAGCATCCTTGCTCCTACTTATCCTGCCGCATCAGGACTTCCTAAAGGATTGTGGGTACAAGACGTACCTGGGAAATCCCATACATGCGGCTTGGCAATTGCTTTGAGCAACAAAATGCTTGCAGAAGCTGGAACCTTGGTGCAGTTTCTTGGGTAGGTTCTGGAAGTCTGAGGTCACTGTGGCCTTCAACGAGAAATTCAAGAACAAAACAATGCAGTGGCAAGGCAAGGTTCTCAGAACCAGAGCCAGTGTGCGCTTGTTGAATACAAGACTTCAAGAAGGGGCTGACAATCATTCAATCTGAGGCAAACTGCACCGCGTTGAAGAGGGATTCAGCTTCTTCGGCTTCTCTCAGCCCAATGCAGTTTTCGCTGGAGCCTTAGGACTGACATAAGCCCTATAGGACGTCTGTGGCACCAACTTTGCCGTTTGGTTTCTAACGTTTCTAGCAGGCTGTTGAGCAGTCTGAGTCTCCTTCTTTCTGACCTTTGGATATAGCACGGTTGGTTCCTTCTCCTTTAAACTTTTCATTGCAAGTACTTTTGGGCGCTCGCGCGCTCGCTCTCTCTCTCTCTCCCTCTCTCTCTCTTCTCTATTTGTGCCACCTGTACGATTCCCAACAGCAGGGACTGTTGCAGGTTTAACTCCAGGTGCATGGTTTGTCCATGCCCCAAACCAGGAATGGAATCCTGGAACCCTGGAACCCTGGATGTGTGGAACTTTGGACCCGGGAGTTCTGGAACGTGGAACTCTGGAAACCTGCAACCCCAGAACTGGAACCTGGATCCAGCTTAATTGCGTTGTTCTCAGCTGGGATGTTTGTACCAAAGATTGAATACATGTGCCAAAGCATCATGTATGAAGCAAGTTATGAAATGCATGCTGCCTCTAGAGATGGTCTGTCGTATTCTATTTGTGTTGGACAACTGCATATACTCGTGTTTCATGGTTACAAACAAATCAGTTCCTCCAATATTGCCAACCAGTCAGGTTTTCTTGCAGGAAGCAATGTGGTTTATCACTATAAAAAAAAACATACACACATACACATTTTCACCTGCAATTCCAGAACACGCAATGTTGAACTGTATGCAATATTTGTACCGCAGCGCATGTTTGATATTTGCAAGCATGGCGGTTGTGCACATAGCTGTGTACTCTCCGCAAGGGCGGGGCTCGAGCCGGCAGGTGAGAAAGGCATAGTGCCCTTTTTGTCCGTAGGTGGACGCTTTGTTGCGCTGCGGTGAGCGCATTGCATGGTAGGCGGAGCTTCATCCTGGAGATCCTGACGGACCAGGTGGCGGCGATGCCTCAAGAGGATGTTCCCGCATGGGACGGGGACCCCGCGAGCTTTGAGAACTTCGCCACCAGCTGCAGGTGGTACGAATGCTCGCTCAAGGACAACGAGAAGAAGCTGGCGGCCCCGAGGATCTGGCAGAGGCTGGCTGGCGCTGCAAAGAGCGTGGTCAAGCACCTAGATCCCAAGGACTTTGCAACGGAGTCAGGCCTTCAGAAACTCCTGACGGTCCTTAGGGAAAGCCCTCTGCAGAAGCTGCCGGTGCCTGACAGCTTCGCCAGGCTGGAGCGATGGACGGGGATGAGGCGCACTTCATCCGAGTCCATTCCACAACTTCTTGTCCGTGAAGAAGAACTCTTCCTGGAGCTCCAGCAGGCCTTGAAGCGAGCGAGGCATGAGAGGCGGAAGGCTGAGATGAGGTCTATGGCAGTTGGCGCTAGTGAGCACGACCCTGCCGCGTCACCTACACGATCTCCGAACGTGGCAGGTGGCAAGGGTGGCCGGATGGTTGAAGAAGAGTCAACAGAGCCGACGTTCGAAGAGGCCCCAACGATTTCAGGAATGGACAACACCGGCTTCTTCGAGAATGAGCTCCGCGGCTATAGGCTTTTGAAAGCCTCCAAGCTCACGGCGGCTGAACGCCAACATGTGCTGACCCTCACCAAGAACAGCGCCCACTTCACTCTCATCCGCCAAGCTCTGAGGTCTCTCTTTGCGGAGACAGATGGAGTGGAAGATCATCCCCGACCTCGGAAGACCATCTGGTTCGAGGAGCCCTACGAGGAGAACAACTGGGATGATGAATGGTGGGACGAGGAATGGCCAGCTGCGGAGGCCTACTGGTCGGACTGGCCGGGCACTGATTCTTGGGAGGACTATGAGAACATGGACTACCAGACTGAGGACCTCTACGGCGAGACGCCTGAGAATGACTTGGCTGGACAGACAGCTGAGCAACCCTTGGAGGAGGAGCAGCGGCTGGAAGAGGCCTATGCCTTGGCAACTGAGGCGAACAAGACCTTGGCCGAAGCCAAGCAAGCGGTGGCTCGCGTGCGAGCCGCAAGGGGCTACTACGACACTGCGGGTCACAAGGGCACTGCTAAAGGCAAAGGCAAGACCTCAGGAGGAAAGAGCAAGGGCTCTTCATCGTTCGGCCCCTGCTTCATCTGTGGTCAGCAGGGCCATGGATATCAGAAGTGTCCAGATCGATGGTCGCGAGGTGGAAAGTCTTCACCTATGTCATCGCCGAGTTCGAAGGGGTCATCCTTCAACGGCAGCAAGGGATCTGGACGATCCAAGGGGAAAGGGAAGAAAGGAAAGAAAGGCGGCAAGGTCTACATGATGGACTTCGGCTATGGCATGGACTACACCCACGACATCAACGTGTTGAGCCTCTTTGAGAATGAGGAGCTGTATGCCCAAGGAGTCGCGAAGGCAGTGCTGGATACTGGTGCGACTGAGTCTGTGGCGGGCGTGGAGTCTATGGCTCGTGTTCTGGACTCATGCCCGATGCTCTACCACATCCAGCTGGAGGACAGGCCACGGTTCCGCTTCGGGAATGGTGAGAACCAGCGAGCAGTTTCCAAGATCTACTTGTACACGCCGGCCATCGGGAAGGTGACCTTCTTCCTGCTTGATGGCAGCGCTGAGAGAACCCCTTTGCTGCTCGGTGCCCGAGATCTGAGGAGCCGGAAGGCGATCATCTCCTACCGTGGCGACTACATGGCACACAGAAACGTGACAGGACAGTGGATGACTTCCTCCTTGGCGAGTTCGCAGACAGGAGGACACTTGTGGCTTGACCTCATGGAGCAACCTGTTCCCATCCAGTTCCTGCTGCAGAGGTTCAACGGCTACCCAAGCACCCGGTGGCCAAGAGGGGATGATGATGACGTCGATGACGACGATGGCGGCCCAGATGATGGAGGCGGCAAGGGAAACAGCAGGGGTGCGAAGAGGCACCGGGGACCCTTTGTCACCCGCAACTTGCTGCAGGCGACGACTGAGCACGCCAATAGAGCTGCAACTTCTGGTGAGCCTCATCAGATGTTTCCGCCTGATGAGCCTGGGATGCCAATGGACATCAATTCCAACGTGTCCCATTCTCCGAATGTACCTCCTTCCCCAACTGCGGAAGTCGAGAAGGCCAATGAGGCAGACACACCGAATCCCGAAGACAAGAGGGAATATCCTGCTGTGCCTGCTGCCTGTCGCTTCGATGTGTTGATCAACAAGGGAACCATCATCAATGATTTGGAGCTTGAGTCAGTTTCGCATGCCGAGTCGGTTGAGATGTCAGTTGAAGAACATCATGCAGTTGCACCCATGGCACATGATTCGAACCATCTCACATTTCACGACGTTCAGTCACATGAAGATTGCCAGTCAGCTGTTGTTTGCGATGGCTTGAGCGTTTTCATGATGATTCCAGCTAGGCCAACCAGGATCTTCTTGTTCGCCTCGACTGGGTCTGCCTCGAACAAAGCGAAGAGGCATTTGTCGCCAAGCAACTGCATCCAACCTTGTCCAACCATCGTGGCAACACATTTCTCCCACCACTTCCTTGGAGCATGTGCGAGTCCATAGAAAGCTTCTCGCACCCGTAGAGCTCTTTGATCTCCAGGTGCCGCACCAAACATTGCGGCGAGCTCCGGTGGAGCCAAGACAGTTAGGTTCTCGTCCTCCAAGCTCGCGCCAGTCTGCAAGAAAGCGGACGTCACGTCCCCACTGCGAAGATGGAACCTCATTCCTGCAGTGACCGCAAGAAGAACATTGCGCCCCACCTTGCTCATAGTTGGAGAAGTGGTTTGGACTTCAGTCAAATTGTGCGCCATGAAGCCAAGTACGACAAGGCGAGCCTTGGCCATTCCATCCTGCTTGCGGGTGAGCACCCACCGCATTCGCATCAGCGTCGCAGGATCCAGCTCCTTCGCCTCCTGGTCCGTGAGGTTCCGCAGCGCCCGACTGATGGCTACCTGGCTGATCTCCTTGGCCATGGCCAGGTCATACTCTTGTTTCTCTTTCAAGGGAAGTCGCTGCCAGATCACCTCTTGACCTTCTGCAGACATCTTCTTGCTCAGCCAGACTGCTGCCCTCTTCCGATGTCGGTTCTTCGCCAGCCAGTCGAAGTCCTCGTCCACCTCCAGGTTGAAGACCAAGAAAGTGTCCTCTTCATCTTTCTTTCTTGACCGTGGCGATCTTGATCTGTCTTCTCGTGTCGGCTTCTTCGAACCAGGTTCTTCCACTGCTAGCTCTTCTGAACTTGCCGATCTCGATCTTTGGGATGAAGAGCTCGAGGATGATGAAGAGATGTCCGCCTCCTTCTCTCCCGATGTCGGAGCCCTCCGACCTTCATACAGGTCGTACATGAAGGTTCGACCGTCTCGGTCCTGATGGTGCCCGGCGTGTCCTCCAGGAAGATCACATTCAGGTACTGGGCACCGATTGGCTCCTGATTCGCCTCGTAGAGGCGTGGCATCCACTGCATCAGCTCCTCTCTTTTGAAGTGCTTCCGTCAAAGTACCTGGAGCTTCTGAGCTAGCGTCGCCAGGTTCTGGTACTTCATCTTGTCCCTGACCTGGTACTTCATCTTGTTCTCCTCCAGGATCAGCTTCAGGGGCTTGTTGTTCACTTGCCTCGCTCTTCCGTTTCCTGGCTCTCGAAGAGGATGAGCTCGAAGTTGTCTTCAGCTCGAAGCGAGTTTCACCAGTCCATCGATCTTGAAGTGTTCGTTGGATGTCGATGGTGTCCTCAATCGTGACTGGGTCTCCACCATGAACTGGTTTGATAATTGTAGTCCTCCTGCCAGTCAAGTCATCAAGTAAAGCTGGGCAATTTGCTGCTCGTGCAGGATTGAACAGTGCAAGCCTCGGCAGTCCATGATGCCGTACAAGAACTCGTTGAGCACCTTCTTGATGTAGTGACCATGAGTCACTGCCCTGTCCACTGGCTGGTTCAGCCATGACTGTCGTTGGGGCCAGATTGGATCGTTGTCGATCTTCAGAAGGAACGTCACCGGCCACGTCGAGGTAGTACCGGCCTTGGAAGGTCCGCGTGAGAGACTCAACTGAGATGGGAGTGCGATAGATCGCTGTCCCTTCCAGTGTGGCGTCCAGTTGCAGAATCGCTCGCCAGCCCGTTCTCGCTCGCATGCGATCCGTGCCTTCTCTCGCTCCTTCATCAGGCCGTCAAAAGCTCTCTTTGGTGCTATGCCCTGAACCAGCTGCTCGTCATCCAGCACACTGCCACCCGAACCAAATGCCCACTGAAAAGCACTGTAGCCATTGGGTCCGACATGAGAGTTCATTGCTGCCGCTACCATCTTGAAAAGTTCAGGAACTTGCAGCTTGGAACCTTCTCGTCGAAGACGGTCAACAGTCTTCTTCGCCAGGTTGATTGCCGACTCCTCGTGTCCCATGATCCAGTGCGCTTCTGCCGGTGCAATCGTCAGACCGATGCCAGAGCGGTTCAGGAAGTTCATCATCTCCGAGCTGGAGTAGTACCGAGCAGCATCTGCCAGAAGCCACTTTGGCTGAGGGTATGTCATCAGCCATTTGCTCAGCGACTGGATGATATTTTCCGTGCGTGGTTCCCAGGCACCAGTGTACTCCATGAGGTGGTCGATCATCGTCAAAGATGAGCCTCTGTCTCTCCAAATGATGAGCTTATGTTTCACCTGCTTCTCTTCGTCCTCATATTCAAAGACGTCAGTCCCGAGGATCTCATAGATCTTGGGGTCCTCACCGGTCGAAGCGGGTGGTTGCGGCCTTGGTTTTGCCGCTTCTTCACATTCTGGGCACTTCAGCTTGCCCGCTAGCTCCAACGCCCATCCAGGTGCTCCTCGGGCCTGTAGAAGTTGAACCAGGTTGGACATTCCGGCATGTCCGCTGGCACGATGGACACGTAGCATCAGCTGTTTCACCTGCTCCAACTTACGGCCTGTCGGCGCCGTCTCCAAGTCCAGCTTCTTTCGACTCAGCGCCAGCACTTCGTGGTCACACCGTCCAGGATGTAGTCGCTGGTAGTCGGAGGTCGAAGTCACGTCATAGATGTCCGTGGGCTTCTCAACAGACAGCAAGTAGGTTTCCACATCTCTCTCCACAGAATGTGACTGATGCCTCCAATGGTGTGCCATTGCCTTGCAGACTTCCTGGCATAGCTTCCTCGGGTAGTAGGCTGAAGATTGAGCAGCTTCTCCTCGGCATACTGCATGTTCGTGGCTTCGATCGCATCTTTTGTTGACCGCTAGCCACATCTCCCGGCTGCTTGTGAGGATGGTCCATGCCTTCCGAAGAGGTACACCTCGCCATTCAAGACCATATGCGCATCCATCCACTCGAATCCAGTACGCTGTTCGACCATAGCGCTTCATCAAGGCCAGAAGTCTCTTGATAGCCTTGGACTTCCAACAGGCCACGGCCGTTGTAGGCCATTCCCAGGCAAAATCGTTGCCAGCTGCCAGCACTGGCTCCAGAGATTCAGCAATCTCATCACAGCGCTTCAAGTCTCGGCCTCGACGTTTGAAGAACCTGTCCATTTGCTCCGGAGTCCTTGGTGTCAGGTTTTGAAGTGCCGAGAGACGGGCGCAGGCCATTGAGACCCATGCCAGTCTCGGGACCGTCTCCTTGATGTCCTCGGCCAGCTTGCTCGTGCCGATGCGGGTGTCAAGGTCGTAGCCAGAGAGGTAGTTGATCCTCTTGCCACTGAACCCTTGCTCCTCGAAGACCGTAGTCAAGGTCGATTCCTTGGCACAGGCAATCTCCATGATGTCCACCTGAGGTGATACAGCAGCCAACAGTTCTCCCATAGGTTGCAGCAGAGTTGTCGTCATCACTGCCGCAGCTGCGAGTCGACGGGCCAAGGAAGGTCGCACCGTCTTCTCGGTCACGTTGGTCACCTCATAGATCGCCTTCTCAAAAGGGCCGGAGAATTCAGCTTCGTGAGACATAGAGCTCCTCAATGGCGTAGGGCTCGGAAAACTTGCAGAGCTAGGCTCCATCGTAGTGCTCGTCGTGCGTGTAGGGTGATCCATAGGATCCATAGGTGAAGGTTGTCGTGTTGGGCTCAAAGATGTAGTGACGGCGTCACCAGGTCCAGCCTCCAGCCGGTCTAGGCATGACTCTTCCTCCTTCTTCCACATCCGACTCTGAAGTCCCTTCAGGGCATTCCACAAGGCCATCACTCGGCCTGGTCGGGACTGGTCACCTCGTTCTTGGTGTTCTTCTTCTTCTCGGGAGTGTCCTTGATCACCTCCACCGACTCCTCCGAGGCGATGCTCATGGCCCGGTTCATCTTGCCCGGATAGCCCTTCATGTCCGTCGATGCACGCGCTTCCGAGAGCAGGCGGATGTCCTCCTTCACGGGGTTGGTCTTCTCCTTGTTCTTGGCCTTTGGGGGCGATGGGCTCCTTGTCGTCTCCGTCTTCTTCACCGTTGAGCCCGAGCATGATGCTCCCGCCATCAAGGCCTCGCCTAGCTTCTCGTTGGCTCGCACCTGCACTGTCGAGCGGACCGTCCCGGACTTCATCATGGCGCGGCCACGTAGCTCCATCAGCTTGCCGTTGAAAATCTTCTCCGTGACCGTCATGGAGGTGAACTCCTCCTTCAATTCCTCCTGAGCCAGTTCGACATGCTCTGGAGGGGGACCAATGGCCCGGGTCTCGCCATGACCACTGCCCTTCGTGACATAGCGTAGGCGCAGACCGCACCGACTGCACGCTTGCCACATGGCGGTCTTGTTGGACCGCTCCTTCCCCGGCAAATGTTCTCCGTGACATGGCCAGCCCACATGGCGTGGATCGAGGTCTGTCGCCGGGGGGCATGATTTCATCTCTGGTAGATGAAGGGGCTTCACGAAGTCGTTGGAGTCGTTGAGCCAAGATGCTGAGGCGGTCGGACAACAATGCATGACTTCCTGATCTCCGGATCACCAACCTCTGAGTACTACAAGAGTCGTGAAGAAGAACTGGCTAAGGCCTTCCGATGGGGCAAGTGGGAGGAGCATGAAATCACCTTCGCAGGAACCACCATCAAGCAGGCGATGGACAAGTCCATCACCCTGGACCAGCACTCCTACACGCTCCAATGGATCGAGGAGGTGGAGTTTGACAAGAACAAGGCCCACAAGACACCCTTGAGTGCCACAGAGATCTCAGCAACGCGGGCTGCCTTGGGAACCATAAGCTGGCGAGCCACTCAGAGTGCTCCCCAGTTCTGTTGAGCGAGATCAATGGCGGCACGATCGAAAGCCTCCACAAGGTCAACAAGCTGGTGCGCGAGATGCGCAGGGAGTCTGGACAGGCTCTCCTCTTCCCATCTTGGGGGGTTCACTCCGTCCGGGACTTGGTGGCGGTGACGTGGGCAGACGCCTCACAGCACAACAGGCCTGACAGGTCAAGCACCCTCGGTGTCCTCACGGGCATCGGACCGGCGGCGGCCCTGGAGGGCGAAGAAGTCCAGTTCGCCCTGGTGCAATGGAAGTCCGGTCGGACCCCTCGACAAGTTCTCGGGTCCAATGGCGCTGAAGTCCAGGCCATCACGACGGGAGAGGACCAAAACCACATGGTCAGACTCATGATGGCTGAGCTGGATGGTGAGCCAATCGACAGGAGCAACCTGGCGGTGGCCGTGCGGAAGGTTGGAGGCGCTTTGGTGATGGATAGCCGCGGCATCTTTGATGCCATGACGCGGAACCTTTCCTCGCTGCATGGGCTTCGCGACTCCCGCAGTGGCTACGAGCTCACCATTGCGGTGAACTCGGCTCTGAAAGCCGGGACCCAGTTGAGATGGGTGAATGGGCTGGCGCAGCTGGCGGACAGCCTCACCAAGGCTGGCGCTCGCAAGACGATCCTCCACTTCTTCAGCCAGCAGCAGAAGTGGCGGCTGGTGCATGACCCGAAGTTTGAGTCCGGAAGAAGAGTCCACAAGAAGGCCATGGAGAAGAAGCTGAGAGAGCTCCAGGAGCAACACGTGGGATGACGCCGTGCATGACCGATTTTTGTGACCGGCCAAAAAGGCCAGGAAGTGTGGGGAATGCAAGCATGGCGGTTGTGCACATAGCTGTGTACTCTCCGCAAGGGCGGGGCTCGAGCCAGCTGGTGAGAAAGGCATAGTGCCCTTTTTGTCCGTAGGTGGACGCTTTGTTGCGCTGCGGTGAGCGCATTGCAATATTCATTTCCTGGACACGCCATATCGTTAAGAGATGCACAGAAGGATGGGGAAAAGGCACTCACATTGGAGGTTCGTTCTACATGAAGCACAATAGTATATAATCAATAGTAGTAGCTACACGAGTAAGTGAGCCGGCCCATGCAAGCTTGCGCGTGAGTTCTGCCTTGAGGTGGACATGGATCCGCCTCAGCCTCTTCCTATGAAACGCGAATCTGCAGATTTGGCGCGAGCCTTGGTCACGAGACTGTTTGAATTTCACAACCAGGCAAGTCGTGGCCAAATCCCAAGTTTGTCATCCTGCGACAAAGCCCAGGTGCTGTTCTACAAAGAAAATGCAGAGCTAATCTCTAAAATGAGAAAGGTGAAGCGAGGAGTTTTTGAGCATTTTGCAGCCTGGACGGTACTGATACTGACTCTCGATGCGTTATGTATGCCACGCAATTACTGTTGTGGGAGATTGCGTGTGGACCGCATGTGCATCCTGTTCTTGTCCATGTTCAGCTCCAAAGTTTGAAGGACACAAATTCGACTTCACTGCCACCATGCTGGAGGCCAGTATGGCAATATGGTATGGGTATGGTATGCTATGGTATCGTCATAAAGAGCACACTTCATCCGTTATGTGGTGTGCCATTTTTGATTGTTTGCTTGCTGTCTACCAAGTGAAGGTAACGACTTTTTTAGTCCGCGATTGCAAGAAGCAGGTTCCCACACAGTCGATCTGAAGCCAGGTGGGCAGACGTGGTCAACCTCATGCCTGAACTCCCAGGAGCTTTTGCTAGGAGTTGGTGTGGTTTTGGAAAAACCACGACCTTTTGGGCAGTGAAAAGGGTAAATAAGGCGTCCCGACTGCAAGGTGTCATAACCACTCCATGTACACTTGAGGTCATGGCGCTGTGGGATGCTGTGCCCAGGCACAGCTCGGCAAGGATCAATGGCAGAGCTGTGCTCTCCAACAATGTGATGCTTGTGTGCTCAGATGCTTGTTTGTTTCTTGAGGGCTTGCAGTCGCACTTTCATGAATATCAGTTTGAGCATGTGCTGGAATAGTTGCATGTATGGACTGGGAATGACATAGAGACAGAAATCATCCTTGAACAGTAATCGCAATGTTCTTGCACAGAAACAGGGTGCTACACACTTCCATTAAGTTTGAGTTTTGCAGTGGGTCGAGGGGCTGCCAGACTCTCCCTCATATGTTTTTCAGTGGCACGGCCGGCTGAAATGCCTTTGGGTGTTATTCCATCCAGGCTATCTGAGAGCTCGGATGGAAATGCCTCGCAACCTGCGACTGGGCAGCAGCTTTTCGTGCAGCTTTTCGCCTCGAACCCAACAACCGTGAAGCGGACTCTGGAATTGTGGAACCCAGCCCTGCGGTCTTTGCAAGTTTCAATCCTGGCCCTGTGACTTTGGAGCATGCCCTGATGGCCTTTATTGCATTCTGCCGTCCCGGTGGTTATTTAGAGAGCACGCAGCAAATCGTGGTGAGTTTTCCCGGATAAGGGGCTATTTGCTGCTTATGCCAGTGTACATAATTGCCTGACCAGACTTTGCCTCCCTGATTGCATTTTTTTGGCCTGGAATCCATATCTGAATCTAGCCCTACTTGTTTTGCATTGAGGATCCGGTGGGCAGCTTTAAGAGACAAGTCAACCACGAAAGTATGCCTTGTAATTTCTTTGATCCACAATACCATCCGGGGTCTATGCCGGTGTACATAACTATTGTGAGACAAGTGTGCGTTTTTTGAGTCTATTGTAGCTTTCGGCAGCAATTGATCCAAGTTGCTCAGGCCATTCGGTAACGCCCAAGACCACTGACCAGCCAAAACACAGTGCGGTGTGGTGCCGGAAGCTGTAGATCTTGGCCAAAGATTCGTTGTGTCAGCAGTCACAGTTGTCACATTTCAGTCGGGGTCCGGACCAGAATTTAGTTTGTAACACGTTTGCTGGCTGAACCTGGGATCAAGCAGGTGGCTTGAACCGTACACGGTCCAATGTTTGGAGCCTCCAGAAAGAGACTGTATCCTCACAGTGTTGGTGACAGTCAATGGAAGAGCCAATTTAGCCCTTGGACTTCTTTTGCATGGCAAGGTGCAAATGACAGACCAAATCGGAGAGTGATCGGGACCGGACACTGTACCTAGTACCTACTAGCCAATAAGCTGCAGAAAGTAGGGTTTAATTTGTCAGAGCATTTTGCCATGTCTCCTACAATCTTCGGGGCATCAGCGCGCTTCAACGCACCGTGGAAGGTGGTCAGCATAACCACTTTAGACAGCTGTAGATACTATCACAGTCAAATCAAGGACATCTCTTCTTTTTTCCGATCGAAACGGACAGGTGACGAATGGATCCTGGGCTACGCTCCTAGACTCTCAGATGATTCTGTGTGCTGAAAAACTTGGACTCTGATTTCTGACTAAGCTTCGCTGGCTTGGACTCCATGACGAAATACGGAGGCTTTGTCATTGCGCGCAGAGCGGGAGAAGGAGCCTAACTTGGATCCGGCAGCTTCTCGAGAGGCTTGGCAGAAGGTAGAACGAAAAGGATCCATCAACATGCTGAGCCCTGTGGGACTTTCCTCAGGAACAGCCTGTTGTAAACGCAGGATGCTGCATGCCTGACCTGTTGCACCTGCAAGCTGGAGAACTTGAAGCTCAGTCGGCGAGGTTGAGTGACGTCACACAACAATAAAGCAGGAACACAAGAAGCGACAGTGACAGAACAAAACAAGTTACAGGTATATACAGGTACAGAGACAAGCACGACAACAGCAGCAGCAAAAAGAAAGAGCAGAAACACAAACAGTATCTCATTCGCTCCAGACCGCCAGACCGCTTTTGTTCCTCTCACATGCACGACAATGATGGATACTTGCAGGGGATTCGATTCCCACATGACATATGTAGCATCAAATCTGCTCCATCCACATGCCGTGGATCTGGACAACAACTTCTCCATTCCATTCTATTCATCGCCCGAGGGTCATCCTCGTCCTCATCCCATCCTCTTTCTCCTGTTCCTCATCCCAAGCATCAAGGTAATTGTTGCTGTCATCATCATTGTTGATCGGAAGTGAAGCGGTGGATAGGCGCTGGGGTGTGGGGTGTGTGAAGGAATCGATGCGCAAGGCAAAGCTGCCAAGCCCCAACACGTCACCGCGCATCATTTTTGTGAAGGCCGATGATTTTGTGGCTCGAAACACTAGATTTATGTAGTTTGTCTTCGTTACATGTTGTTCATTTCTGCAGGCTAAGCCTTCTCGAAGGCGTTGCCGAGCTCATCACTTTGCAAAGGCAAGCTTTGCTTGCATTTTGAATGGGTTTGTGGCATTTGCCTCAATTGTTCTAGGCAAAGGAGCTTTTTAAGGGCACCCCTGAGCAGCCGCCGAAGGCGCACCCTGGATATTGTTTCTCTGAAGACAAGCTAAAAGCGGTCCAATAGATCTTTTGACCAGCCCTTGATTGAAAGGCGGAGGAGCCAAATGGTGACAGTCCAGCGCCAGATAATGAGCAGCTTGGTCCAACATTAGCAGCTAAAGTAGGAGAAGGTGATTGAAGTGTAGAGTGTGCAACAGTCAATCACACGCTTCCTGCCAAGCCGTGGATTAGGCTTCCATGGCCTATGCTCATTCTAACTTCGACTGCTAGGCCAGAAGACTTGAAGCATACACTCCTTTTCTGGAAGGAGTACAACTCCATGGCAAAACGAGAGAAAGGGCAACCGGCCTGGCACGAGGAGCACAACTCTTCCCATCATTGTTGGCTACTAGTAGCATCTTTGTGACGATGACGATGACGATGACGGTGATAACGGTGATGATGATGACGACGATGATGATGATGATGATGAGGATGATGAGTTCAGTCAGAACAAGATGTGACATGTATCCAAGGTCCTGCTTGTTTGAGAAAATGACAGATGCCTGTGAACGCAAGCATGTCAGGAGCCCACTTCCTTTGTTCTGCCGCACTTTCCAGTCTCCAATGTAACCTGGGACACAGAGGCTGCGCGGCGGAGGCCTCTTGGTGATTTGAAACTGCGGAAGTGACAGGTGCAAGAAGCCCAGACGTGCCAAAGCACTGTTTGGAAGCAACAAGACACATGAGTGGTGATGGGGAAGCCAAGCTCCAAGCGACTGCAGGAAAGCTTTGCAGCAACGTGCAAACGCCAGCGAGGCGGCTGCAGCATTGCATTTGGAGGTGCAGTTGCAGTGCAAGGCAGGGAGAAAATAGACTCTGTAGCTTTCGCTTTTGCCTCAACATCGATAGGAACGGCTACGGCTCATGATTCGAACTGGGCAAGTGGAGAAGGTCAAGAAGGCTAAGTTCTGAAACCCTGACTGAGATTCAAATCTATCACTTGTTGTCAACATATTTTCACTCCTGCAGTTTCTTTGAAGCAGGCTTTTGCTCATTTTGCTCAAATGCGTGAGTCCGTAACTATTTGTGAGTCAGGAGATGAAAGCCTCGCTGCGTCTTACCGCTGAGAGCAGGTCTCAGCAGCACACTGCTAGTTTTCATTTTTTGATACTGAGATTGCTAGGCAACTGTCTGAAGATTCTTTGGACACAAGCTGTTGCGGAGGTTATTACTTTCATAGGTGGTGAAAGTGAGAGCTCGTTTGAAAGCTCCCCCGAATGAGAGTCAACCTCCGCGTGATTGGGTGTGCGAGGCAGTCAGGTGAGGCTGAGGCTGGACCCGAAGTGCCTTCTTAGGCCTTGCTCGTTTTCTTTGACTGTTCTTGTTTGATACCCACTAAGATTGGCGTTCATACTCACCGACATGTTGAATCGCGCATACAGCTGACCTTGTTCCCGAAAGCAAGAGGTGTTTTGGTTCATGCACAGGCAATGTAACTTGCTTTAATATAGTCTTTGTTTTGTATTGCCAAGCCCTGCTGGATATACTATATACATTAATGTGAATGCTAGCTGCTAGCTCTTTGGACCTCAGCTGGTGTATTTTGTTTTGAGAAATGAACAGAAGCTCACGTTAATTTGGACAACATGTTGGATCCACGGGGGGGTTAACCCCGCAGCAGAATGATCCAGGTGTCAAATCTATTGTATTTTGCAGTAAAATCTCACTGTTCGACCCCTTGCTCGATCGTTTTGGATTTCCCCAAAACCAAGACGATGAAACAACTCTTCTGCAGAATCCTTTTTCAAGCCTCCTCCGGTCTCATCAACAATTCATCACCATCGTGTTCTACTACCCAAACGAACGAATTCCTCTCACTTCCCACCGAACCCCCCACCCATGGCCTTAGCTTGCAAGTGTTGAAAGTGGGGCTAACCCCCCCGCTCTGTTGACCCAACATGTTGTAATTTACACAATACAACGCAGGAAGTGGCAAAATTCGGGCCCACCAAAGAGGAGGCCATGAGTGGGAGGAAACAAAGCACACATGACATTTGCATTTCTTAACATTGAGTGTTTTCGTGCCATTTGGCATTTCAGGCCTTGAGCTTGAAGCAGCAAGGCAGCGAGGGGATTCTGAGACCGGGGGGGTAGGGACTGGTGAAGAAGACAAGTTTTAAGACATTCATGTTAAGACACTTTAAGGCATGTCGAGACTCTGAAGTGCAACTTGCAGCAAGTACAGCATGCGAAGCTCTTGTAAAGCTCTGCCTTTTAGGTGACACTCAAGATGCCCTGAAGATGATGAGCCGCCATCGTAATGAGCTTCTGAAGGCTGGCCATTGGCTTCGTGGATGGACGGATAGACTTGAGTCAAGTTTCCCTAAAATCGAGGAACCAAATCATTAGTGCAAGCACTTCTTCAAGGAAGCTTTCCCCCGCCCTCAGGCGCGGTGAGCTTCCTTGAAGAAGCGTGAGCTATCCTGTAGCTTAAGTAGCTAGTAGCGAACTACTCCCTTACTTATATAAGTAAGTAGGCGCCTACTTAATTAAGTAGGAGCACGCTAAAAAGAAAGGAGAGCGTGAATGGGAGGAAAGCTAAAGAGTTCGTCTCCGGTCGCCGGACTTCGAACACTTTGCAGCATACTTTGCAGCTTGTTTGATCACACATTGGGCTGTCAGGCTAGGCGAACTTTGGAGCAAGCCCTCGACAGGCTGAAGCTTTTCATTGTTTTGCATATTTTACATGGGCCACGACAATACAATGCTGGAAGTTTTTGTCATTCGTGGACTTGGAGCTCTGAGGATGTTTGCATGATACTGTAATTGCTTTGAATATATAAACCTTCGTTTTAAGGGGCTTTTCGGCCCGAGTTTAAGGCGCCGGGATTCCCAAACGCGCTTAGAGCGACTTCAACAAGCGGAACTCTCAGAGCATATGTTCTCAGAAGGGATCTGCAACAAGCTTCTGCAGTTGGTTGTGTTTTCTGGACACTAGGCATATTTTTTCTTGTTTCGTGCTTTTGGTTCTCGCAGGTCAAGGAATTGCTGGGAACAGATGGAGGCTTGCTCAAGTCCAGTTCTGGTGAGATCCCTGCGATTAGTTGAAAAGTGCCACGTTGCTCGACTGGACAAATAGAGTGAGTCTTGTTGACTCGTTTGCTGTAAGAGGAATATACAGCTTTCCAAGAGTTGAATAGATGTGATGCTTTATGGTCTGCTTAGCTGGCTCAATCATTGCATCCATGTCGGATAGGTGTACCAATATCCAGCATGATTCCCTAAAGCTGCAGCTTCCTGCAACAGACACAGATTCTCCAAGAAACAGGCCTACATGATACAAAAAAGTACTGACTGCACACGCTTGTTGAGCTTTACCGCTATGGATGGTGTCCTCTGGCGCTTCACGCCAGGCAAAGAATGACCTGACCTGTTGATGTGGTAACACAGACTTGGCCTTGATCAGGCAGATGAGTCGTGGGTGCCTTGCCAGCATGGTCTTGGGCACTGCGGCAATGCCATGCTGCACACCTTGCATGGAGACCTGGTGATGTCAACTTCTTATTCCCAGGTTTGGCCATTGCGTGCGGAGCGTCAAAAAGAGCCACGGCTAAACCCTGTTGTGCCAAAAAGAAGGAAGGCCGGGCAACCCAGGAGGCATGACAATGCATATATATAATATATGAATAGTTGTCTGTAAGACACGGTTTGTCACGAAACGACCGTCGAGATGCGGCTCGAGCGTCCTTGTCTTTTCAGGGAGGTGGGGACCAGCTCGCGCCGCCATGAACGAGAAAGATGAGGTGGCGCTGATTGGCAGTCTTGCAGGGATGACTGCCAGTCAGATCAGCGCCTTGGAGGAAGGAGGCTGGAATGTGACCCGCCTCGCAACACTAGATGGAGCAGGCGGTGATCTTCGGGAAGCGCTGGTGTGGCGCTTGCAGCAGAAGGATGCCTCCTTCGAAGTGGACAAGGATGTCCTGAGGGATATGGTGAGACGTGCGGCAATGAGGGCGCGCACCCGGCATATGATAGATGCCAAGCGAGGAGGACAAGATCTACTTGAAGCGCATGTGGCTCACCAACGGTCGGTGCGACAGAAGATCTTCGGAGACCACGTGGCTGAGGATGTCAGATCCAAGGTACAGCTGGTGGGAAACGGCAAGAGGAGCAGATGGCCAACACGGCTTGGGCTGAAACTGCATATAGCTTCATCGGACGTGGCGATGAGGGAGCTGGCAGCGAGGCAGGAGCGTGACAGATGGTTGAAGGAGGTCAGAACCATCGTGAAGGACGCCAAACTTCCGGTGGCATTACGCTCAAGCGAAGACTCCCTGATGATCAGGGTGGCGAAAGGCAGGAGGCCGAACACGCTGCGCAAGCATGTCAAGACATGGGCGAGAGCCTCCCGCTGGTTGAACGTAGTGTATGGTTACAGCTGGCCACAGACCTCGGAGCAGTTCGCGGAGTTCTTGGAGGCGATGGTTGAAGAGCCATGTGCAAGGAGTTACCCGGAGTCCGTCTTCAAGACGTTGATGTTCGAACACGCCGGCGAAGTTCCGGAGCACGATCAGATATGCAGGTCCGCGGCAGTGAAGAATGCTTTAGAGGAGGCAGCGCACACGCTGCAGTCAGTAGAGTCGAAAAGGGCTCGCAAGGCATTGCTGCTACCGGTCGCGTTGATTGTGGCTTGGGAATCCTACATCCTGGACGAGGACAACCCGCGTTACCCACGCATCTACGCGTGGTTCAGGCTCATCAAGCTTTGGTCAGGAATGAGGTTTGATGACGCGAAGGGGACTCCGAATAGAACTATGGAGATGTTCGACTGGGGATTGAAAGGAGTCATCAATCGGTCGAAGACGTCCGGGCCAGGGAAGAGAGTGGTGCTTCTTCCATTCTACATCAACAAGGTCGGCTGGAAGCTATGGACAGCAATGGGAGCAGAAGCAGGGATGCTGGGCAGAGATTTCATGCTGCCCTGGCCCAACGCCAACAAGAATGGCTTCATCCGGAAGATGGTGGACTCGATCGCATCCACGATGTCTCAGGCGCTCTTCAACGAGATCAAGATCCGAAGGGCAGATCAGAAGAAGCACGTCCTGAAGCCAGGAGTGGGTGTGCTATGGACGGAGCACAGTGAGCGCGCGACTATACGCACTTGGGCGCAAGCGGCCCGAATCGCGGAGGGCGTCAGGAAGATGATCGGCAGATGGAAGCCCTCGGCTGATGAAGGGTATGAGCGAAACGTCAGGACGAATGTCTTGAGGTGCCAGAAAGTCCTGGCGCTCTACGTCCGTGAGAACATGGCCAACTCGGATCCCTTCGATGAGACGAGGGTCGTGCAACTGGTCGAGCAGAGGATGAGGGATCTTGGCTATGAGCAGGAGGAATGCGACGAGCAATCCATGAGGCTCATCACCTTCATGCCTGGAGAGGACGCGGCAAAGCTCTGCAGGAGACCAAATTGGACCACCACAGGGCCCGTGGTGCTAGTGGAGGAGCCGCAAGACGTTGTGGAGGTCAAGGTGGAGCCGACAGCGAGCGGATGTCGAGGACGACCCGGAGACTGTGGAGACAGAGCCGCGATCCAGGTGCTGGGAGAAGAAGCTCCCAGCGCAGCGGAGTACCATAGGGCTTGCAAACAGTGCTTCGGCCGACAAGAGGCCGCGGCAGCAGATGCACTCGAAGAGGAGACCTCCGGGGATGTATCGTCCTCCGAGCTGTCGGGGTCAGAAGAGGAAGAGGACAGCGCGGGATGAGAGACTTTGTACAGGTTGCGTCCCGTGATGACAAGTCCGCATCGAGCAGAGTGCGACATGAAACGGTGCCTCAGGGGCAGAAGGGGGGGAACAAGAGATGTCGCATTGTTTGGGTTCTCTAACGTGTGTGTAGAAGAGGGAACGGGCCCCCCCCCATGATCGATCACGGCTGGGAGTCGGTCGAGTCTCGTGTTGTAAGGCGTTAGGAAGGTAGATAGGTTCAGCTGTTTGAGATTGCGCTTGCGGTCGGTCGTGGTTGTAAAGGCGTAAAGGTTCGAAGGTCAGGTCTTGTGAGCTTGTTGCGCATTAGTTCAGCTGCATGAGAATGAGCATGGATGGACGTGACCTTCGTCGAAGACCGATGAGCACCTTTCGGCTTGAGGTCAAGGAAGGAGGGCACGCGGAACACACTGGCGGAGTGATGGCTAGTGTGGAGTGAGAATGGCCGGCGTTGGCCATGACGCCGATGAGAGCCGCAATGCGATAGCGTTGTTGGACGCGGACTTGCATGGCTTGCTCCAGGTGAAGGAGGTGGAGGAAGTGTTGCAAGCAAAGCTCTCGGTGGCAAGAGTCCGCAGCGTCAGCCGCATGAGCACGGCGGCGGACGACTGGGCCGCGACGAGGAAGTTTTGCGTGGACGCCCTTGCGCTTGATGAGACTCGGGACGTTGTGGAGATAGCTTCGTTGGTCGATGCTTGGGAGTCGGCGACAACAAGAGTAGCAGCGCGAAACAAAGCTGAGGCAGAGGCCGGCGTGGCAAGCATCACTTAGCAAGGTGGAAGTGCAGGAGCGCATGGTGAGGTTTCAGCAGGTCTTCAACATCAAGTTGGAGGATCGGAACACACCGGCGGCCTCCACCCTTGAACAAATCTTCGACCAAGTCGAAAAGGGTGAGCTAAAGAATATGAGCCTTGTGCAATTCTTGGGCAGAGAGGATGCCGAGGCGGATGTCTTGGGGGCCACAGTTGAGAAGAGCACAGTCGCCTTGAAGATCAAGAAGGGGTGCTCCAAGCCCAGAAATCCGGAAGAATTCCGGAAGCGAATGGCAATGCTCGCAGGCTCAGTTGAAGTACCCCCACAAGGCCGAACACATCATCATCGAGGGGAGCAGAGTCCAGGCGATCCCACAGCCCTGGCAGAAACTGGCGCCCGTGGGCAGATGATCCATGGGAGCAGCCACGGGGAAAGGGGAAAGGAAAGAAAGGAGGCGGCAAGGGCAAGAACAAGAAGGGCCGCCAAGTGCATGACAAGACGCCAGATGGCCGTCAGATTTGCTGGAAGTGGAACAATCCAAGAGATCGATGTCGCTACAACTGTGGTCGGTTGCGTGTCTGCCAGGTTTGCTTCGGGAACCACCCGATGCACGCTTGCGATGGCTCTGGCAAGAAGGACACGGCTGGTGGCGGGGCCGAAGGCGGCAAGTCCGCCTGAAAGGAAGCCACAAGGAGAAGGCTGCCCCACCTTCTCCATTGCAGCAGGGCACGACGAGGGGCACGCGACTATGCCATGTGCTGTACCTCTTCAGCGGGGCCACCCGCAAAGCATCCATTGCAGCGTTTCTCCAGAAGTTGAGCAGTGGCACAGGCATTCAATTTCAAGTGCATGAGATAGACATCCAGAACTCACCAGAGTGGGACTTAAACTTAATAGCAGACCATGGATTGCAGCAGAAGTTGCTGCAAGAGCTTGCTCAGGGAGAGTACCACGTGGTGCTCGCCACTAGTTCGAGGAGCAAACTGCAGGGGGCCACCTATGATTTGTTCCAAGCAGCACCCGTGGGGCTTTCCATGGCTCTCCAATAGGCGTACGAAAGATGCCAACCTGGGCAACGTTTTGATTCGCTTCACGATCAAGGTCCTCCATGTGCTAGAGCAGCGCCCCTTTGCACCAGATGGCTCTTTGGAGCTGGTGTTCGGCGAACACCGCGAGGATCTCGGGATCATTTACCGGGAGGAGGATGGCGTGAAAATGCAGCCAGCATCTATATGGCAGTTGCCGGAGCTTGACGGCAATCGTCGTATCCGGGTTCGTGATCGGATGAGGTTCCCTCTGATAGATGACGCTGCAGCTGTGCTTCGCCAGGTAGAAGAAGAGAGAAGGGAGAAGCGCAAGGTGGTGAGATTCTCTGTCCTCTAAGACACCGCGAGAGCTCACAAACTGATCCCGGCGTGAGAGGAGGACTGGGGCATGCAGGCCTTCAGACTGCCAGGAGAAGACACCGGGGATGTCTATGCGCACACCAGAGGCATCTTTGGCATCGCCAGTGCGGCCTACTGGTTCGGTCGCGTCATTGGCGTGGCAGTGAGGTCATGCCATAGGGTCATGGGCAGGCGTATGGGGCTGCTATACCTCATTTACGCAGATGACGGCTGGCTCGCAGCCACGGACGCTCGCTTCTGGAAGAAGATCCTGATGTGGCTCTTCTTGTATGAGCTGCTGGAAATTCCCATCACGTGGAAGAAGGTCAGAGGCGGTACCGAGGTCGACTGGACCGGCTACCACCTGAACGTGGCCAAGTTCGAGAGAGGCGTAAACGAATCCAAGAGGAAGTGGATCATAGGCTGGATTGACGGCAAGCTGCAACAAGGCGGCGTGGTGGTCCGCGAACTGAAGTCAGTGTTGGGCCGGCTTTCGTTCGTGGCTGGTGCATTGCGCCATGTGCGGCCCTTTCTCGCCCCGCTGTTCTCGTGGTCATCGACCCTGGCCGGAGGGACCTTTTCAAAGTTCCCGGACTCTGCGCATGGTCATCCTCTTGGAGTATGTGAGGGCAGAAGTTGACCGGAAGCCGACTTGGGGCTTGGAGCCTTTGCAGGTCTCTCCATGCGATATCTTTCGTGTGGATGCGAAGGCAGCCGGTGAAGAAATTGTCATCGGAGGCTGGGAAACCTGGAAGCTGACCTCCCAGAGAGAAGCGAGGTGGTTTTCATTCCGTCTCAATCGAAAGTATGAAGGGGGATCCTTTTCGGGCGATCGCTAGTCTGGAGCTGATAGGCGTATTGGCGGCTGTCATGATCTTCGCGCCCGAGGCAGAGTGGGCTGAAGGGGACGCCAGGGTGACATTGAGTGCGCTCACAGACAACCTGAGCAACACTCACGTCTTGAAGAAGTTCGGCAGCAGCCGGTATCCCCTCAGCATCATAGCCATGAAGCTTGCAACTCAGTTAGACCGAAGAGGTATAGACCTGGACCTACAATGCCCAGGTGGCAAAACCAGGAAGCCGACGACTTGACGAACGAGCGCTACGATCACAGACAAGAACAGGATTCAGGTGCAGTTCGACAAGCTCGAATTCATCGTGATGGATCGATTGCTCAACAAGGCCGGACAACTCGACGAGGAGCTTAAACTGCATAGAACCTCGAAGGAGGCGAAGCAGGCCCCCATGAAGTTCGAGAAGAATGCAGCCAAGACGAAGAAGGGCCAGCTCAGGTGGCAAGACCCTTGGTGATCAAGGCGGGGGTCGTCGTGTTGTCGGGTTCTCCTCACGATCGGTGTGTTGGGTAAGAGAGTGGGGAATGTGGACCTCACTTAACAGCTAAAGTGGGGGGGAAGGTCAAGTGAGGCTGCGGCGGTAAATCCTGACAGTGAAACTGTGTCAGGATGAAAGGGAAGCCGTGGTCAAGAAAGAGCTACCTGCTGAAAGAGCAGCAGGTAGGATGTCTCACGTACAGTACCCGGTTTGCGCAACCACGAAAACAAGTGTTATGCGTGAGAGAGTGAAGTGACGAATAGTTGTCTGTAAGACACGGTTTGTCACGAAAGGACCGTCGAGATGCGGCTCGAGCGTCCTTGTCTTGTCAGGCCCTCCACCAATTATGGACACCTTCGAGCTCTACTACCTCAGCGGTCAAGTGAGGCTGCTGCTGTAAATCCTGACAGTGAAACTGTGTCAGGATGAAAGAAAACCGTGCTCAAGAAAGAGCTACCTGCTGAAAGAGCAGCAGGTAGGAGGTCTCACGTACAGTACCCGGTTTGCGCAACCACGAAAACAAGTGTTATGCGTGAGAGAGTGAAGTGGCATACATACATATATATATATATATCGCTTTAATGGCATAGAAGCTACTAGTAGCTCCTGGCATTACTGCTAGGAACAAGAAGCTACTAGTAGCAAAGGGCGTTACTACTAGTAGCTGGAAGCTACTAGTAACCAGGGCAATTTTGACTGACAGATCTTTGGGACTTGAAGGCTACATCAGAAGCGCTGAACACTGCAAAGGCCTTGACAATCATGCTCAAGTTTGCAAAGGTCCTCCAATTTGATTCGCACTCCACAGGTCCAAGAAGAGACGCAGACACTGAATGAAGCCATCAGAGCTTTGGAAGAGGCGTGTGTTATATAGTTGGTACTGCAGAAGCGCTGCTTTGGGAGGATTGGTAGAAACCGAATTGGACAATTGTGCTTCTAGAAGTTTGAGAAATCGCGAGATTGTACACTTCTCAGTGAATGGGAAGTGCTAAGCTTGAAGAGGTGCTCGAGCCGCCTGAAGCAGCACCTCAGCCCCAGCAGCGGCAGCTTGCAAAACCAAGCCAGTCTTTCGAGGAGAGAAGAAGCCAAGCAAGTCCAGCGCCAGAAACCCAGAGAGAAACGTCCAGTTTGGACGACTGCAGTAAGCCTGAGTAAGCCCTTGTGTTTTGTGTGAGTCTCTGAAGTACAAGGCGCAAATGAGGTATATATAAATATTATGCCTGAAGCATGTGAAGGATTGTTTTAATTTAAACGGACAGCTTTGAAGAATGCATGCGTATGTATATATATATATGCATACATACACATTGAATGCGCTGGGTTTTTGCCTTTGATCTTGGACGTGGAGTCCATTCCGTGAGTGCTTTGTGTCTTTCAAAGGGCTCCAGACTTCGGGGAGACGCTACTCTTCTGGAAGGAGCTCTCTTTGACTGCGGGGGTAGGCCAGCCCCACCTGAGGGTGGGGGAGCTCCCTTGAAGAATCCTTCGCATGATTGATTTGGTTCCTAGATTGTGTTGAATCTTCAACTTTTTGGCGTGAAATTGAAAAGGATGGTTTGCCATGCAATTTGCCGGGCTCTGCACTGGTTTGTGGCATGGGCCAAATGTGTTGCTGCATCCATTTGGTTAGCTTGCCTTGCTGAACTTCCACAGTGAGAATTGGACGACATTTTTTCAGGAGTATGACTCCAAACCATACCTCGACAAAGGTCTGCCAGCATGGCGCGAGGCTGGTCATGACCAACAGTACAATTCTTTTAGGTCCTGTGGATGTATAATTTCTCCAACAAGAGAACTCTAGAAGTTGCAGGAAGAGAAACTGGTTTTTTCAGATCTTGGATCTAGGATAATTTTCAAGAGACACTGCACCAAGGATTCTCAAACGCCGCGGCCTGCAGCCACACCGCTCGCTTCACCACGGTCTGTTCTGGCCTCCCCGCGATGCCGAGATTGGGGTGCAGAGGCCATGGTCCAAAGGCGCTGCTGAGGATTTTGTTCTACTTGCTTGTCATTATTCTGCGTTTATTTGGTACTGTTTGTTTCAGCTCCCTTGAGAGCCGGAGGCGCTTGTTGACCCAGCAGCATTCGGACTTGCCAGAATGCAGCATGGCAATGGACATGGAGGTTCAGCTCCGCAGCAAGGCCGGCATGGTGACTCGCCACCAAGATTGAACGTTTGAGAAAGAGAGAGAGAGAGAGAGAGAGAGCGAGGGAGAGAGCGAGCGGGGGGCGAACAGGAGCGGCTGCGCCAGATGATCCGGACCGGGCAACATGCCAGGGTGAAGCAGGACTTGCGTCTCTACATACATTTGTTCATTTGTTCTCTGAGCTGTCTTATTTTCGCTTAGGCTTCCCCTTCGGAAAAAAGCTTTGTTTTTCATGAGAAGGTCGGCGTCATTTTGTTGGAATGTCGGGCCGTTTGACATCACCAGACTTCTCAATGTGACCAGTTCCAACGTAACCAAGTTGACTGGTCACCAGGAGCTGGAAGCCTCGCTGCCGCCCGTGCCAATGCACGTGGAGGAACGAAGGCACTGGTGAACCAGGGTGAGTCACGAATGCAGCTTGATGTAGCTTGCGCAAGGTTTTCCTTGAACAAGAGGGGGGCACAAGCCGGATTTTGTGGAGTGGGTAGGGTAGACCCGCAGGTTTTCAACAACCTCCCATGCTCTGCTTATTGCCCTTAAAATTCGACTTTTTTGACACTTTCACACAGGTGCGATGCGCTTCCATTAAGCTTGGGTGAGGAAAACCATCAGCCTTAAAGGTACATTTTTCCCTTTAACAGTGTCACGACGGGTCGGTGGTGGTGGAGATGCACTGTGTGGCCCACCAGCCCGAAATTGGATCCAACTATATAATGCAGGGCCATTTATTCTTTTTTTGTTTTCTTTTTTGTTTTTTTGTTTTTCGTGGCTTCTGGCTTCTGGCTTCTGTGGCTTCGGGCTTTTGTGGCTTTTGGCTTTTGTGGCTTTTGTGGCTTTTGGCTTTTTGGCCTATCCATCTATCTGTCTATATCTATCTGTCTATATCTATCTATCTACCTATCTGTCTTTCTTTCTTTCTCTTTTTCTTTCTTTTTCACAGCTGTTCTCCTTTCTCTTTTTGCTTTTGCTTTTCCTTTTGTTTGTGTTGCAGAGACGAAACCAAACAAGGAAGCAAGCAAGCAAGCAAGCAAGGAAGGAAGCAAGCAAGCAAGCAAGCACGAGCTGCTCACCTTTGGATCTCATGTGCTGCTGCTGGGGGGGGGCGCTCGCCCCCCCCCACCCCCCCCGCGCCACGAAGTCCTGCCCCTGCCACCAACTCTGCGCTTCAACATCCACAAAGTCCTGCACCTGCCACGAAATGTGCATTGCAAGGTCCACAAAGTACTGCGCCTGCCACGAAACACCAAAAACAAAAACATCAAAAAAAAACACAAAAATCCAAAAATTAAGTCGCGGCCCTTCTATATAATCCAGTCAAAGTATTTGAGCCTCAAAGAGTGGCATGTAAGAACACAAGATTCAGTGGTTTAAGTGCATTAATTGAATGTGGATATTTATTGCGTGTTCTTTTGGTCAAACCAGGATCACTTTTTGAATAGCAAACAACCTGCCTTGTTCAAACCGACAACTGCATTCTGAGAACAGCGGAGGAATCAAACGCATTCTGGGAACAGGGGAGTGATTCAACAAGATTTTTAGACACGTTTCGTTTTTAACGTGCACTCTTCTGACTGGTTCTTCAAACAAAAGTCAATGCACGTGTTTGTGATTGTTTTGGGAAAAAAATTGCGAGCAAAAGCTTTTGACAACGCGCCCCGAAATGCACCCCAAAATAGGCCAGGTGTGTGTGTGTATCTTCCTGGCTCGGCAGCCCCAGAAGAAAGCTGCTCATAAGTTCAGCAAAAGCTAGCAAGTAGACGACAAACAGCTTGGGCACACGAGGCAACGTGCTTCCTTCAGTTCAATGCAAAATAGATGCAATTTAAGCGCACTTTCTGGATGAAATCTAGACAGATGCATTTTGAATGCGAGTAGTTTTTACACAAACAATGTGATCACGCTACTTGTAGGGGTTGTTCTTACGGCAGTGCTTAAGGCTCTGTTTGATCAAGGGTGCCCACACTGGTTGCTGGTCAATTCGATGCTATTTCTGGCGCATTCACGCCTCTCCGACTTCAGGAAGCTCCAGCGAGAGCGAAGAAACAGAAAGCCGATCGAAAGGCTGAGCAGGAGAAACGAAGGCATCGAGATCCTCGAAGTGCATTTCGACTGCGCAAGCTTGCACCAGTGATTTCCTCGTCTGCGCTCTTGTTGTGGTGCCATGCGCATTTGCGAACTTCGTGGTCACTTCTCGCGTTTTGGTTGTTTGTTTGAAGTCAACTTTTCGTGGCGGCGCAGGAGATTGGAACCCTTGATTCGATGTGTAGATTTCGTGGCGTTCTGGACTTGGTGGTGGTCTTTGGTGTGCTCTGATTTCTTTGTGGGAGCAGTGGGTCGTGAACTTTATGCATGTGGCTCGTTTCGATGTGTATTGCGCGAAAACTTCGTCTTGGCATCTCGATCTTGTCTTCCAAGTGTTTTGTTGCGAAGCGCACTGAATCTTGATGTGAGTGCAGACTTTGTGGCAGGCTGTGGCAGCCGCAGCGCTTTGATCCTGACAAGCCAGATTTCGTAGTAGGCGCCGTGGCACTTGTGAGCCTCACCGGCAGATTTTGCAGCAGGGGCTGTTGTGAACTGGCAGATTTCGAGGCAGGTGCAGCGCTTTGTGTCGTGGCAGGCGCAGCAGCGCATTGTGAGCAGTTTTTGTGGCAGGTGCAGCAGTTTGTCAACCTTGCTATGCAGCTTTCGCGGCAGTGCAGCAATCTGTGCGCTTCAAAGTGCGGTCATGTGTGTGCTCTCTCATACCTGCGCTGGCATATCTGTTGCTATGTCTTTGCTCACACATGTGTGCCATGTGTTTGCTTCCACCTGTGCTCTCACATGTGTGCACTTTCGTGTGCTGCTCTCTCATACTTGTGCTCTCAAATGTGTGCTCTCACAAGTTAGTTCACACATTTCTGACACGTGTTTGAACAAGTTTTGCTCTCATATGTATGCCCTCATATTCACGTCGCTTCGCGACGGTAACCGCCCGCACCGGATGGAAGGGGATAATACATCCACCGAGTCCCGGAAGGAAGCCCGAGCTGCTTGTGCTCTTGGAGCCAAGGGAGTGAGTATGAAAGGAAGTGTCCGACATAGCGTCCATATTGTCGGCCCCAGAACGGCTCCCCCCCAACGTGGCTGAACGTAGCTTCCATATCGCCTGGAACGTCGAGCAACAGAACAACGGACTGTGGGAAGTGCCCTGTCGAGCATGTTCAGAACGCGCCCAACACGAAGTGCGCTGGCCGCTTCGTTGTTTTACGGCAGACATCACGCAAACGGCAATCTGGTCTAAGATTTCGGAAGGGCAGCGTCTGCAGTGTTATCGTTGTTATCGCAGCACAAGGGCTCCAAAGGACACACCTTTGATGATGTGTGCTGAATGTGGCGACCTCCTTCGTCGTTGATGGAGTGCAAAAGGGGTTCCGGTCTGCGACGCTCCAGTCCCTCTCTCGAGGAGACGTGCTTGTCCAGTCCCTTTTGAGCCCTCTTTGGGCCACGTTATTTGCGATGTTGCCGTTCCGGAACGTGATCTCTGTTTATCTTTGCTCCGGTGGAGCCAAATATCACTTCTAATGCTATGCCAGACAATATGGAAGCTATGTTTAGCCACGTTAGGGGGGAATCTATTCCAGTTTACGACGTTGAAGCGCAGACACGGCCTTTCGGTAGTAACTTCTAGATCTCTGTTAGGCAATATCTGCACTCTATTCCACTCCCTTTGGAGCCTTCGCGAGACCATGTTTACGACGTTCAAGTACCTATCTCGGGGAAGCATACGGGAGACTCCGGACCAGCCACGTACCCGGACGTTCAAGTCCCCATCTCGCAGACATGTCCGTTAGATAGTGACTTCTAGGGTTATGTTACGTACCGCTCAGTCCCTATCTCGCAGACATGTCCGTTGGAAAGTGACTTCGAGGGTTATGTTACGTACCCGTTCCTGGACCTGACCTGCTTATCTCTGCTCCTGACCAGCCACGTTCCCGGATGTTCTAGTCCCTATCGCGCAGACACGTCCATTAGATAGGGACTTCGAGGGCTATGTGGC
>CAXAMN010011112.1:343700-360084 GCA_963970005.1 Durusdinium trenchii | reverse complement strand
CTACTAGGGGCTCCTGGCATCGCTACTAGGAGGAAGGACGCTACTAGGGGCTCTTGGCATCGCTACTAGGAGCAAGGCCGCTACTAGGGGCTCCTGGCATCGCTACTAGGAGCAAGGACGCTACTAGGCGCTCCTGGCATTGCTACTAGGAGCAAGGACGCTACTAGGGGCTCCTGGCATCGGGGGACCAAGAACTGGCCAACTCTTTGGTGTTTGCTGAGAACTAGTGCAGTAATGTATCAAAGTTCCATCAAGCTGCGTTCAGTGCTTGGAATGGCTTGCCTGGTTGTTAGTCATGATATATTCGCCTGAGCTGGCTCAACCTACTTGGGCTGGCTAAGAGTACTGTGGCCAAGCATCAAGAGAAACCAGATAAAGACAGTATACGGCGCATTATATAATAAATCCTTGGATTTCAGAAGCCTTTCACTGACAACGGCCTTTCATTTTGAAGAGTCTTTGAACTCGCAAACCTGCCATCCGTGCACGTGTCCCAGTTTGCTTCTCAGTTTTGAGCTTTCAACTGCTATGCCATGACTTTGATCATTTGAGCCTTAGAAAGGATCCAAGATAAAGTATTCTTGATTGCTGAGCAAAAAGTACAGACGCCTGCACCCTTTCGCAATCCAATCCTACTCTAGGAATTGGCTTACACTTTCTGTGTTGCAGGGACACGCTTGCTTGAGCGTTCTGCTTTCTGCCCGAGCCTCTGCAGTTTTACGCGATGATTGCAAATGGCATCAAATCTAGGGGCTCCTGGCATTGCTACTAGGAGCAAGGATGCTACTAGGGAGGAAGGACCCTACTAGAGGCTCCCGGCATCGCTACTAGGAGCAAGGACGCTACTAGGGGCTCCTGTCGTTACTACTAGGAGCAAGAAGCTGCTAGGGGCTCCTGGCATCGATACTAGGAGCAAAGACGCTACTAGGGGCTCCTGGCATCGATATTAGGAGCAAGGACGCTACTAGGGGCTCCTGGCCTGACTACTAGGAGCAAGGACGCTACTAGGGGCTCCTGGCATCGCTACTAGGAGCAAGGACGCTACTAGGGGCTCCTCTACTAGGGGCTCCTGGCATCGCTACTAGGAGCAAGGACGCTACTAGGGCTCCTGGCCTTACTACTAGGAGCAAGGACGCTGCTAGGGGTTCCTGGCAGCGCTACTAAGAGCAAGGACGCGGCTAGGGGCTCCTGGCATCGCCACTAGGAGCAAGGATGCTACTAGGGGCTACTGGCATCGCTACCAGGAGCAAGGACGCTACTAGGCGCTCCTGGCCTTACTACTAGGAGCAAGGATGCTACTAGGGGCTCGCTACTAGGAGCAAGGACGCTACTAGGGGCTCCTGGCCTTACTACTAGGAGCAAGGACGCTACTAGGAGCTCCTGGCATCGCTACTAGGAGCAAGGACGCTACTGGGGGCTCCTGGCCTTACTACTACTGGAGCAAGGACGCTACTAGGGGGAGCTCCTGGCATCGCTACTAGGAGCAAGGACGCTACTAGGCGCTCCTGGCCATACTACTACTGGAGCAAGGACGCTACTAGGGGCTCCGGGCCTTACTACTAGGAGCAAGGACGCTACTATGCGCTCCTGGCATCGCTACTAGGAGCAAGGGGCTCCTGGCATCGCTACTAGGAGCAAGGACGCTACTAGGGGCTCAGAAGCTACTAGTAGCTTCTTTTTCTTTAAAGATCAAAGCTGGAGAGTTTTTGCCCTAAGGCAAGGTGTCATGAACGGCAAGACCGTGCAGGTTGAAGGCATTAAGGCTGGAGCTTTTTCCTGGTGGCTGCCTCCTTAAAGCCTCTCCTGATGAAAAGCATGTGTAATCACATGGGAGCAGCTGGGAGCATGTGTAAAGCTTCGGAAATTTGGACTTCCGCAGGTGAAAAACACATTCATCGACTTTGACGCAGAAGACGAGGATGATGTGCCAAGCGCTGCTTTGCCCTGAGCTACCAGTCATCGGATTTTCATTGAAAGGAAGCTGGAAGGAAACACTTTTCTCGTGTAGAGCACGGCCAGTCTTACTCCTTTTTTCAGGGTGTGGCCCTCTCAAAGCGGCAGGCAGGACTTGGAGATGTCCATTCCACTCAGCATGGGAATGCAAAGGGTTTCTTTTCTCCCTGGGGGCAATCACTCCCGCGGCTCGTAGAAGGACACATACATACCTGCAGCATCCTGCAGCTAAGCTTTAAAGGGTAGGACCTTGCATGTGGCAGCTGATTTGTAACGGACATACTTCTACATGCCACAGTGCCCGAAGAGCTGCCAGAAGCAAGTGCGTTGTCAAACTGAACTGTGATTTGTCGCCTGCAGTTTTCGGAGCCAGCTCCCATGGGGTGCGGGGCTGAAGCTTGTCGCGAGCGACTCCGTCCAACTGTTTCCAAGTGTTGTGTGTCGAAGCCTATAATTTATTTGAGAGCCTTTTGAAACTTTTTTGCCTCTCTTCTTTCAGCAGGGTTCTCTTGGGTGCATGGTGGATGCCATTTGTGACAATGTGGAGCGGTGTGAGGCGCCAAATGACCGCCTTACGGCAGTGCTCCTCTGGAATGTGCCCTGTCAAAATTTGATTCTTTTCAGAATTATATAGATAGATGCGAGTGTGACAAATCATTTTTTGGTTTTGCACCTGGTGCACCTTTTTTCCGAACAGCTTCGGAGCTGGGTTCCACAGGCTACCACTTGCGGTCCAAGAAACTACAGTACATTTGGCTCGATGTCATTGTTATATACAACATCAGTTGTAGCGCATGGGACTAAGGCATGCCCAGATGGAAGCTGTGGGAGAGGAGGAATGACCCCTTTTCAGCAAGTCCAGCCTTTTCCTTGCCAAATGTTGCTGCAAGTGCCAGCACCATCGCCGCAGCATGTTCAGAAAGCCAAAGCTTTGCGGTCCGCTGCCATCTATATGACAGGGGATGTCCCTCTTAGAACCTCTTAGAATGGCATGCACATTGGCCACTGTTCTGAAACCAGCTTACCAGCTTGAAGTTGATGGCAGAACCACTGAGCACACACACACACATGGTAGCCACGATAGACACACAGGAGGCTAAACGAGAAGAGCAAGTGAATTCAGTGGTCCATCAATGGTCGCGATCCCAGAGCTGCCAGCTGATGCGCGGTTTGTCAGGGCTCTTCTGCAAAGTGAGGAGCTGCTTAGACAGCAGGCAACCAAGTCTGAGCGAGAGCGAGAGAGAGAGAGAGAGAGAGGGGGAGGGAGAGAGAGAGAGAGAGAGGGGCAGAGAGGGAGAAGAGAGGAAGGAGAGCGGAAGCAGAGAGGAACAAGAGAGGAGGAAGAGAAGAGAAAGAGAAGAGAAAGAGAGGAATATATATAGTGAGAAAGAAAGGAATAGAGGAAAGAGAGACGTAAAGAGAGTAATATATATATATATAATATATATATATATATGAATATGATCAGATGTAGCACCAGTTACATGTACATGACATAGCTTGTATAGATGCATGTTTCACTGCAGCCGTTTGTTCAATCCGTTTGTTCGAGTTTGATCTAAAAGTGTGCCTAAGCTTCTACTACAACCTTTGGGACAGTGACTTGGGGTCACAGAGTTTAAGAGCCTAAATTCTCCGTTCATGGTAGCGGAGCCGCGGTTCTAAGACCCGGCTACCGTCTGCGAATCGAAGGTCGCCGAGCCGCATCGGCTCTGGCACCAGAGATCCACAAAACAAGCATCACTTGCAGGAAAGCCGGATTGCTTCAATTCCTGGCTAGCAAGTCAACATGGCGCAACAGCCAGGAGCACAGGCACCACAAGCCACAGACATGGCACAACAATTTGCACAGATGATGCAAGCCCTAGCACAGGGGCAGAACCAATTGCAACGAGCAATGGCAGAAGCATATACACAACAAACGGCAATCACAAGGAACATAGCCACTAGCGTAGAAGTAAGAGACAGATCCGAGTTGAAAGGCATTCCAAAGCCTGACAAGTTCAGTGGACACACAGGTACCTGGGATTCATGGTACTTCAAGTTCAAGACTTGGATTGAGACAAGTCACAAGAATGCAGGAAAGTGCATTCAGCTCCTCGAAGAGCATCAAGACACAGAGATCAATGAGACATCCCTGGAAGATGATTATCCTGAAGGAGCCGAGCTTGTTTCAGCTCAGGCCCGACAGGCTCTGATCTCACTATGTGAGGGAGAAGCCCTCGAGATTGTCAAGAATACCTCCAGAGGTCAGCACTTTGGCCTAGAGGCATTGAGACGATTGATCACCAAGTATGATCCACAGAACCCGCAAGCAAACTCAGCTTTGCTGAAGAAGGTCCTCCACCCACAACAGTGTGCATTGGACAAGCTCAGAGAGAGCATAGAAGCCTGGGAAAACATCAGGCGAAAGTACGAAGAGCGAAAGAAGAAAGCTCTTGATGATGACATCGCAAGAAGTTGTCTTCAGCAGATGTGTCCATCCAAACTTCAAGATCACCTTGACCTCCAGAGTTCAAGACTCACTGACTATGCCATCATGAAGTCAGAGATTTTGGCCTACCTCGAGAACATCGAGAGCCGAAAAGAAGCAAAGACTGGATCAGCACCAATGGATGTTGACGCATTAGCCGCAGCTGCCAGCCAGATGCAAGCTTCACTTGCGAGTCTGGCTAAAGCCAAAGGAAAAGGCAAAGGTGGCTCAAAAGGCGGCAAAGGAAAAGGAAAGAGTCAAGATGGAGGCAAGGGAAACGACAAAGGTAAACAGAAGGGAAAAGGTTCTTCATGGTCCAATCCCTCGTCATGGAACAACTCATGGAACAAGAACGATTGGTATAAGAATGATTGGAACAAGAGTAGTTGGTACAACCAAAACTCCAAGGGTAAAGGCAAAGGTGGCAAAGGCAAAGACTCTAAAGGTAAAGGCAAGAGTAAGAGTAAGAAGGTAGCATCAGTTGAGGAATCTGAAACCTCTATGGCTCAAGAGCATCAACCCGAGCCTGAGTATTCCGCTGACATCGCCA
Organism: Durusdinium trenchii; assembly: GCA_963970005.1. NCBI lineage: Eukaryota > Dinophyceae > Suessiales > Symbiodiniaceae > Durusdinium > Durusdinium trenchii. The sequence continues at coordinate 355,108 of CAXAMN010011112.1, read as the reverse complement.
CCCTCTTTGCCATCGAGATGGAGAAAGTAGCACCTGCCGCAATTTCTCGTGGAGCAGCCAAGGCAAAAGCTGAGACTGAAGTCAAAGCTATGCCAAAGAAGCCAGGAGCTGGAAAAGGTCGTCCTGGAATTGCAGCTGCTGGGATTGCAGTCATGAACCAAGCAATCCAAGAGACCATGCAGTCCAATCGCGAGCTGTATGAGAAGAAGTCTGAGACAATCCAGAAGGCCATCGAAGAGGCAGAAGCCAAAGGCAAAGCAGCCAATGACGCCATCTTGGAACAACAGGCCGAGATGAAGAGGCTGAAAGAACAGTATGAAGAAAAGGAGAGAGAAGCCAAGATCTTGCTGAAGAGGCCAACTTCTCGCCGAGCCGCTTCGGTTCCGGCGGAGTCGCCAAGGCTCTCAGCTGATTTGGCATCAGGTATGGATCCAAGATTGGCCAAGAAGAAAGAGAAGAGCCGTCAGCGCGCCGAGCAGCATCGCGTTGAGAAGGCCCAGGATCGTTTCGAATCCTGGCGCGACTATGAGGCCAATTACCCTGAGGAGCTCGATTACTATGAGATCGCTCGCGCCAAGGGTACTGGTCGACTTCAAGCTTGGGATGATGGAGATGATGAAGGAAAATTTGATGAAGCCCCTCAGCCTCGAGGTCGAGAAAAGGCCCAGAGGCATCGTGGCTACAAGAAGCCAGGAAAGGCAAAGAAGCCTGAACAGCCAAAAGAGAAGGAGCCCAAGATCGAGGATCTCTCCACTCAAGAGTTGGCAGAGATGAAGCGGGAAAGCCAGACATGGACGGCTACTAGCCATCCAGCCCGCAGTGTCATCGACAAGGCGCTCACTGCAGCTGGGTTCAACCCAGAGGACTATGTTGTGATGAAGCGCGTCGAAAGCCAAGGCGAAGGAGCAACAAGCGCACCATCCTTCGCAGCTCCAGTCATGGAGAACATCAATCCCCTTGATGTGACTGAGATCGAGGGACTCGAAGAAGAAGAAGAAGAGTATGAAGGTGAAGTTGAAGAGGATGAGAATGGCACTGAGCCAGCTGACGAGGAGTCAGATGGACAAGAAGAAGAAAAAGAGAAAGATACCGTGCCATGGCTCGACCACATGTTCCAAGAGCGCATCCTCAGCTATGATGAATGGGTAGCCAAATGCACCCACAAGAACAGAGATGGCAGCAAGAACATGGTCTGCCGTGCGTGCAACAAGGCCCTGAGGTGTGACAATGACACCGGCCTATGGAACCACCATATGGCTTTGAATTGTTGCCCGCCAAAAGTCCTCAACCAGTGGGCAAAGGAATGGACGATCAAGCAGAAAGAGATGGGAAAGCGCATCAAGACTGCCAAGGGACAGCAAGGCAGCCCAACTTCAAAAGATGCGCCAAAGCATGTGAAAGATGCCGACATGGATCTGAAGCCCGAAGATGTGGCAAAGCGTTTGAAGATGAAAGATCCAAAGCTTGAGACCGTCAAGAACGAACCTCCTTTCTACATGACAGCCCATATGCAGCAGATGATGGAAGAACAGGAGGAGGAAGATGAGGTTGGCCCAAAGACGCCAAAGCAAAGGCGCATTGCCAAGACACCTCCACCTCCTGAGAAGAAGGGCAAGACCAAGGAGGAGCGCGTGGCCTGGTTCAAGAGCCCGACTGAAGAGCACCTAGAGCGATTCCGTGGACCAGGATCCAAGCCAGAGGAATCCAGCGAAGCGCCAAGGCAGACGCTTCGGCTGAAGTCCCGGTCACGATCCCCGGGCAAAAGCCGAGCCGCTTCGGCTCCGGCTGCCTCCGAGAAGGGCCAAGGAAAGGGCAAGCAGAAGAAAGTGCAGTTGACTCGAGCTGTCAACGTGGCCACTCAAGATGCTGCCCGTGAGGCCAAGAAGGGAAAGGGAAAACGATATCCCACTCCCTCAAGCGAGCCTGATGAAGGCGATGAAGATCCACTCGCTCTCAGGAGTTTGGAGCTGGCATCCATGGAAACGCCAATAGCTCATCAGGTGACCTTGGATTCAGGAGCCGCGACCTCCTGCATCCCTGTTGAACTGGCCACCGCATTGGGCTACAAGCCTATCCAGCCTGAAGGCGCCTGCAAAGTCTACAAGACTGCGTCAGGCGAAGTGGTCAAGGACCTTGGCAAGATCGATGCCATGGTGACCATCGGCATCGGCCAGAACTCCCTCAATGGACGTTGCTGTTTCCGGGTGATGGCGGTTGCAAAACCGCTGCTCTCCGCGGGGGCCCTTATGAGCAAGGGCTGGCGCATTCAGATGCACGGATCTGGTGGGCAGATCTCCCGAGACGGGACTAAGATTCCGATCTCGTTCAGCAACGGCGTCTGTTCTGTGCCGCTTGCATTCCACCCTTTCGTCCGGCACCGCAATGGGTGAGTCCGGTAGTGGACGAGCAGGCCGAAGAGGCCGAGCCAGGCGACGAAGTGCCGCCTGAGCTCAAAATCCATGCTCCCATTCGCCCGACGCGAAAAGAGTTTGAAGAGCATGTTGTGTCACACTTCCCTTTTAGGTCTTGGTGTGAAGCCTGTGTAAGGGGAAAAGCAAAGGCAAACCCCCACAGGAAAATAGACCACACCGATGAGACAACCCCAGTAGTGACTGTAGACTACTGTTTCATGAATTCACGAACTGATGATGTAGTTTTGGACGAGAAGACTCATGCACCAATTCTTGTTGTCAGAGATCGATGGACGAAGCATCTTTTTGCTCATGTGTTGCCCTACAAAGGTGTGACAAAAGGTCCATATGGATCCAAAGTACTTTTGAACGACATCAAGAAACTAGGATACTCCAAACTGATCATTCGACATGATCCTGAACCTGCCCTCACTTCTGTTGTTGAGGCAGTAAAGAATGGGTTTGAAGGAACCCTGATCATCGAGAAGAGCCCGAAAGGAGTCAAAGAATCCAAGGGAGAGATTGAACGAGCAGTTCAAACCTTGGAAGGACAAGCCAGGACTCTTCGAGCCGCGATCGAGTCAAACTATGGTGAGAAACTTCCTGACGATTCCCCTGTTTTGACTTGGTTAGTTGAACACGCATCCACAGTCTACAATCTGTTTTTCCGATCAACCGAACTTCAAGACGGAAAGACTCCGTATTCACGACTTCGTGGACGTGAATGGAAAGTAGCAATTCCACCATTTGGTGAGGCCATCGAATACCTCAAGAGAGGCCACAAGTTCGAGGCCCAATGGACCAAAGGAATTTTTCTAGGAGTGAAAGACACCACCACAGAGAAGATAGTAGGAAACTCCACAGGTGTTTTCACAGTGCAATCCATTCGAAGAAAGCCAGAAGAAGATCGATATGATTCAGAGTTGCTGAAATCGATCACCGGAATTCCCTGGGATCCTCAAGCAATTCGCGAAGAACCAGCGATTGCAGCCCCAAGGGAACCAGTCATTGCCAGTCCAAGTGGTGAAGCTTTGGTGCAACCACCGGCAATTGATGACAAGAAAAGAAAGCTGAGAAGGCTTTACATCACCAAGAAAGACCTGGAAAAGTTTGGGTATACTGCAGGTTGCCCAGCTTGTGATGCCACACAGATTGGCAAAAGATCTACAGGCATCCATCACACCAACAGGTGTCGAGACAGACTTGAAGAGAGCATTAGAGGAGAAGAAGAAGAGAACCCAAGAGTAGCAAGACATGAAAGCCGAGTTGGAGAGGCAATCACTGGCATGCCACAACCCGTCAGTGGCAAGAGACCTCAAATCCTTCATGGATATGAAAGCAAAAGACCATCGGGAGTTCCCGATTCGTGTCGAGTATTCGCACGACTTGACGTCGAAGCTTATTGTTTTCAAACCACCATGCCAGGAGGACCTGATTGGTCTACCGTCTGGCACCGAGTCACAAGAAACCATGCAAACAACGCAATCATTGAGAGTGGAGTCGTGACGACAGACCTTCCACCAGAGATACTCAATGGAGCATTACCGCACAAGATGGACATTGTGACAGAACTTTGGTACGAACCAGAAGCAGCGCCACCAACACCAGGCACAGCATCAGCTTCAGCATCGGGTATTCGCAGACCACGCGAACCTGAACCACATGGAGAAAAGAGAGAACACGATGAACAACATGAACCAGCAGGATCACCCACAGCAAAAGCCAGAGTAGATAGAGACAAGAAGAGAAAGGCAGAAGGCGAACATGAAGATGAAGCCGAGAGAACAAGAGACATCCAGAGCATTGAGATGGCTCTAGAAAGCCTAATCCTAGAAGACAGAGAGAGAGTGCTATCTAGCATCGACCCAGAGAAACCAGTGTGTGAAGAGAAGATCCCACTGCCAGAAGAAATGGCAGAAGAGGCAAGAGACTGGTGGTACTACGATGACATCAGTGGAAAAGAGCTTCTACCTGAGAAGGTAGAGAAAGCCAGAAAAGATGAAATCGACATTGTCGAATCAATGGGAGTTTGGGAAAAGATCCCAAGAAGCAAAGTTCCAAAAGGAACCAAAATCATTGGAACTCGATGGGTAGATGTGAACAAGCAAGATGAAACCAATCCTCTCTACAGAAGTCGATTGGTAGCGCAAGAGATCAAAAGAGGCTCAGGTTTTGACGAATTTTTCGCAGCCATGCCGAGCCTTGCAGCTTTGAAGCTACTGCTAACCATTGCAGTCAGCGACAGCCTTCCATTGGAGAAAGGCGAAAGAAGAAAAGCAAAGCAATCTTTCCTAGGATTTTTGGATGTGAAGAGAGCTCATTTCTACTCCAAAGCAACAAGAGAACTCTATGTTGAAATTCCATCAGAAGGCAAGAAACCAGAAGATGGAGATGTGGTAGGAAGATTGGTCAGAAGCCTATACGGCACCAGAGACGCACCCATGAATTGGGAGCTGACCATTGCAGAGTTTATGAAGAAGCTAGGATTTGTTCAAGGCAAGTCCAACCCATGCATCTACTACCATGCATCCAGAGAACTTCGAACAGAGGTGCATGGAGACGATTTCACGACAGTTGGAAGTTTTGATGACATCAAATGGTTTCACACTTCAGCAGCCAAAGAATGGCAAGTTGTGGAACGAGGCATTCTCGGTCCACCAGGTTCACCAAAGGCAAGCCAACAGATCAGAGTGCTGAATCGCATCATCACCTGGTCAAGTGAAGGCATTTGGTGGGAACCAGATCCAAGACATGCAGAGTTGATCATCAAGTGGTTAGGCACTGGTCAACCAGGCAAGGTCAAAACACCTTTGGCCAAGCCAAGTCAAGAGGAACTCCAACACGAAGAAGTTCCGCTGAGTGCCGAAGATGCAACGATGTATAGATCTATTGCTATGAGAGCCGCGTATTTGGCACAGGATCGACCTGATCTGCAAACTGCAACGCGCTCATTGGCACAAGGTCTACAGAACCCAACATCGAGGCACTGGAATATGCTGAAACGATTGGCTCGATATGTCAGGTATTGACCAAGAGTTGCACAGTTGTTTCCAAACCAAAGCACCTGCAACCCCTTCAACATGTGGTCAGACGCCGACCATGCAGGTTGCATAAGGACACGAAAGAGTGTGTCAGGAGGCGTGCTCATGGCCAACAAATGCTGTCTCACAACATACAGCAAAGGCCAAGGAGTTGTCTCCCTGAGCAGTGGCGAATCCGAGTACTACGGACTTGTTTCTGGAGCATGTCAAATGCTTGGAATCGCATCAACAGCAAGAGACTGGGGATTGTTTCCCAGCAAAGAGGTGACAATGGACGCTTCCGCTGGCATCGCCATGGGAAACCGTCGAGGTTTGGGACGAGCTAAACATGTTGACACTCAATACCATTGGGTACAAGAGCGTACAGCAAAGAAAGAGTTTCGTCTCAAGAAAGAAGGCACCGACCGAATGTTGGCCGATGTGCTAACGAAAGCTGTCACCGAAGAGAAAATGACTACAGCTATGAAAGGCATGAACTTCCACTACCTGGAAGGTGAGCATGAACTGACTTTGAAAGCGTGAACGGCTTGAGCTAGAGTAGGTACTTCTTCAAGACCAAGATGTACTGAAGGGCTACGAGCTAATTCACCGAAGTGCTAATCCTGACTCGCTTAACTTCTGGGAGATGTTAAACTCGGGAGGCGTGATCAGATGTAGCACCAGTTACATGTACATGACATAGCTTGTATAGATGCATGTTTCACTGCAGCCGTTTGTTCAATCCGTTTGTTCGAGTTTGATCTAAAAGTGTGCCTAAGCTTCTACTACAACCTTTGGGACAGTGACTTGGGGTCACAGAGTTTAAGAGCCTAAATTCTCCGTTCAGAATATATATATAATATTCATATATAGAAAAACATATATATATATATACAGAAATTTCGTCTAAAGAACAAGTAGAGAAGGAATTGACAGGGTGAGGAGCGGAGAGGCGACGAGAGGCGACTTGGATTTTTTTTGCCGTAGTTTGTGGGACCTGAAGCCAGGGGACAACTGAAAGTCACAACTGAAAGCCAGGTGACAACGGTTCAAAGGAGATTCAAATTCTGGATAGGTTCAAGAACAGACTGGCCAACCTTTGAAGGCTCAAGTGACAGTGGAAGCAGCATTATTCACATCAAGAAGGAAAACGCTTGTCTTCTCATGCAAATACGCATTCTCCATCTAGAGAACAGGATCACTTTACCTCACCAGATTGCAAACCAAACGAGCACCTCTATACGGTGGCCTCTTCCATTGATCCCTAAGTTTTGGCTTTGCCAAATTAAAGCCGCATCAGAGGTGGTCAGCTGTGTGATGGCCATGGCTTAACGCAACAAGTCGATCCTTGCTGCAATGATCGTCAGAGTGACTTTACTCAGTGGCAAAGAAGCGACTCTTGAAGTCGACCCAAGTTGGACCATCAATGACTTGAAGCAAAGTGCACAGATGGAGATGGGTCTCGGCCTAGGCAAGCTGATGAATGACTGTGGAGAGGTTTTGCCCAAGACAGCTACAATCTCTCAAGCCGGTGTCCAGGATGGGGAGACACTAACCGCTACAGTTCGGCCAGATGCCCTGCAGCTCGTTGCCTCATGGCAGGCTTTCTCCGTCTTGAGAACTGATGGATCTGTGGTGTCCTGGGGCAACGCTGCTGCTGGTGGCGACAATCGTGATGTTCAAGATCAATTGCTTGATGTCAAACATGTCAAGGCCACTGCCAGTGCATTTGCCGCGATTCGAGGTGATGGGACAGTTGTGGCGTGGGGTGACCCTGGTGCTGGAGGTGATTGCAGCTCAGTTTTTCAGCAGTTGAGGGAGGTCACGGAGCTCCAGGCAGGGTGGAAATACTTGCACCCCCAAAATGCCCAATTGCAACAAATAAGCACCCATGTAAAAAAGAATGATCCTTTGATTGTTCACAATATCGGACAGTCAGAGATAGTCAAATGTCCCTTTGGCACAGAATGATTTTGCATGCTATCTAAGTAGGGCATATGCCAACACAGCTCTACTGATAGGGCCTCTTTGGTGGGGATCCAGGCATCTACCGCAGCTTTCGCAGCTATTCGAAGCGATGGGACGGTGGTAACATGGGGGAATCCTATGAGTGGAGGGGACAGTGAGAGTGTTCGTGACGATCTACGGGAAGTTCAATCGATTCAAGCAAATTTTGAAGCGTTTGCTGCTCTCCGGCAAGATGGATCAGTTGTTACTTGGGGCAATCCTAATCATGGTGGTGACAGCAGGAACGTCCAGGATCAGCTTAGAGATGTTCAAGCGATTCAAGCAACTTCTTGCGCTTTTGCTGCTGTTCTTCATAGTGGCTCTGTGGTCACCTGGGGCACTTCTCATTTTGGTGGGCACTCTGGGGATGTTGCGAAGCTGTTGAAGCGAGTGAAGCGGATCCAAGCCAATATTGCAGCCTTCGCGGCCATTTTGGATGATGGATCAGTGGTGTGCTGGGGGAATTCGCAATTTGGCGGAAAGAGCAATTCCGTCCAAGCACGGCTGAGAGATGTCAAAGACATCCAATCATCGGAAGCAGCCTTTGCTGCTATCTTGGCAGATGGTTCCCTAGTCACCTGGGGCAATCCAATGTGTGGTGGTGACAGCAGCTCCGTTTTTTTGAGCAGCCGCCGCGTCCAAGAGATCCAAGCATCAGGCAATGACACCATGGGTGCTTTTGCCGCGGTTTTGGAAGATGGATCTGTGGTGACTTGGGGAAGTCCCTCATGCGGCGGCACCGTTCCCAGTCGCATCCAACCACAGCTGACGGACGTCGCAAAGATTCAGGCGACCCGAGCAGCGTTTGCAGCGCTCCGGGCAGATGGCCATGTGGTTTGCTGGGGTGATTCTGCCTGTGGTGGTGACAGCAGGGCCTTACGAGGCCAACTGCGGAATGTCAAAGAGATCCAGGCGACACAGGATGCTTTCGCGGCAATTTTGGTGGATGGATCAGTTCTGAGTTGGGGCAATGATTACAATGGTGGAGATAGCAGCTATGTCGATTTGTAGTTCTGGCTGGAAGTGTGTAGCCGTGAGAGATGCATGGTGTGAATTGTTCAGCGTTGCAACCTGTGGCCAATTGACCTGGGCTGCGTAGCTCAGTTGGTGCTATGAAGGGCACTGAAAGCATTCCTCAAGATTGTTGCATTCTTAACGAAAAAAGAACATGCAGAGCTCTGAAGCAACAATGCTACAGACTAAGAGACCCTGAGTGTTGGACGATTCCATTTGGGTAGAGTTGCTAGGCGAATTCTGTCTTCGCGCGTTGCGACTTGAACAAGAATGGCCAGATTGAGCGGGATGAACTGCAGGTCTTGTGCGAAGCGATGCATCAAAGGATGGGAGTTGATGAGTTTCCGACGTCAACAGTCTTTCAAGTATTACTGTTATAAGCTCCCCTTTGCTTGCAACTGGCCGGACATCGGCAGGATAGGCCTGAAATTGCTTGACCAAATCGAACTGGGTCGGCGATTGGGCCGATTTGATGTGGACTTCAGCGGTGGTCTTGCTACTTGCTGAAAAAAACTGTATTTTACACGTGCCGTGTAATTGCAACTTTTCCTTTACCCAGTGACCTACAGTAGTATGTATGCTGCTCCCCATCGTTGGACATGGCCAAGGATAGTGAGGAATTTGTGAAGCTGTACAAGAACCTGCTTCAGGACTGGGTCATTTCTTGACTCTAAACAGACGACAACTGCACGCCAGTTCTACCACCGTGCAGCGAGTCGAGTCGAGGGTAAGGGAATAATAGCCACAACCTGCAGGATGCAGTGGGTGAGGTGACAGCTGTGCCAAGCGAGCGCCTTGATTCTGTTTTAGCTGGTTTAGTGGCCGTGTGGAAAACAAGCATAAATGATTTTGGCCTGTAATTGCACGCAGTAGTTTTGCTTTGCACATTTATGTACCAAAGTGAAGAAAGCAGGTATGACGGGTATTATGGGTATGTTTGAATTCCACCTTTTACATGCTTTTACCATGTCCAGTCGTTAAAACAGGACGTATTTCAGCAAAAACACAGCAGACCTGCAGGCTAAAGTGTTTTGTTGGACTTGGTCGACTTGGACTGTCAGGCCACAGGTGACTCGAAGTCGCAGCCGCAGCCGGCCAAAAGCAATGCCAGAGGCACTGCAGCAGCTGCCCTCAGACCCGAGGTGGGCCGACAGGAAGAACAGGTCCAAGGACCGAAAAAAAAATTCGAGGAACATCGAAATGACAAAAAAATCATAAAACACATCATGTTCAACATGAAGTGCTAGTATATCAGGGGATGCAATACTACAGGTAAGTCTGTTCCCTAAGGTGAGCAAGCACGTGGTGAAGGAAGGAAGGAAGGAAGGGAGGGAGGAAGGGAGGGACAACATGAGTTCGGTCCTAGTACTAGACCATGTTTTAAGGGATCATGTCGCTTGATGGGCAAGCAGAAAAGCGTTTGGAGTTTCTTTTTTGGGACAGCTGGGATGAGATGATATGGGACCTGGGTTCTGTTTTCAATCCTCCACTCGAGATGCTGGCACATGATGCACATCATCAGTTATATACGTTCTGGGCAGTGCTGTGAACTCAGGTATATCCGCGCCATTTTGACCAGCGAGCACTTGCTTAGGCAACAGGCCTTTAGCACCTTCATGCACTTGGATTTAGATCAGCCACTCGGAGCGACAGACTTGACATGAAAGCCAAAAAGCTGGCGAGATACATCTTGAGCACATTGATAGAATGGGTGGTTGTAAGGAATGGGCAGCTGGACCGTGATGAGCTTTTTGGGCTTTGCCTAGCACTTCACAAGAAACTGGGGGTGAAGCTGCCCGATGATGTGGCGGTGGGGCTGCAGCTGGCGAGCCCTGGCTGCCGACCGGCAAACGATTGGCTAAGCATTATGCGCTTGGCAGCTGAGGAAATACGATGAAGATCTCAGTGGCGGTCTTGACCGAAACGAGCTTCTTGATACATAAGTCGAAACCTGCGACTGATGTAGCCTTACTGTCTTGTTCTCGCAGTTGTGCAATTTTTCCTCGCGGTCATGGTTTGGTTGCATAGGTTCATGAAGCTCTACAAGCAGTTGCTCCAGGAGTGCTTTGCAAGCTTCACAGTGACAATTGGCCTTTTTGGGTCACCCGTGTGGGCTTTGTGAGGACAGTCTGGAGCACTTGCTCCTCTTGCCCACGACTACTGCAGTTATGCATCCGAAGGTGAACGATGAGGTTTGGGCGCCCTACCTCGGACCCTTGGATTGCAAAAGAATCAAACGATGGCCAAGTTCTTCAAGCTCTTAACCATGACCTATGCAAATGTGACAGGAGAGCCTTGCCAGTGTGGCTGTGGACATAGAGGTAGTAATAGAGGTGCACCGTAACAGTATATAACAGTAGTCGACATTGTCATGGTCATCGTTGTAGTCGTTGTGGTGGTAGTGGTAGTGGTAGTGGTAGTGGTAGTCGTGGTGGTAGTTGTAGTCATAGTTGTTGTCATCCTACTGGTAGCAGTAGCAGTAGCAGTAGCGGCAGGAGCAGGTGCATGGTAATGGTAGGGGTAGGGATAGTCGTAGTCGCAATCGTAGTCGTCGTAGTACTGAGTAGTCGTCGTCGTAGTCGTCGTCGCAGTCGTCGGAGTCGTCGGAGGCGTCGGAGGAGGAGGAGTAGTGATAGTAGGTGATAGTAGTAGATAGTAGTAGTAGTAGTAGTAGTAGTAGTAGTAGTAGTAGTAGTAGTAGTAGTAGTAGTAGTGGGTAGTAGTACACCACACCCCGCCCCACCCCACCCCACCCCACCCCCCCCCCCCCCCCCCCACTCTCAGTCACTTGTATTGTGTACGTAGCGTAGACGGCTTTCTTCTGTCTGGGTGTGCTATTTAAACCGAACTGTAACATCCCAACCCACCCCACTGTCAGTTACCCGTGTTGTGTGTATAACGTAGAAGGCTTTTTTGTGTCTGGGTGTGCGAACTGAACGCAACGTTAACGCGCCAT
>CAXAMN010011112.1:318793-338700 GCA_963970005.1 Durusdinium trenchii | reverse complement strand
TGTAGAGCTGGAAGCTGAGAACTGGCGACTTTGTAGTACAACTTTAGCACGCGGAGTATCTGGCAAGCTGGACGATGAGAACTGGCGACTTTGTAGTACAACTTCAGCACGCGGAGCAATCTGTGCAGCTAGAAGCTGAGGACTGGCGACTTCGTAGTACAACTAGAGTTGTACTGGCGAACAGTGTAGTACGCGGAGGGGTCATCTCTCGCTGCTCATTCATCTCTCGCTGCTGAGTCAGCTCTCGCTATAGCCATCTCTCGCGGCTGAGTCATCTCTCGCGACTGAGTCATCTCTCGCTGCTGAGTCATCTCTCGCGGCGTGCAGGTTTGGCACAGTTCACACTGATAGTATTTGGTTGCAGTTATGCAGGACAGGACATTCAACTGCTGGTCAAGACATTACTCATCATACACCACTCATCATACACCACTCGTCATACACCACTCATCATACACCACTCAACATACACCACTCATCATTCATCACTTGTCATACACCCCTCATCATACAAGACTCATCATACATAGTCTCAGAGTTCAAGACAGATTTTACATTCAAATTCGGATTCCATTCAGTCCGATGTGTGATATGCAAGGTTTGCCGCCACTGAAGAATGCCACGGTGGGATGTGTGTCGATGTGGACCGCATCCTTGGCAAGTCGTGGTGGCCGGATGTGTGTCATCTCTCGCAGGGGGCACACACACCTTACACACGTGGAATCCCGTGGGTCAAAAGTCCGGAGCGCGTGCGTTTGACTGGAGGACGCGCATGTTGGAGAGAACGTGGACACTCCTATAGGTCAATTTGTTCTTATAGGAAACTTCCGCCGCCGGCTTGCCCGGGAACTACTTGTATTTTGTTTTTTCTTCATACTGCCTCGAATCAGATCGACGCATGCCATGGCTCTTGAGCCCTGATGCTTGGTTGGATTCACTCTCCACCTCCGGGACATGCTACCTTTCGTCCACCCCCGTCTCCTCAAGTGGTAGTGGTAGTCGTAGTGGTAGCGGTAGTGGTAATTAGTAGTTAGTAGTTAGTAGTTGATTAGTTGGCAGTTGGCAGTTATAGTTGTAAGCTAGGAGTACGTACTTAGGAGTTAGTAGTAGTAGTAGTAGTAGTAGTAGTAGGAGTAGGAGTAGGAGTAGGAGTTGTAGTAGGAGTAGGAGTAGGAGTAGGAGTAGGAGCAGGAGCAGGAGGAGTAGTTGTAGTAGTAGTAGTAGTAGTGGGAGTGGGAGTGGGAGTGGGAGTGGGAGTGGGAGTAGGAGTAGGAGTAGGAGCAGGAGTAGGAGGAGGACGTAGTAGTAGTTGTTGTTTTAGTTTTAGTTTGAGACTTCAACATCAGCAGCACACTCAGCTCCGGATGCGAAAACGTTTTTGTTCTCCAGTGATCCATGTGGCACCGCACAGGTATCTACAGTTTTTAGTTACATTTTTTGCATTTTTAAACCAAATCAAATGCGCAACTTCGAACAACTGACACCTTCAACTGTACTAGGGACGCAGCATCGAAAACTGTGCATTCATAGTACACAGAATCAAGGGAGATACTTTCGAGCATGTGCAGTTTCATCAACCGTGCTTCACAATCTGCTAGCAGCATTGCCTCGACAAAGGAGAGGATAGCAGTCGTCGCTATCGTGCCTTGGTGACCAGTGTGACGCAGGCCGGAGTTACAGACTGAGATTCAAGAAGAAAGGCAGATTGTTTAGTTCCACTCTTGTGTTGGTCAAAAACAGTTCTGGACTTCAGCCCTTACACACAGTTGGGCTTCAATCCCACTCAATCTCCATTGTTGCAGGAACCCACCGGAGGCGGATGCTATGTGTGCTTGCGTTGGCTCCGGCCGCCCATGGGTCAACGCCCACAGGCTACCGCAGTACATGTATACATGTACCTTTGCAATCGTTTGCCAATCTTTCCGAGATGCTCAGTGTCTCAGTCACTAGTGACAAGCGAATGAAGACTAAGTGACAACAAGATGGAGTCAAGCATCGCAATCTCAGTTTGGAGAGGGCCTCTTCCCTCAAAAGAGAATTCCCTAAAAATCAGATTCCATACCTAAAGTTGAGTAGGGCACGCCAGCCAGTGCTAAACACTTTAGATGGGACGCATGTTTAACATCATCCGAAACATAGGTCGAATCATACCCCCGAATCATACCCTCGAAACACTGGCAAAAAATGAGATGTTGCTTGTGGATTTGCCAGACATACCTCCGAAACACACTTTGCAACATACCCCGAAACATACCTCCGAAACATACCTTCAGGTTAAACATGCATTGCCGCCTGCCCTATTTGTGGAAAGACCCATACAAGGAACCAAAATGACATTTTGAGCAAAAAAGTAAAAGGTAAAGCAAACAACAAAATCTTTGTTTTTTCCGCTATATTTTCAAACTGTTTTTTCGCTTTATTTTTTTTTCACCCGCATTTTGCCTAGGAGCGTACGGCTAATATTGCTGATGGGTAAAACTTCTGATAAGTGCAGAAGTGGTACCAGAAAAAAAGCAAAAACAAAAACAACACAAATGCAAAAACAAAGCAAACTGCGTAACTGCGTTGCTTTTGCATTTTCACTTGCATTTTCTTCGTTTTAATTTTTTTCACAAACAATTGATGGTTGGTCATGTGTGGCTACCATTGCTCAACACAAACCTAAAGCTTGGCTTGGCACGTTGCATGGAAGGAGTATGTGTCTGGTGCTGGTCTGGATGACACGGAATGCACCCGTGTGCCATTGGAGCTCGTGATGCCATTGTCACAAGCGGCATGACTAGCACTATCAGGAGCAAACCAATATTTGTATTGAATTTGCAAGACTAGGTTTCACAGGCGGCAACATGTTCAGAATGGAGGATGGAGGGAGAGATTCTCGATTCTACTGCGTCCTTTGTGTTATTCAGTTCTTGGATGAAAGCCTTGTCACAGTACTCTTACTGGTACCAGTGAAGAATTGCAGGTCACAGTCTGTTGGTTCTTCAATGCTGAGGTCAACGGCATGGAGACCTCTCAGGTATCAATCTGACTACTGGGTCTTTTTGCGCGAAGTAATCAGAATCAAGGGTGGATTCCTGGTTGGGAAGCCGTCCAAAGGTTTTGCTTAACAGCCCGCTCTTATTGTTTCTGCTTAAATTCTCGCTGCGCCCTCCGAAGGAGGGAATTGTGCAGGTGATTCGATTCGAGTGTCCTTTGCGAGCTGAAAATGACGAAGTCATTCATTGTGAATGTGGTGAAGACTGAATGAGATCGCCACATCTATTTCTTCCAAGAAACAAACGTACCGACTCACTGACTCTAGACCTCGTGTCAGGAGCAAGACGATGAGCAGGTTGGGCCAGACTACTTGCATTTTGCCGATCTTCCCCACCCATGCAATGTTGGAATCTACAAACATTTTGCTTTTCTTGTGCAATTATATGTATTCGTACGACAAGGGTATGACCGCTTGCTCAGGATGGCGAAGATGCAGATTTGAACGGCACTTCTCCTCTCAATCGACAGGTGTTGCCAGAGAGATCATTCTCGGTCAAACAGGGGATCCCCAAGCAGTTTCCTTTTTGTTTGTTTTCTTGCGAATGCCATTGAATGCCAGGCACAGTGCAGATTATTTTGCCTGTGCATGGCAGGTGACTGAGCTCCACTGGCCCACATGGGCAACCACGAACATGCCCCAAATGCAGACGATGCCGATGATAGGCGCAGTTTGAAATAGACAATAGAACTGCCAATCTGTGGATCCACATAGTTGTGTTTACATGTGGAACCTGAAATGGAGTTTGCAAAGTTGACTGTATTGGCCAGGCCTTGAGGCGGGACTGCTGGCTGAAATTATTCTTTGGAAACTATATAACTGTTTGGGCCAAGCCACTCAAGCGCAGGTTCTTCTCCCCACTTTCAACAGTTGGTTTCAGTGCTATTCTGTGTTCCTCGTGCACATTGAGCTGCCAGAAAGCCGAACGTACCCTGTTTGTTTTGAAGTCCCAAAGCATTTCTGCTTGAGAATCCTGCCGCATACCTTTGCACTGTAGAGCTTGGTGTCACCACCAGAGGCTTGGGCTCCGCCGCAAGGATCTCAGCTTCAGTAAGCAACCCCACGTCATTGACCCACAGTCGCCTAGGTATCCCTTTGGAGGCGTGGGTTGACTTTTGCCAGGGAATACTCAAGTGGTTGGGAATGCCGCAGTAGCTCCCAGTTGTCACTGAGTGACAGGAGTTGATGCCGCAACGTTGCAGCAGATGGGAAAGGATCGCTCTGAATTCTGAATGCAAATCTTTGGTAAAGAGCCGTTGGGTCAACAAAGTGGGATTTTGTGTTCCAAATGCGGAACCTTACACAACCCTTTTGCCGCGACACAAATCCATTCACTGCAGATTCTTGGAAAAGGCGCCCTTGCACAAGTCAAAGACAAACTTATATATTCTAGATGTATATGTTAATGCTTTGCAGCACTTGCCAATTCAAGTCAATATTGGTTCCCAACAGGAACAGGATGAGTGGGCGCCGCAGGCTTTGCACTGAGGGACAATGGGATTGAAGGTGCAATGAAGAGGAAAGGAAGGAAAACAAAGGAAGGAAAGGAAGGAAAACAAAGGAAGGAAAGGAAGGAAAGGCAGGAAAGGAAGGAAGGAAGGAAGGAAGGAAGGGGAGTAAGGTCAGAAGGGAAAGAACAGAAAAAGGAACGGAAAAACAGAACAACACAACTGAAAAACGACAGAGTAAACAAGCATCCTGGAATGAGTTTTCAGTCGTTTGACAAAATTATCGATGGACAGTTAGAGAACTGTTGCACGGGTGGAGTCTTTCTTTCGCATGCCTTAGTTGCCTTTTGTGGCCTTCGTGTGTTTGGTCCTTGCGTTTGTAAAGTGTGGCTTCTCAGTGACATGCTGTGCTGAGGGTGGACTACCACTCCAGGACAGAGCACTGGGTCTCGTGGCACAGCCATCGCTGCCGGTGCAGGCGGTGAGAACAAATTATTGCACCAGCACCATGTGTCGTTTCTTTTTTAGTATGTTGAAACTAAACTCAATGTCATTCGCATGTCATACCTGTCATGGTCCCTTTGCTTGCCACATCATGTCCTAATGTGGCGCTAGGCCAAGATAGACCCGGAGCCAACAGGCTCGTTCTCAGCAGAAGCAAAGTTTGACAACCGTTTCGAACCTTCTTTTGTTGAGTGCTTCGGCGTAGTGCACTAGTTGACCGACTCAGCAATGGTTCTGCACAGACTTTGACAGAGGTTGTGTTGTAGGTTGGAGGCCATCGCTAGTAGGTTGTGTTATAGTGATCATGTTGCCCTTTCGGATTTCAAGTCCTGGGAATGATGAAAGTCCACGACTTTGGATCCCCCAGCTGAGCGATCTCGACCAAAAAAGGCACCCAGCACCGTCCAAGGTCAAGATGTGCCACCTGACTGGTGTCAGAAGACCACCGTGATGCTTCGAAACCTGCCAAACAAGTGCGGATCCGAGCGGATCCGAGCGGCGATGCGGTGCGGACGGCAATGTGGTGCGTCGCTTTGCAAAGAGAAGTTTGACGGCCAATATCAAACCTAACCCGGACGAGTTGCAACCTGGGCAACATTCGAGTTACGAAGGACGTTTGCAGTGACACTTTTGATTTATGGGCAACGAAGACGCCTGACGCCTGACACACATTTACATACTGCAGGACTAAAGAGTTTTGATGAAGAAACATGTGGAGGAGGTTCCGGGAAGCAGATCACAACCTGAGAGAAAGGTGCCAGCAGAAAGCAGGCGTTAATGCATAGGAATGGACCAACCAAGACTTAAGTGACACAAATCCAACAAGTCCAGCTACTTACTACCTACCAAAACAATATGTCCTCAAACCTTCAACCCTATCCGCAACCGCGTCCCCTTGAAGTTCCTGACTTACAACATTAACATGTGACAACTATGTTGGGCGGCTGTTTTTGCCTCTACCACCACCACCTGCAGCAGCAGCAACAACAACAGCACCACCAGCACCAACAGCAAACCAGAACAAGGCATCACAGGTGACTGAAAACCACCATGTGATACACTGTGCATACTTGATCGTGCAGCGTCTTTGTTGAGTCGCCCTCTTGTGCAATTGTGCCCGGCGTGCGTCCCTGGCTGAGCAGCACCTCCCAAGATATCCCAAGTAGTCCTCTTGGAGGTACAGCCAGCAGATGCTTCTGGAAGAGTTGAACTCGCCTAAACCCAAGAGTTCGTCGAACAAGTTTAATCGATGCATGGACCAGACGCAGCAATTCCCATCCAAGTTTCAATTGGGCACGGCGCTGTGCCACTGAAGGTCTGGCTTTTTGGGGACTTTTGACTTCCTCTACCTGCCAATTGATCCGGAAACTAACGCGCCAGGGCCTAAACACTGAGTACTGTGAGCTTTTGCTTCATAAGCAGAGCTGCATGCTATTCGTTGTTCTTTCCCTTCAGGAACCGTGGCTATTGCTTCATTAATTTCACAGATCCCAATTATGCCGGGAACCTTGGTGTTATTCTTTTCAAGTGTCAAAGGAGCTGTTGGCACGCTTAGGCTTGGTCTTTGAAGCTCACATATGAGGGACGTAAGATGGGAAGGCGTGCTGTGCAATCATATCACGGGAGAAGAGAAGGTTATACAGCTTGGGCGAGTTGAAGTGGGTCAGTTTGGGCGTTGAGCTATGCGAGGTCTTGAAGATTATGTATGCAATGAGCGTACAGTGATTGTTTGTTTGATGAGCCAGGTTCAACTCTGACAAAGTGGTGCCAGGAGCTCATTTCACCTCGAAGATTGGATGTTGTGGTCATTTTGCTGCAATGGGCGACCCCCGCTGTCTGGCTACCGGAACCGATGAGTATCGCATGTCAAAAGATGTCTCAACTTGCAGAAAAAGTTAGTTGAGCGGCCATCCAGCAGAATCCATGCAAGGTCTGTGGCCCCTGCGGCTCTCCAAGGCTTCGAGGTGCTTTGAAAACCACTGGCAAATGCAGCCATCGTGATATCTTGAACTGCGAGGCCAACTATGCGCATTATTCCACCGCCAGAGTGAACCGTGGGGCGCTCAGTGCGTTTGGCTAGCGGCTATAGTAGGTGCTCTGCTTGTTTTCATGCAGCATGTTCGGGAACCAGATGATAACGCGTCCAAGGTTGTCCATTGTCTCCTCAGTTTAGCTTGAAGTGTGTCCCATGAAGTCTCCACAAGAATAAGAAGTAGAGCTAGGCATGATTTTCAATCCCTTTCTATGTGATCGAGCGAGCAACAGGCAGCTGGAGACAGGCAAGTTTGTTTGGCAAGGATTTATGGTACCAGCTCAGGGTCCAATCGCCTGCTTTATCAAGCGTATGTGCTCCCGTTTGGAGGCTAGGTCACATGGTTCAACTCCCATTGCTGCATTTTGGCACGCTCTTGCTTGAGATCGTATAATTGATGCATCAGCTTATCTTTCATAGCCTTCATTTTGTGTCCTTTCATTTGGTATTCTTTGAACTCAACCGGCTATCCTGAGTTCAAATCCTGTGGACAGCAGCCGGCTGTGCAATACACACATTGGAGTTGAGCGTTTGCTAAAGAAAGAATTGTCTTCGCCTGTCATGACCTCACTTTGACCTTCTCCTGTCTCAGCGTTTCACGACTCGTTACCGCTCGTGCCACCAGGCAAACACGCTCACTCCTAGTCACCTTTAGTTTACTCTCTTGGTGATTTTTCCTTTGGCCGAAGCTGAAGGTGGAGATCCCTCCACACGGCCCCTCTTCCTGCGAGAGCTCCTGCCTCAGAACATGCAAATCAGTGAAGCCTTGCATCAACTGCTCTTGTGTGGATTAAAGCGTCAACCGTGTCCCCACCATTCTGGCACAAGCAACTGCCAGGGCAGCAACTGGGGGGCAGGATGCCCCTCCTAGACGGAGAGGGGGCAGGCCGGATTTGACCTGGTTTTGGGTAGTTTCATTTGACCTGGTTTTGGCCAGAACTATATGTGTTGAACATCCACCTTCGTCGAAACGCTGGGTATTCATTCAACATGTGTTGCACCACGAACATTCCAAGAGCGTGAAGCGTCCAAGCTTGCTGGTAGCTCTAAAAAGCATTCACATTGCTTTGTTCAGGAGAAGCCAGGGCAGTCTGATTGACATTGCTGCGCGACAACAAAAGAAGCACACGCAGCCAGCACAGGCCAGCTCTGAGTTTTGTGCCAACGTTCTGTGGGGCCTGGGGCCTGTGGGGCCCTAGCGTCCACACGTTCTATCACAGCACTCCGATCTGAATGATTTTTTTTTGTTAGGGGGGTAGGCAGCTAGAGGTAGCTAGCAGTAGCTAGGTAGCTAATAGGGAGAGGTAGCTAGTAGCTAACAAGTAGCTACTACTGACAGGATGCAGGATAGCTCACGATTCTTAGGGAAATGTAGTCGCTCCTTGCTCCTTCGTGGCGGTCCATGATGATTTGAGATGACTTGATGAGCATGATTCTGGCTTTGTGGCTTGCCAGTGAGCTACTGACGCCAGGCGGCAACCTTTTCTGAGTCATCGCCTTGGACTGTCCAAGTTTGATATAGCAATTATTGGACAAAGAGGTGTGCAGAGTCTCTATGAAGAAGGTTGGATACACTGAATGCATGTGAAAGGTAGCTACTAGTAACAAGTGCCACGCTAGTACTTACTAGTAGTAACAATGTTCGCTACTAGGAACAAGTGGGTAGCTTTAAAGTTTAAAGCGAAGCATATAGTCCCGAGGGGCTACATCGGCCTCCAAGCGGGTGGAGCAGCCATGCCTTCGAGCGAAGGTGGAGCTGTGCTTTTTGAGGGAACTCATGTTGAGATACGAAGGCATCGATGCCTTCAACACAACATGCCAGTTCTTTGGAAGTCCATTTTCAATTCGTTTGGATACCATTGGCTTGTCAATGCCAGGGAAGAAAGGCGGCGGCAAGCAGGGCCACCAGGATGTTTCAAATCTGTGCGCTTTGTGCTTTGCAATTTGGATGAAGGTTTTCCCGGAAAGACCAACTCAAAAGTTTGTAAAAGTGCTGGTGTTTGGAGGGCACTGTAAGTTGGTCATCATCATCCAACCTGTTTCCTAACTACTACCGCCCCCTGAACGCCCACCCTGAACCTTGGCCAGCAGAGAGGAATTATCTCCAAAGCATCCTTTTCCTGTCCTTGTCCTTGGTTGGCTGTCCCAGCGGTGTCCTTGCTTGGTCCAGGCTGTACGTGTGTATGTAAGTCTTGCATTGTGCTTGGAGTGCGTCCAAGCTTGAAGCTCACTGTCGATCTCGTACTCAAGCACTGAGGTCGGGTGGGAAGGGTGGCAAAGCTGGGCTCGGGGGCCCAAGTCATGATTTCATGAGGGAAGCGCTTCTTGGTTCAACCTTTCCACGCTGATTCGGCGGCATCCCTGAGTTTGTTTGGAGAAAGAAAAGTAAAGATGCTTGCCGCTTGCACACCAATATGCAAAATCATGGCTGAGGCAAAAGTCCTCTGAACAGCCAAGCCAGGACAGTCTGAAACCACGATTCTGCCCTTTTTGTGGTGGAGAGTGTCTTGGATGCACATGATGCAGCTTCCAAGCAGAAGGCAATAGGACAATATAGGACAATGCGGACCACCAGACCAGCAGGTAACATGGATAAACCGGAGGACGTTGTGCAACTTGCTCACAGCCTGGTGAGACAGGGCGAAGCCTGACTTCCGCTTTTGCCAGTTCTGTGGTGCTTCTCTAAATTTTGGCCAGGTTGCCCAGTGGGACGTGCGCAAGGTGTGATTTCAGGATCGAAACCTGATAGCCCAAGCAAGCCGTGTTTTAGTGAAAGACACTTCTCAACGCATGATTTATATAAGTGCTGGCGCGAGGGGGTTTCTATATACGTGCGAGAAAATCATCCCACCGGTCCCACCAGCTAACTGGGTCAATACTCACTGGATCTCAAACTTTTCGCTGCCGAGTCATCAATGAAGGTCAACGAAAGTGAGGTTATGGCCTTGTCCACCTGGCTTCTAGGTTCATTGGGCTTCCTAGAGCTGAATCTCCTCAACCTCCAGGAGCTTCCTTTTGTCCTGAGTTCAACCGCAACACTTGATGCTCCAGCCCAGAACCTGTATCTATCTAGTTCACAATAGAACTAAATATATAGAAAAATACCTATCTAGTTCTGGATCTAGCAACTGCATATCTATCTATCAAGGAGCAAGGACGCTACTAGGGGCTCCTGGCCTTACTACTAGGAGCAATGTTCGCTACTAGTAACAATGGGCATCGCTACTAAGAGGGTTCTTCAAGGAAGCTCCACAATCGCCATCAGTTCGGGAACTCGCCCGTGAAGAAGCATTCGACCACTCAAGCTACTATCTGACCCCTTACCTAACTTAATAGTTACTCGCTAATTACCCCTCTTTCCCCTGACTATCTGCCTACCCTCGCGCCCTCCGCGCCCAAGAAGAACACAAGTCATTTTCAGAGTCCAACTTGTCGCGTTGACTCGATCTGAGGTGCAGAGGGGTCGAACGCTTAGCTTGTCGCCGTAGAACCGTAGAACCTTGTCGCTTAGCTTGGAAGCAACACTTAAAGCTTTTGTTTCTTCCACGGAAGGAAAAGATGACAGGATTCACCAGCAAGGAAATGCCACAGCGTAGCACCGCAACATCAAAGCCAGTGAAATGCGAACTGCCCCCCGAAAGTGACGATGCTGCATTTGCTCCAATAGCTAGTTGCTTTCTCGGTTTTCGCTTTGGTGCTGCATAACAACGCCATTATTTGTCCTTTCAGTCAGGTAATTCAGCTGGCATCTATTCGAGGTGCAGACCCAGAGAAGCACCTTTCAAGCAATGACAGTCAGTTTGAAAAAGAACAGGAAGCAACGCCGACGCTGTTTCACTCTCCTCTACATTTTTGACCACTACTGGAGCCTGGAGAATTGCTCGCTTGACCATTTGCTTTATGTAGAGAAGAAGAACACGTATTTGCAAGAACCAGATGGCAGTCCTTCAGGTTGATTCTGGCTGAGAGAATTTCTCCACTTAAACATGGTTGCAACGCTGGCTGCTGCAGCCTTCCCTTTCTGGTTCATTGCTGGACATAGATAGGAAGAAGCTGAGATCAACGCGCAGCATTCGACACCCTCCGCTCCTCAGCCCCAATGACCCAGCCCCAAAAGCCACTCTGAGAATACTTCACCCGTGCCATGATTTGATGTTCTTCATAACACCCTGTGCCATGGTTTGATGCTGCACCGTGCGGTGGAATCTGGCAACAGCCAAGAGGTGGAGCGGGCGCTCCAAGCTGATCCGCGAGCTTGTGTCTCATCAGCAAAAAGCTGAAAAGCAAAGAAACTTGACAACCTACCCCTACCCTCCCTACCTTCTGTACCCCCTGGCAAGTTTTTTCACATCCCAAGTATGCTTGGTTGAAGCACTGTGACAGCCACTTGCAGAAAGTATAGATCGTGACTCAGTTGGCTTTCACGGCTCGAGATTAGACTCAGACCGCAGAATTGTGCACTGATCTCATCATGTGACATTTGACGTTCTCAACGTTCTTGGTCGGCATGGTGATTTCTCAGATGTTCTGGAACCTTTGCCACATGACCACATGTCTCGGCCAGTTTTGGTGGAGATAGTTTTGCTGGATTACCACCAGGAAAGAAGACAAAGGCGAACACAGAGCTTTCTTGATGAGCTTGGGTGAAGATCTTAGATGACGGCAAGAAGCCAGAGCCGGAGACAGTCTTTCCTTGTGAGGACGTAGAGCCACAGTCAGCGCGGAATGTCAGTCGGGACGAGCTTCGTCGGGTGAAGCCCATTGGCTCCTGTACGTGAAAGACGCATGAACTAGGGATGTTTCCACTTGGCAGACTCTACTCCATATAGTCTATATAGTCTATAGAGTCTAACTGCGTTCCTATGTTTGCTATTTGTTGCAGTTTTTGCTGATAAGGCTTGGAAGATGAGTTTCCAAACCTTATCCATGTGAACACGCACTTTCACTTGGGTGCGGAACATTTGCACGTGGATGCTAGCGGCTACTCCCTTACCGTGGAAGAGGCCACGAAGAAGCCCGATAATATCATTCTGGATGACATTCGTCCTGGCTATTTCTGCGACCGCGTTAAAGCCGAACCAGCACCACCTGCTACTTTGGACCCATATGAGTTCAAACACTGCAAGAATGTGAAAGTGGGATACACCTGTGAGTTCCACTGGGTCTGTTCAAGTGCCGGACCCAAGGATGGCATCTTGACAAGGTGGCTTAGGCAGTGTGTTTGCTCGAGACTTGAACCCATTGCTGGTGTGTGGACAGGCCTGTCGCAGCGTGTCGCATTGTCAACGACCCACCACTGGAAGTGCGTACAACAACAAGCTCTCCATTCGAAGTCACGTGGCATGTCGACCGACAATCTTGTACCTTGTCAGCCCAGGTGATGGACAATATGTGTTGAGAAAGTTCGGCATGGGTATGGAGAATGATGTCCAACCAGCCGCATCTTGTAGGACTGTAGCACGCTTCATGTCGGATGCAAATGCCACCATCCTCGACGATTCGACGTGAGCGTAGCAGAACCCTGAGTGACTTGAGAAGACTTGAATCACGAGAGACTTTTGACTCACATCTTTGTTTGGCTGGAATTTGGGGCTAGACGGGGCTAGCTTCCTGCTTTACCTTGTGAAATCTTGTGAATGGCAGAGTTGAACAGGACTGAACCAATTCAAAGAAGGAATGTTTGTAATGCCAGCCATGGGAGGATGTCTCTCCAAACATTGATTGCGCCAGCTTACGGACTTTAAATGTATGATTGGGGGCGGTTTCGGAGCAGACCTGGCTACAGCGTAGCAGACCTGCTTGAAAGTGTACAAATGTGGTTTGTTCTTTGCGCAAAGTGGAGCAGAACATCGCGCGTTGAAGGTGGTTGCTCAATCCTGTGTGGATTCGTTGTCGTGGCGCAGACCCCTTGACAACCATTTGTATTCACGCCAATAAGTTTAGTGGCCATTTCTTTTGGCCAATAGGGTCTTTGAGATATTCCAATGGATTGCTGCCCATGAGGCCCCTGGAAGTTCATGGTGCAGTTGTCTATATATTTGTATATATACAGACATAATTATATATATATATGTATTTATGTCTTGTATTACGTGGATTTTCTTATTTTAAGGTCTGGATGTTCTAAGCGTTGGCGTTTTTGAGATGTTCTAAGTTTGCTGTTCTGTCGTTTTGAAATTCATTTTAATGTTCTAAGTTTCACCGCGCGACTATATATGTTTGTCAGTTCATGATCACGTGCTTGATTTCATTGGAAGCTCTAGGCTGCGTCCTCCCAAGTACTTCAAGACCGGATAATGCTTTTCATGTAGCACCATGCTGAGAGATGTTCAGAGACTGGCGTGCTTCAGGTTCGAGGCCTTACCGCCCATAATGTAGCTTTCTTGCTGGACGGGTATGAGCCACACCAACCCACAAAAGGCTACTGATTCGGGTCAACCAGTGGTCAAATTTACCAGATGTTGATTGAACTTTCCTTCGTTCCTTCGTTCTCTCCCTCGTTTATCCTTTTGTTGGTTAGAACGACAGGTTCGATTGAACAGCTGTCCCCGCTTTGGAGTTCCTACCCACTGGGCCCATTTGGCCTCGAGTGGGTGCACTTCGTTCTTGCCAAGTTGGGTGACCCCGTGGTTGTTTGACCACTGGATCAAACTTGACAATATTGACTCGTTTTTTTGCTCATATGCGCCATTGCAAATCTCATCTGTCCAGTGGTGAAAGATGGGCGACCCTAACACAGCTGAATATTGCAACCTTTGTCGACCTTAATGGGACCTGAACGACAACTTCGGGTTCAAGGTTGCAGCACCTGAGCATTCAGGCTGACAGCGCAGATGGATGCACAGCAATGAGGTTGCGGACGGGCTGTGCCCATTGGTGCAAGGTGTGTGACAATTTCAACAAAGACCCACGCACTGAAATAAATTTCGGAGTGTGGTGGGCCAAACACTTTCTTCCGTCCTTCTTTCCTTCCTTCCTTCCTTCCTTGTTTGCTTCCTTGCTTCCTTTATTCCTTGCCTTTGTTCCTTCCTTCTTGCCTCCTCTGGCTGCCTTCCACGTGCAAACACATGGATGGATGCACGGACAGTATATACAAGGAAATACTTTGAGATGGGGGGGCGCCCGACATTGCAAACTGATACCTGCATGTTTCAATTGGAACCCTGGAAGCTAGCGAAGTTGCTCTTGTGCGAAAACCAACATGGACTACGAGAGCCATCATGGTCGTTGTGCTTTTGGTGCACCAGTGAGGCAGCTTGGTTAATGCCTTTGGCGAGCAGCCCTTGCACATCGCTGCGCGGGTGGGCCAGGCTGGGAGCTGGAAAGCTTGAAAGTTGTTGTCGTTCCTGTTTGCTCAGAGTTTGGAACCGAGGATGGCATTGTACGAAGGCTGCTGCGATGTGGAGCTGAAAAGCACATGCCAACGCCTCATGGCGCCGGAAGAATGTGTGAAGACGTGATCCGGGTTAAGCCACAATTTCATCGGGGTTGACATTTCCTTACAAAATGGGGTGTTTTTGGGTTTCAATTTGTGGACGGGGAGTGGTCCACTGTTCCTCTGCCCGAAAGCCGGAAGTGACCGAGCCCAAGCGTTTGGCCGTGGAGAACGTGAAACCTCAGGGCTCCGCCTCAGCAGATCAGGCGCTAGACGAGTCACAATATCACGGCGGAGAGCGCAGGAATACCTCGAAGGCCCAAAGGTAGCCCATGAATGACGGAGGCAGGGCAGAAGAAACACACAAAAGTGATTCGTCATCATCATCGTCAAGGCATCCGAAGGAAAAAACACTTTGACAGCTGTTCGTCGCACAATGGAGGCTGCTGATTCAGGAGAAAATGGTACCCCGTGCTGATCGGCATGTGGGAACCTCGCTGTGAACAACTGCATTATGTACAACGTGTGCTGCAGGAAACAGTAGACATTGTAGACAGCAGCGCCTGATCTCACGCTTCCAGGGGCAGAGAGAAAGATTGCTTTCATAAATTGTAGACGTAGGATTGTTTTAATCGTAATCATGATTAGTAGTTCAAGAATGACATTCACAACAGGCCATTATTAAAAACATATTGTAAACCCAAAAGCGTTTGTCGTGCAAAATGAGCAAACCCAGGTTCACCATGTCAATTTCAACAGTGATTGGTTTTCTGGGTGCCAGGGTGCACACATGTCCATCACCAGGGTTTTTGCATGTTTTTGGACAATCCTTCAACAAGTCCTTGGACATGACATGTTAGTTTGATTTTTTAATTACAAATGTGTTTGAGACACTGAGGCAGGACCAATTCAGGGCCACACCTCTGCATTTAGCAGCAGCTCATGGCCACCACAAGGTCGTGGAGGCCAGGTCACAGTTGACAGTCCACGAAACCATCCTTCTAGAACATTGCATTGCAGTAACAAGAAGCTACTAGGAGCAAAGGGCATCGCTACTAGGAGCAAGAACGCTACTAGGGACTCCTGGCCACACCACTAGTAACAAGAAGCTATGTACGAACATTGCATTGCGTTTCGGCTCCGAAGGTGTGTGACTCACAGACTCACAAGGGCCACGGACACCACTGGACGTTTTCGGAGCAGCGTTTGCTTGACGACTCCAGGCTTTTTGGATTGTTTGTTGTTGATGTGTTTTGATGTGTTTAAGAACCGTGCAGGTTCTTTTGGATGCTAAAGCTGATCCCACTGTGGTCGATTCGCGGGGCCTAGTCCCAGCACGTGCCTTGGCGCTTATGCATCCCATCAGTCCAGAAGGAGCTTTCAGTCCATTGCAGACCCGTGTGTGAGGTATGGGAGTGTGTGCGAAAGTTAGTTTTGATGATGGAAGTGTGATTTGAAAGTAGGCAATTGAATGGTGTGTGTGCAAAGCCGAGTTCGAGATGTGCGAAAGAAAGCTGCCTCCCGTGACCCGTGACCAGTTCCCTGAACTTGTTGGACAATCCAAGTGCAGAGCCAAAGCTGAAGGTTGGGCAGAGAGGAGGGGCCACCCACAGCTGGCAGAGCTTTTAGATGATGCTCGACACCAAGCTGGGGACTTCGACTTGGCGGACCCGAAGGGGACATGAAAGCCTGAAATCAAGGATTCTCATTCGCAGCCTGCAACGAATTTGTGGGGCGCAGATGATTTGAGCACTTCAGCCTTTCTCACATGCGAACAGATTAGGTGATGTTTGCTCCATGACTTTGATCGAACGTGTAGAAATCAGCTGGTCAAGACTCCTAAGTCCACTCCAAATGCGGGCTACAGTAGAAGTATGTAGAAGTCTAGCTTCACTTCTCCCTGCACTTCTCTAAGATAGATTGTGAGAAATTGTTTAAACAAAGTCCTCCACTTTCAAGCACCACTGAGCTGCGTCTTGTGCTCGCAGGATCTCGGCCGCATGACAGCTCGAGGCTTCAGCGAAGTCGCTGAAGGCCCGGCATGAGCAGGTAGTGACGCTGGGCAGGGCACATAAAGACAAGGATACAAGCAGCGCATTTAGTCTTGTGATGGAGTGGAATGAGGGGGTTGTCTTTGGCCAACAAAGACGCCCTTCAAACGAGTGTTAACCCACTTAACTGCTTCTCCGCGATTCGAGTTGATCCTTTGCAGTGGTTTAGTTTTACGGCGGTTCATTTCTGTCTTGCTTGTGGCTTTTGGGTTTTTTAGGTCTGGGCAGGAGAATCTACGTGTGACATGTGGTACTTCCTGATGTTCCATCACTGACATTTCTGTTTTAAGTTCATACAACTCGCCTTATTTTTGTGGATTTCAAGGGGGGCCAATCCCTCTAAGACCAAAGAGTCCCCCAAAAGCAGCCTAGGGAAAAACAAGGTCGGCCCAAGCAAGCAAAGCACGCAAAGCAAATGCTGTTTTCTCCGCGAGATGCGAAGGGTCATCCGGATGCCTGTGAGTGAAAAACCAGCGGATGTGAAAACCTGCACAACGTCAAGCCGATCAAGCGAAACAGCTGCATCACATCAAAAGGAGAGGGTGTTGACGTTGTCACGTCCACCATGCTTCAGCTGCTTCATCCTTTCTTTGCGGCGCTTCGAATGCCAGCACGCCTTTCTTCTTCTTTCACATCACTCTCCGTCTGAATCAGGCAGACCATGCCTGAGGACTTCAGCTCTTCCAGGAGAGTGGCTGGCATGTCCTTCGTCAGAGGATCTGCCAGCTGACGCCATGTTGGCGTGCACTTGAGGCCCACGACTTCGTCCTCTATGAGCTGCTTCATGAGCAGCGTGTCCAGAGCCGCCTGTCTCTCGGTGGCGACTCCACCTGTCTTGCGAAGGTGGTCGTGGAGCCCCTTCGCGTCTGTCACCAGGCATCCTGGTGTCACCAGGTTTCGACGCCAATCCTGGTCAACGGCTGTCTTGCCATACAGGAAGGCGTCCAGCAGCACCCTGCTGAACAACTGGCGATCACCTGTGCTGCTCATCGCGCAGCCTTCAGCGGCCAGGCTGCTTCTCACCACCCGCCTAATGCGGTTGCTGTGGAACTCAAGGACACAAGCTGGAGCTGGCTGCTGAAAAGCTGTCGTGTTTGTGAGGAGATGTATCTCTCCTTGTTGGGCTTGTGCACTCTTGGAATTGCCGAGGCTGGCATCAAAGAAGCTGACCATGAGCGGCTGTTGTGGGATCGGAGGAATCTTCATGATTGCTTTTCCTTGGGAGGCTCCCTCTTTCATGCTGGCAAGTACCTTGTTGGCGTACTTGAGGTCTCCACCAGTCGCCCGTCCCACCCGTTGTGCCAAGTCGCTGACCCGGAAAAGATATTCCGGGAGGACATGATGAGCAGGCCACCTGAGTTGCATGATGAGGCGTCTGAAGGCCGAGAGCTGCTTGCCTTCCAGGGGCGCCTCTGAGGGAGTTTCTTCCTTTGCAAATTCGACCTTGGCTATGTACTCTGTCATGTCGTCGATGAAGCCATTGGTCGTATATTGGGTCTTGACACCCAAGAAGGTCTCTGGCTCTTTCTCCAGGTCCTTCCACTCCTTGATGGCAAAGCGGTCGTTGATGGACTTTTGGATTTTGTCCGCTTGCGACCTGTCGGCTATCAAAAGGCCGTCGTCCACGTGGAGGCACAAAATTGCTTCCACCTTGGAATCTTTACCTTTCTTGATAAAGGTTGCCTTTGCCATCTGGAGTTCTTCAAATCCTGCAGCCACCAGAAGCTCTCGGGCTCTCAGGTACCAAAGCCTTGGGGCCTCGGATAGGCCACCCTTAACAGTTCTCCTGGTCGTTTTGGAAGCGCTGGCAAGCCTTCAGGTGGTGCTTTGATCATCACTTCTCTTTCAACTTCCTTTCCACTCAAGAAGGCCGTTGTCACATCGAAGGTGAGGGCTCGCCATTTCTTCGTGGCACACACCGCTTTGGCCAGCTGGACACATACCCACATGACCGTGGGTGCATCGGACCTGTATTGGCCCAGGTGAGGGTCCAAATGGCCTGGGATCACCATCCTGGACTTGGGTTGGAACAGGCCCTGCATTGCCCCTTTGTTCACCCTCACGATCCTTGCTGGCGCCTTGAAGATGTTCTTTGGGTCCACCCTTCTTGCCTCCTCTGGTGTGAGTCTCTTGATCACCCTATTCTTGACCCATGATTCCCACTCCTTTTTGTCTGAGGCTTCGAAGCCCTGTCGTTCTTCTGCACCGAAGAACCGTGGATCGAGCTCCTTCTTTCATCTGCAGCAAGAAGGCCTCGAAGAAGGCTTGCTGGTTCTCCTCCTCCTCAACCAACTGATGCCATTGGTGCAGATCAGTCACCAGGACTTGGTAAAGTCCACTGGGGAGCTCCACAAAGGCTTCTTGCCCTTCCTTTGGAGTCGGCTTCCTGGGCTGGCTCACGAAAAGACTCATCCCTCGCCATAGGAAGAGAGCTTTCCTCTTCGGGCGGGCCTTGGCTTCTTCTGCCGTTTCTTGTGTCACCAGTGCAGTGCCCTCCTTTTCGCCCAGCATCACTGTATACCGGGCTTTGCCTTTCTGATGCTTGGGATCTTGGAGCCGTTTTCTTGCCCCAAAATGGTATCGGGCACTGGTGATTGGGAGGTCCAATAGGATCCTCAGCTTCTGGATTTCTTCTTTGGTGGCCCATTGATTTGCTCTCCTTTTGAGATCTTTCTCCACTGACGCCACCATGATGTAGGAGAAGAAGGAGGGTCGAAATCGCTTCACCAACTGCTCTTCTGTCATAGTGCCAGGTTCTTCTTCATGGCTTCTTTTCTTGAACTGCTGTGGCACATCATCCAGCAAGTGTTGGCGAAGTCTTCCTTGAAAGCCTTCCTCCTGTGGTTGTCCGAGCCACTGGTTCATCTGGTCTCGGATCTGTTGCATCTTGGTTTGATGCTCTTCATCATCCTTGTGTGTTGCTTGGTCTTCTTCTCCTGCTTTCTTCTTCTCCTCTTCTATTTTCATTCCTTCTCGCCCCTTTGATGCGGAAGCCGTCCGCAGATCGAGGCGATCTTCCTTCTTTCTTCTTTGCTTTTGAATCGTTTTGATCGTCTTCATACCCTTGAGGGTCTTGGCAATCTCCTCCTTAGCCCGATTTTTGGGTCGTCCTCCAGGCTTTGGGGCAAGGACTCCATCGTGAGCTTCCCAACCCAATGCTTCCTGGGGTTCTCCTTCTTCGATGGGCTCTGGAGCGCCGCTCATATCCTCATAGTGCTTGGTTCCTCTTTGCCAGTTGTCCTCCAATTCTTCACTTTCTTTCAGCCTTTGAAGATGGTCGCCTCCTTCGAGTTGGGAGGCTACCCGAATGTTGGCTGTGGAGACCAAGAGACAGCGTCCTCGCCAGCTGAGGAAGAAGCGCTGGTGAGATTCTTTTGCCAAGACCATCGCAGGGCCTCTCCAAAAGCCAGGTTCTGTTCGAAGTTACCATCATGTGATTGATTTGTTGCTTGTCGGCTTC
>CAXAMN010011112.1:304704-318783 GCA_963970005.1 Durusdinium trenchii | reverse complement strand
GAAAGGCGCTTTCTTCGATCCTCACTAGGCCTCTCGGATCTGACAGTTCTTTCTTGAATCTGGTGCTGAGGGGTTTTGGTGCGTAGAAGTACACCAATTCACCTGGTTCATTCTCCTTTTGGCCATCGTCTCAGGGCCTTTCTCAGTTTTGCCTGAACATCGTGCCTCAAAAGAGTGGCTCGAGCGGCTGCCCTCATTTCTGCGGCCCTTTGGACTTCACCTTCAAGAGAAAGGGACTCTCTCAATGACATGTTCCCTTCCACATTTTCTTCCAAGAGATCAGGGAACATAGGCTGCCTTCCAAAGGCAAGCTGGAACGGCGTGTAGCCTCCCTTGGTGATTGTGGAATTCTTGGCTTGTATGGCAGCACATAGGGCATCTTTGACTTGACTTCTGCCTTCTACTTTGTACTGCCATGCCAGGGAAGTAAATGCCAAGCAAGGCTCCATGCCGCTCTGCAAAGCCGTGCTGCCATGCTGATTTGCTGCCGCTAACCTTGCTAAAAATGCCATGTTGCTCCAGGAAACCAGTAAAGTAACCATCGAATTCTCCGCCTTGGTCCAAAACAATGGTCTGAGGTGATCCATACAATGAGATCCAGTGACGAAGACATTTGCGGGCAACATGCTCAGCAGCTCTATTGCGCAGCAAAACAGCTTGATGAAAGGATGTGGCTCCATCAACCATCGATAATGCCACAAACAAGTTGTTCTTGTGATCATGGAGGTACTTCAGGTCGCACTGCAGTTCTCGTCCAAAAATGGTAGTTCTCATCTCTGCACTGGCCTTCAAATATCTTGCTGGTGCTTGTGTCTCCTGGCAGGTAGGACACTGGAATTGTTGGGCCAGCTGGATGGTCTCCCTTGTTGCACCTGCTAGGGAAAGCATCTTGCTCAAAGTAGCATTGGTGGGATGTCCCAAGCGGTTGTGCAGTTGTTGGATCTTCCAGCTTTGTGGCCTTTCTTTCTTTACTTCTTTCTCTCCCTCCCCTTCTTCTTCATCTAAATCTTCTTCAGGGAAGGAGGCACATGTGATCAACACTTCAGGCTGTCTTCCTTTTTCTTCCAAGATACGCTCAGCTTGTTTCACCACTGCCTGTGCAAAACGAGTGGTGTATCCGCCTGCAAAATCGGAGACGTTCATCCATTTGTCTCCATAGCGCATGCCACCCAACACTGGAGTGTGCTGGTGTGTTTGAGGACATGTGCGTGCCAGGTGGTGGACCAACTCCGGTGTTCCTTCAAGCCGAGTTCTTTTCCTCAGAAACGGTCCTCCTCCAGGAATCCTGAGCCCATATTGACACATGTCGGTGATTGCCGAGCCCATACCATCAAAAGCTTCGATGATGAGGGGCTCCTTCCAAGCCGAAGACGGCTTTGGGTTTTCGCCGAGGAGAAGACCAGCTCGGCGCCTTTGATCATGGCTCGCATCTCGTACAAAGCCCAGCAGCTCCCGTTGTTCCTCTCTTCTTTCTTCAAGTCTTTCTCTTTGCCATGGTGACTTGCGACCAAACTCCTGCAGGGGGCTCCAAACTGTGCAAGGCCATGCGATGACCATCGCATCAGGATCCAAAGTGTTCAGGTAGGTCAGAGCGTCCTTGCGATCTTTGCTCTTGAGCAGGTCCCAGTGTGGCAGGGAGATGGGTTCTGAAGCATGCCATCCTTGGAGCGAAGCCACCATAGTGATGGCACAAGTCCAGGAGAAAATCTCCACCATTGTCCATGGCCGCTTTCTCTTCACGCCCCTTTTTGTACCACTTGGACCTTCTTCTTGGTGCTTGCGGCCATCTTCTTCTTTTCTTTTCCTTTGGATCTTCTCTTCAACCTTGAAGCACTGCTTGATTTCATTCAGGGCATGTCCCAGGCGGTGCTTCAGGCCTTTGTACATTGGCTTGTCTTCCGACACCCAGCTCCTTGACGGCATTGGATCTTCATCGGACTCTGACTCTGTGAGGAAGTCCACTCCTTTCTCGTGAGAGGTGGAGGAGTCATGTCCATCAGTGTCACTGGCCGTGCTGGATTCCTCTTCTTTCTCCTCAGCGGCTGGTACTGAGGGCACCATGATGACGCCAAGATCTTCAAGCTGCTGGGTCCATTCTTCCACCTTCCTTGTTCGATCATCCTTCTCATGGAACCTCTTCTTTTCTTCTTCTGACTCTTCATCGGCCTGGGAACTGGTTTCTTCTTCCTCTTCTGAGACCTTGGTGCTCGAGCCAGTCAGGAAGGCATACGACTGGGGAGCGTCCATCAGAATCTTTCGCTTCTCTTCTGCACCTTCGGAGGACCAGAAGTTCCGGAGGGTGTCCAGGCCTTCCTTGCTGAGGTCCATGAGCTCGATGCCGGGGTGTCTTGTTGCTGTCAGCCTCATTTCCTTCTTCACTCCATTCAACTCCATCTGCTTCTCCTTGAAGTGAAAGACGGCATTCCATCGACTGAGTTCTCCTGGTCCGATGAGGCCAGGGCAGGAAGCACCTCCTCCTCCCACAGTGGACATCCTCACGATGTCTGGATGCCCGTGAACCAGGACAGGATAGAGGCACGCAGTCTTGCTGACGATAGGGGCTCCTGCTCCAAACTTGTACACTTCCTTCTCCGCCACCTCCGACCACGGGATTCCATGCTCTCGTAGTGCCTGTTGAAAGTGCTGGTGCCAAGCTTCTCCTCCAACCGAGTTCCTGCAACCGGAATCGGCAATAGCCAAACCAGGCTTTTGAGCTTGAATGAAGTGGACATTGGACTGTGGCTCTTCTTCCTCCATCGGGTCATACGAGAACTCTGTCAGCAGGGTCCTTGGTGGTCCGTCCAGTGGCTGGGTGAGTTCTTTCATCGTCTCTTGACCAGTCAGGTATTTAATCTCAATGCAGTGGCCATGCACATCCTTGGTGACCCGGCACTTGACTTGTTCTTGGGGAGGACCTCCCTTGTTCACCCATTGGAACTGTGCTGCCCTTTCATCTTCACGAATCCAGACTCGTGCCTTGTCTCCCACACCCTCGCGTGGCGAGTGCATGGAGACCATCATAGTGCCATGCCTGTTGGAGTAGTAGATGACATGCTTCAAGTCACAGGCGCGGCATCGTGCAAAATGTCCTTCTGCATTGGCCGACCACTTCAAGTCATCAAAGTGGTGCGGACATCGATTCTGCTCATCATTCGGCCAACTGGCTGCAGTGGAAGGGATGCACCGATTGTGCCGGAGTTGTTGTTCATATAGCCCCCTTCGGAACTGGAGGAGTTCCTTTTCCTTCACTGCTTTCGGTTTGTCTTGTTTTGGTGCTGGTGCAACAGGCATCTGACTGCGTGAGGCTGCTGCAGAAGGATCTTGATCGGCATAGCCCTTCCTTCTGGCCTGCCAGGCTTCGAAGCGAGTGGAATCTGGATCATCGGGAAACAATTCCCTGGCAGTGGGTTCATAGTCATCGTAATGGCTCCACTCGGCCATCAGATTCTTATACAGCTGCCTTCGCTTCTCAATGTCCTTGTCATCTTCGTCCTGGAGAGCTGCCTGCAAGGCCTTCTTTTCTTCCTTAGTCATGTTCGGAAGAGCTGCCAGCAGTTCTTGTCCTTGTAGGCGCACATGGCCCGGAGGGACCAATGCCTTTGGTGTTGCCTTGGGCTTGGCTCCAGTCAGGGTGTTCTTCTTGACCTGAAAACCGAAGCGCTCTGGTGGCCCATCGACCTCCTCCCAACCATCTTCATCGCCTTGCCTCTTCGGCTGTCTGGACATCCGCTCATCAGGATGAAGTGCATAGCCACACTCCCCACAGAACTTGGCCGTTTCCAAGATCGGCCAATGGCATTGGGGACATTGGCTGTCTCCTCCACCGGAGACCATGCAGGTGTAGTGGACCATCGTGGCTTTCTTGTGTGGCTGATGGGGCTGATCTCGTCCATTGGCCACGTTGGGACACTCTGGATTTCCTCGCCAGTGTCCAGCCTTTCCGCAGCTGCTGCAAGTGGTGGCCTTCTTTCGGGCATCTATCGTCTGATGCCCCCGCTCACCCTTCTTGTAGGTGGACTTCCATCCTCGGTGCTTCTTGAAGTCTGCCACCTTCTGTTTGGCCTTCCACCCTGCGGCAAAGGCTTCTTTCAGTTCTCCCTCCTCCATCTCACCATCGCTGGTCACATTATCCTCCTCCTCATCGGCTTCTTCATCTTCATCTGGCGGTACTTCACCCGCTGGCTCTTCTTCAGGAGGGCTTTGCTCCATTGGCATCTCTTCGTCTTCATCTTCTCCTCCCTCTGCCACGTGGGTGGTGTGTACCCGCTTCTTGATGAACACTTTCTTCTTCTTGAAGTAGTTCGGCTTTGGGTCTTCTTCTCGATCACGATCACGCTCTCGATGAGGTGTCCTGGAGGGTGTCCGCCATTCATCTTCATGGGTCTTCTGACATCGGACACGAAGGGCCTTTTCAATGGCCACGGGATCATAGGTGGCGCCAGCACTGTAGTACACATCGTACCTGTCTTTCCTGCCCAGTGAAGCCTTCTGGAGTAGTTTCTGAGCCCAGGCACGATCGGAGAGCTTGGTGTCTGGGTCCACCCTGGAGTACTGTGCTCGAAGACGGCGCATCTCTGCCAAATAGTGGGCAATGCTTTCTCCAGGCGCTCTCCTATACTTCTCCAGCTCTTTGTCAGCCCTCTCAAACAACTCAGCTTCTGACTCGCCGAAGGCCTCGTCGAGCACCCGCCACAACAACTGAAGACCTCCTGGTCCAGTATAGGCAGTGACTGGATGTTGTTCGACCACATCTCTGGCTTCCTTCCGGGTGCTCAAATACACCAACATAGCCAGCTCTTGGGACTCCAAGCCATGGAGACATTGCTGAG
The DNA here is from genome assembly GCA_963970005.1 of Durusdinium trenchii. Lineage (NCBI taxonomy): Eukaryota > Dinophyceae > Suessiales > Symbiodiniaceae > Durusdinium > Durusdinium trenchii. The sequence goes on along the minus strand of CAXAMN010011112.1, from coordinate 313,954 downwards.
CTTGGATGGTGCGCTTCCATTTGACATAGCGGGATCTCTCTCCCCAGTACTCTTCGATGCGCACTGAGCCCAATGAGCTTTTGGGTCTCTGCCAACCATCACCTTCCTTCTTGATGCGCTGTCGAAGCATGGACCTGATGTCTGAGGTGTGGACTGACGACTCCTCATCAGGATCATCATCATCTGGTGGAGGTTCGTTCTGGTGGTCCTTGAGGCATCTTCGTACCTTTCGGTGGTGCTTCATGGGACGATGTCGGCCCACGGGAAGGTTGACCATGGAACGGTCGGAGGAAAGCCCAAACATGGATGTGCAGCCATCGGTGGTGCAAAGCCCATAGGAGGTGTGCCAGAACATGGATGAGGATGTGCGAATGCTGGTGCCGTGACTGGAGGTCCATGTGCATTCATGAACCCTGGTGGCATTGGCCAGGTGGCTCCCTGGCAGGGGCATGGTCCCACATGTACCATGCCAGGCATCATGCCTTGTGCTGTTGGGGTTCCGCTTATGGCTGTGTCTGTTGTGGTTGCCATGCCATTGGGTGCTGAAGGAACCACTATTCCTGGAGGCCCTTCCAGGTTATAGTTGGTAGGTTCCAGTGGGTTGGAGGGTTGACTCACTGGTCCTACATGTGGCCCCAAGGAAACAGGCCGCTCCCGACGGAGCCAGATCCCTGGCAATCACCAGGGGGAGACCCTTGGATTGGAGGAGGAGCGCACGGAGAGACGGGCTCTCATGCGGTTGCTCCTTCGCAGTCAGGGAATGGGCAGGGATCCACGATGTCCCCGACAGGTCAGCGGCATTCATCTGCGCCGCAGCTTCATTAGCCAAAGCGGCCCCACCATCACCAGGCGCGGCGACAGCCATCAGGCAAGTGTGCAGCAGGCAGCCTAGATCTTCCTAGTCCGCCCTCTAGCTCCGCTACCAATGTGGATTTCAACGGCGGCCAATCCCTCTAAGACCAAAGAGTCCCCCAAAAGCAGCCTAGGGAAAAACAAGGTCGGCCCAAGCAAGCAAAGCACGCAAAGCAAATGCTGTTTTCTCCGCGAGATGCGAAGGGTCATCTGGATGCCTGTGAGTGAAAAACCAGCGGATGTGAAAACCTGCACAACGTCAAGCCGATCAAGCGAAGCAGCTGCATCACAATTTTATCTTATGTTGATCAATGTGGTGTGCTGTCATACTCCCATGTTGATTGAACGTCATCTTCGGGAGAGATTGAGATAATCATATTATTCTCAGATATGTCCAGACATTCTTTTGCGTTCCTGAACTTTTTAGGTGTGAGCAGTGCCTTCGAAGGCGCCTTTGAAGTGCTGAGTAGGAAGCTTGGCTTGCAGAATTGATGGACCCTAATCTACAGCAGCGGCAGTACTGTACTAGTCTCAACTTGATAAAGGGAGACGGAGACGTGTGTTTTTTGTGGTGATATACCTCAACTGAGGAATGTGCAGAATGTTTTTGGAGAGGAAGAGGAACCTGCAGTGCCACGAGAGATGGCGGGTGCATCTGGGTACAGAGAACCTCCACCTGAAGTTCTGGTGGATCCTGCAGTGCAGACCCTGCACAAGATTGAGCAGCAGGTTACTATGCTGGAGCAGCAGGACGGCTACAGCTGCAAAGTGAATACTACCAAGCTCATTCGTTCTAGAACCTTGTTTTGGTGCAGCGCATGATTTCCCTGGAATAGCAAAGACCACGGCTTCACCCTATTCAACAATTTTTACTTTTGTGTTTTGAGCCTGAGATGGACCTCGCACTAAAAACATCACTTAGTTGCTTGTGGCAGACTTGGAGGATGTGTATGTTTTGAAGGAAGCTGACACCCAGCACAAACTGTACTGTCTTGGGTCTTTCATATCCTTTTTGCAGCTTTTGTTGCCCACGATTTCTTGGGTCTTGCCTGTTTCCCCCGACTGCATGGGAGGCAGCGCATGAGCACTTACGATTCTTGGATGAATCATTTCTAGTTTTGTCCTTCCATGAAGCTTTCAGTGAGTGGAACGGCAAGCCTTGCAAGATGCCGTTGGTATCCGGCCGTGGTCCAACCCCAGATAGTAACTTTGAACGGCAACTTCTCGGCATGCAGGTAGTTTAGAGACATATGAGGGACTTTTGATACAGCCTTACTGCTTGGGAACACGCCTTGCAATTCAACACATTGATTCATTGCACGGTAATCGTAGTGTTCAAGAAACTGTGAGATCATGCTGCAGGTGGCTCGCGTGGATGGGATGACGAGTTGACCAAGGTGGGAAAAGTACTTCCATGTTGCAAGTGCGACTCTTGAATCAGCATGTTCTCTGAAGTTTCAAGCTTCATTGACGCAATCTCCTTCAGCAGAAGCTTCTTCTGGGCTTGTCCTGCTTTTTCTTTTTCTTCGATATTCCTTTGCTTTAATTTGGTCTATGGCGTACATTTTTTTTCTTTGACGCTGTATCTTCAGGCCTAGAAGAACTCGCAAAACATGAGGCATTAACATTCGCCTTGCCCATCTCTTAGTTCCATTCGATTCACTGGAGTTCCCCCCTCCAAAATATTTTTCTTTGTTCCTACATTGTTTTTGTACTCAATATCTTATCCTTGCCTTTTCCTTATCCTTTTGAATCTTCCCCAGGCTGCAGAGAAATTGGACGGCCTCTCATTGGAGCCTGGCAGCGAAGCAAGGCAAGCGCGCAAGGCCTTGATCGAGCGCATCGAGCCACTGGGCATCGCTGTGGTCCGACGTTCAACAAGGACAGTGAATCCAAGACAAAAGCAATGTACCGCTTTTGAAAGGCAGCTGTTCTATGGTACATCAGTCTAACTCTTAGTTGATGAGATCTCTCATTTTTTTCTGCTATTTTGAGTCGTAAAGAAGCTTGACTGCAGGCAACATTTCTTGGTTCATTTTCCAATCATGTCCAGAGTCAAGCATGTTTACTGAACCGAGGCAGGCTCAGCGTGAAATAGATCGCCGCACAAAGAACACTTTGTACCATGGCATGGACAGGTATGGGAACTTGACAGAACGTCGTGCGTCAATTCTGCTCACTCCTTCTCCACTCTAGCTCTCCATCTTCCACTTTCTGTTGTTTCACTGACGGATCGCCAAAGCAGCGTCGGTTTCTAGGTTGACACAAAGCTTTATCTTGTGTCAGGCGTTCTTACAAGTTTGATTGCCACAAGTCTTCTAGCCGAGACTGTCGGATAGTTCACGTCAGTTGTCAGATTCAATATTAGGGGCTTTTCACCAGCTTTGGAGCGAGTCCCAGCCCAGTTCAACAGCTCATGTCCACGGCAAAATAAAGGTAGCCGAATGCCCCGAGGCAGAGCCTCGCTGCCAGCAGACGGTTGGTGGAGTCTCTTGAAAGCTCCTGTGAACCACGACAGGAGTTGTAGCATCAGAGTGGATACCAGTGTCAACAGGAATTTATGAGCCAGCTGAATGTTCAGTTTGAGGATTGGAAACTATGCTCAAACACGGTGTCATATCTATGGGCTGCTGGCACATTAGGTAGTCGTACTAGTTTTTGCCTGCGCGTGTAGTGATGCAACTTTTTCAAAGAAGGGGTGCACATATGCCGCCATTTTGACACGTTAGGGTTGATGGGTGGGTGGGTGGGAGGTAATAGTAATGGGTTCTATTTTAGTTTTCTGCGGATCATTTGCAGCAATGCTTTGGTTTGCCAGCAGGATGGCCTGTGGTGTTGTCGTTGCATTGGCGTTTGCGATATAGTACGGGAAACTATTATAGAAGATATCAAGACATATCTTCACATAGAAGGCTGCATATTCCTCCCGTGGCAGGGTTCCTGGACAAATAGAAGAACTAGGTCGAGATAAGGGGTTGATAAACGTGCTCACCAGCAGGTCTTCAAATATACTTCAACAGCTGTCATCCTTGTCCATTCATTCAGTTGTTTTGCAGTGCTTGTTCTTTGGCAGAGAAACCCCTTTACGCTAGACCGATATCATAGATATATTGATTCCTGTAATGTTCTTTTTTGTCCGGAGCAGCCTTTCTATTTGTACTTCAACCTTCGTTGGAAAATGGCATGCCATGCATAAATTGGGATGTCTTAGCTGAACATGCAAACTTGTTGGCCTTTGAATGGCTTTTGCATAGATGCACCGTTCGTCTTTCTTTGTCTCTTTCTTAAGGGTTCCTGGGACGTCGTGTTTTATGTGTATTACATTGTGCTTTTTCCATACCGTTGGATTCTCTCGCCTTGTCCTCGAGCTTTGGGAGCCGTCCACCTTGAGCATCTACCGCCGACGATGTTTCGTGGTTGCAAAACTATACTTGCAACCTTGGCAGTGTCATTGTTATTTTCCTTTAACACAATACCTCATGGAGAAAAGAGTGCGGAGAAAAGCTCCAAACGTGCATTTCGGAGTATTTTCATCAACATCACGCGACTTCTGTTGCAGAAGTTCAAGATTCAAGACAGATTATGTTGAAAGAGTCAACTTCCCGACGTCGAAAACTGCCTGGCCTGCCGGACATCTCATATGTTCACTAAAACAGCAATCTAAGAATACACTGCAACCACCAGCATGGTAATGAGCCTACCGCTACCAGTTTTTAATTGAACATGTCGATTGAACACATAAGAAATTGCGCAGTATAGATGTTGAAACACAATAGCCACTGTTTTTGTCCATTGTTCTTCCACAGAGAAGGCACAACCTCAATGCAAAGCCACGAGTTGAAATTCAATTTAGCAGCGCCTTTTACTTTCCCCTTATGGAAAGTATATATATATAGTTGGATTGAAGCAAACTTGAATGCGAAAGGATGTTTGCACATGTTTCCTAAGTTCCCAAGTCAATCACGCCGAGCAACCATGTAGTCCCCAAGAAGGGCTGCATTCCCAACCGTAAAGGTCAAACAAGAAAGCAGCGCATAGCAGGATCGACATTGGCGAAACATACCTATTTTAAAACATAGTTGGGTTGTTAGTTGAAACATTCTAGCCGACAGCTGACGGACCAGATCTGATGGAAAATCAGCGGAGGAATCAGGGAAGTGAACAAAGTCGTATTCAGAAACTGTGCTGTATTCAGAAACTAGTCTTCAGAAACTATTGCGTTGTATTCAGAAACCGTGGGATTCAGAAACTATGCCGTCGTATTCCGAAACGGTTTTCGTCGTATTTCGAAACTATTTCGTCGTCGTATTCAGAAACTATTTTCGTTGTATTGAGAAACTATGTTCGTTGTATATATTCAGAAACTATTTGCGTTGTATTCAGAAACTATGTTCCTTGTATTCTGTAAAATTTGTGGGGGTGGGGTGGGGGGGTGGGGGGGCAATAAACATAGGTGGGTTGTGTACCGGAGGTGTGATTTTCTGCTGGGTCTATGAATAAATGAATGGTCTTGGTGTTGCTCTTCGTAGTTTACAGGATCCCTCCAGTTTCCGAATACAACCGTCCCAGTTTCCGAATACAGCCGTCCAGTTTCCGAATACCAGTTTCCCAATATAGTTCTGTAGTTTCCGCATACCAGTTTCCGAATACAACCGTTTGGTTTCCGAATACAACCGTGAATGCAGGGAAGTGGATGCCCGTTATCTCCCTCTATATAATGTACAGATGGGAATTGAGTCTAATCTGTGAAATGACTAAGTCGCCAGGATTGGCGCCTCCTGCAGGAGGCGACAGATTGCTTGGATGATTTGGAGTGCGCCAACGAGGCCAGGCAATTTGAGGTTCGATGACTTTGTTTTGGTTGAACAAAGGTTGGTTGGCCTTGACAGTGCAGATTACATCTTAGATTTGCGCGTGTCCCCCGTGCCGTTCCACAAGTCACGCACCCAGAAACAACACCCATAAAATCTGAGGCGCAAGCACGATCAAATTATGTTATGTAGAGAATGCTGCATGAGACTTTTAGTGTGTGAGTTGCCCGATTATCATCCTGCCAGTGCTAATTCACCAATGTAAGCTGCTTTGTGGACAAGCTCTGGTGATTGTGCACGCAAGAACATTACTCCAGCCAAGACCAGCGCTTTGGCAGAGCTGTTTTTCTGTGTCAGGACCAGCGCCGTGAGAGAAAGGACCTGCTGCGGCGCATAGCTCCTCAGATATTTCAGTTGTAATTTTGAGAGAAGGAAGGCAAGGGCCCCTTTGTATACTGTAATACGTGTCAGGGGGCTTATAATAGGGGCTCTGACATTGTTTCCCCTCTCCTTTTCGACTATAGTTTATACGACATATACAATATATATATATATACACATAATATACAATATATAAATATATACATGTAAAAAGATATATATATATATAAATATTATTTTTTTTACCTGACCATTTTCATAGTTTCGCTGATTGCTGATTCCACAGGTGACCTCATCGTTGGAAGTTCTTTGTTGATCCTTCGAGGATGATTTGTTTGGTATGGGGTGCAGAGTTTAGACAGATAATTCTTTGTGTTTGTTCAAGCTTTTCCTCGGGCCCTCGGGCTCAGGAAGACGTCGAAGCCATTTGGCGAAGCGAAAAAAGCAGATGAAAAAAGCTCCTGCCGCACGCCCTGGCGCATGAAGCGCATTTGTTCTCCTATTTTTTTGCCGTGAACCAAAGAAACAGTTCTGATTTGGCTTCTTGTGTTGCTCACAACCCGTGACTTGGCAGTGAGCGCACACTGTGGCTTGACACACTGTGCGACTTGTGCTCGCAGGCATGTGATGCGTGTCCAAAGCTGGTAACTCAGACATGATCCTACGGCCTGCACTGCATGACACGGTGGTGTTGATTCATACATCTAGACCTCTCGCTGCTTGGGTGAAGATGCACTTACTTCTTGAACGAAGACGGTCTACATTCCTAGATTTTTTCCTGGCTTGTATTTTCGTGTTCTTTTTGGCTTCGAGGTTTTCCAGTGTGGTCGTTTGACCTCTGCCATTTTGTCTCACCCAAAGGAGCAATGAAGCTGGGACAATGTGCTGTAGGTGATACAAAGTATTTTGGCAATGCATGAGAATGCAATGGATTTCAACATTGTTGCCACACACCTGTAAACCAGAGAAGGGCACTAGTCACTAGGTTGCAGATGAAAAGGCCAGCCAAGTGGGGAAATACTCCCATGCATACTGTACATACGAACAAGTTCGAAGAATTGTCCCAACAGGATTTTTGAAAATTATTTCAGGTGCCATGAGGTTGCAAGCAAGATGTCCGTTGCTTCGTTTTGTGGACTCACAATTCTAGAAGAGGCTAGTGTCCGTTTGAGGCAAGGCTTATATGTGTGCACGGACTTTTGAAAGCCTCATTGTGCCCTTGGGGGCGAAACGCCACTTCGACAGGTTGCGATTCCATGCGCCTTACATTTTAGCCAGTCTTTGCCGAGTCTTCGCTGATTAGGTTGTTTCACCGGATACTGATGTCCTTACATGTTTTTGGATTGTCATTGCTTCGAGTTCATTCACTTGTAGATATGTTCTTTCAATATCTAGTCTATATATATTTCAATTACATTTCAATTATAAGTAAATTGCCTCGCAGAGATTGAGCCAGGGACAGGAATGGTTGAATACACATCCAGAAAAAGGATTGTGCACGCTGACCTTTCGCATGTTGTGGTGTCGGTCTTGGCCAGGTGACGCTGAGATTCAGTAGGCGTTTATGGTGTTTTGACATTGTGTTGCATTTCATGCCGGAGCTCTGTGTGCAAGAACAAGGATCAAGGACATATCAAGTACCAAGCTGCATGATCCAAGCGCCAGGTGCAGTGGCAACTCCAGTATCGTTCAAGCAACAGTTGCTTTCACACAGATTCACATTCTGTTCTGTTTTGGAAGGGTTTGTGAGCGTGCAAATCTTCAAATCAGCTTGGCCCCTTGGCCATGGTTTGGCGGAGCGCCTACTCCTCTGGTGTTCCCAGACCGTTGATGCGAGGCGTTGCTCATGGCATCATTGGGTTGTCCCTCGATGCACATTTGCCATCACTGCGTCAAGCTTCAAAGCAATGAGATATATTGAAGTGGATGTTTGGAAGGAAAGGTACAACGCACTTTTCACATCTTTTCACTGTAGTGCCCTCCAAAAGAAGGGATGAACATTTGTAGTAATTGAATTTGGCGGAAATGTGATAGGCACCAACAGGCTCAGGCCCCTCTCTTGGCAGAGCTTTCAACGCTTGACAGTTGCGCAATGTCTAGTGACATGCAGAACCCCTTGATCCATAACTTTACAGTCATCCGAAAAGGCGTTCAACATGTTGGTGTCCAAGATGGCAATCACCCTGAAGAACTTAGCTCACCTTTTCGAGGTAGCAAGAAAGAGGTGAAAGCCGACAAATCGGCTTTCGGAGGGTATCAAGTATCAACGGGGCAGGCAACTGATAGTCACCTTGCCAGAGGTTTGGCAGACGCTTGTAGTTACATGTTCAATGTTATATATCTTTATACTGACAGGCTTCGCCAACCAGCGATGCCCTTGGGGGGGACTGCGCGTATCCGCAGGGTCCTTTTCAGCCCGGAGGCTCTTTGCACAGCAAAATCCGACGATTAGCACAGGTTCTTACGCCTGCGGGCGCGGGCACACCCAATGGGCAAAGTTGGAGCCACCTTCGCGTCCGCGAGCCCTGTAAACACAGAGAGCTTTAGGCCAGAAAATGTTGCGAGAATACAGTTTTTTGTGTGTTTTCCGTTACAAAGTACGGATTTTTGAAGAAGCCATACAAGCCCAGGTGGTGCCAGCCGCGAACCGACATAACATCACCAGGACGTATGTATTTATGTGGAAAAACATCAAAAACAGAGGAAACATGTGCAAAAATGGCTACTGGAAAGCTTTATCTCTAAAGAAGAAAGTATGCTAAGGGGAGAGGAAGTTTTGAGGTAGCAGTTGTGTCGAGCACCGTTGGCATCGCCAGAGTACGAGCAGCGTTGTTCATAAACTACATACATTTTGCAAAAACATTGTAATTTAGTGCAATGTACAGTGTTTTGCGCCTAGTCATGCACCAAGATCTTTCCTGCACCAAAATATCTCCTCAAAATTTGTCTCCATTTTCAACGCTTTATTTTCTAGAGGTTTTGAAGCTATAAGCTTTACGTAACCATTTTTGATCATTTTTCGTCGGTTTTTCCCCACATTGTTGTGTGGGGTTCTTGTTTTTTTGCTGCACCTCCTCGCTCCTCCTCCTCCTCCGCCTTCCGCCTTCCTCCTTCCTCCTCTCTACCACAACATCTCTCACACAACATCTCTCACAACATCATCACTCAGACAACATCCCACACACAACGTCTCGCATACAACATCA
>CAXAMN010011112.1:288076-304304 GCA_963970005.1 Durusdinium trenchii | reverse complement strand
AGGGGTCGGATGTACGCCCTGGCGTCGTCTGGCGTCGGCTGGGCACCGGCGCAGATTTCGTGGCAGGCGCAGCACTTTGCTGCTTGCCCAGGGGTCGGATGTACGCCCTGGCGTCGTCTAGCGTCGGCTGGGCACCGGCGCAGATTTCGTGGCACGGCCATCGCTACAGAATGAAGAGATGAAACTTTGGAAACTTTGGAATCTATGTATAATTTTGCTTCTGTCTGATTGATGCGACTTGCCGATTTCAGACACGGTTTTTTCAACAGCGTGATGGCCGTCACTAGATAACGATGGGATAAGTGCGTGTTGAAAGAAAAACATGCTTCCACCTGCAGATAATTTTCATGGTTTGTACACCTGGTGTCTTTCGGTGCATTTGGGATCTTGTCTTCCCTAGTCGCCTCCGAGGTCGTTGCCTGCGCTCGTTCACGGGAGCTCAAAGCTACGTAGAGTCAACCGTATGAGTCAACCATATGAATCGGTATGACCAGTATGCATCTTCCTGCTCAGGACACTTGGACCAGTTCGTCTCCGACGACCGACTCTCTGACGAGATACACACAAACGGATACACACAGATACACACTGATGAACAGACACATACACACAAACACACACCTTACAAACACCTACATGCACACAAGCGTCATACAGCATACATCCACCCACACACTCATACACACTCACGGACAAGCACATACAATCAAAGACACACCTCACCTACACACACCGACCCTTACGCATTCTATTTGTCTCGCCTGTCTCTTCCCCATGCTCACTCTTCAGCACCTTATGTCTGCAGCTTCAATCTTTCGAAGTTGTTCCCATGTGGGGTTATCCGGTCCTATAATCGTTTTGTGTCTCGAAATGGGGGTAGGGCCGACTGAGGCTTTGGCGGCCTCAAGGCCATGCCCACAGGCCAGACTGCTTTTCGCAGGTACTGGTTCTAGGGGGCTAAAAAGCCCGAAAGCGACATTAGACATTGTCGCCAGTAAGTGGAAAAGCCCGGCCATCACAACAAGGGGGGTAGCCCATTCCGGCGATGCTTTAGCTACGGGGGGTGCTCCCGATGCCGGGACCCCCCCCTACGGTGTTTTGTGAAATCGAGCTTTAAAAATTTTGCTCTCGCCTGCATTTCGAGCCGTGTTTGTTCTTGGAGCGATTCCAAAAACGGTCCTTGAACCTGGTGGGGAGAGGCCTTTTTTGGGGACTCTGGGATGTCGACCCAGTCATCAAAAAAAGCAGGCAAATTGGACCAAAAATTGGGAACTGGGAAGGCTGACACTCTCTAACATTGCCTTCGGAGCCCTGGAAACAGTAGTTGAAGATGAGCCGGATGAGCCACAGTCCCACCACACCGAACCAGCTCGGAGTGACCAGCGACAATGTCTACTAGCAACCCTGGCCCTGGAGGTTCATGCAGCTTGGAACGACCGGCGGCAATGTCCAACGTTGCTTTCGGACCCCCCTTAGCAGCAGAATGGCCGGATGCCCTCTAGAGGCCACGCCAAATGGCCCGATGCCCTCTTTCGAGGCCATGCCAAAGCCTCAGGCCCGCCACACCGAAACACCCTGGCCCTAATGCAGCGCAGAGCGACTGGCGACAATGTCTAGCGTTGCTTTCGGACCCCCTAGAAACAGTACCTGCAAGAACGGCCCGGCAAATGGGTCGGATGCCCTCTATAGAGGCCACGCCAAAGCCCCAGTCCTGCCACACCGAAACGCCCTGGCGCTAGAGGCTCTAACGCGGGTCGGAGTGGGCCAGAATGTAAAAGCCGCACCTGCACATCGTAACATTGCTTGCCACCGACTTAGGAAAATCATCCAAGCGCCCGAAGGTATTGATGGAATGCATAGGGTTGGCCAGATTGATGGAGAGAGTGCCAAAACTCTGTGGCTTGCTTGAAGATGCAGCAAGCGCACGCAAGTCCAGCTTCAACGAGAAACCTTGGGCAAGACTTGTCTTCATTGTTGTGCGTGCTTCAAGGGGAAGACAATAATTTTTCTTCCTGCCGGTTTTTGCAACATCTATGTGGAAGTCTATTTAGCGTGGCCAGTGTGGGACAGTCAATTGTCACCCTTTTCTAAATTTATGACTAAAACGGCTTTGGAGGGAGGAAATTCGACCGTATCAGGTAAAGTAAATAACTTGCAGGATTCTACGGTGAAAAGGTTTTCACTTTAGAGCCGTCAAAAAGAACATCTTTCGTCCCAGTGGCCCAGTGGTGTAGAGAAGTGCAAAGCCTCTTGAGCATTTGTTCACTGCTATGCAACTGATTCTTGCTGAGGATGGCTCCGTACTTGATTTGCAACTTGGCCTGGTTGGCGCAAAGACTCCCTCAAATTCGCAACAGTTTAGCTACAAATCCTGCACAAATGCCCTGTCACTACACACTTCACTGCTTCAGGGAGAGTTCGAAAGAAACCCCGGCTGCGGTTGATGATGGTCGCCACCTGCGGAGGCTGGGCAACCAGCTTTCGGGAGCAGAAGAATCGGACACTGAAGTGTAACTACTCCAGGTGTCGATTTTGAAGTGCAACTTAAGCACACTTTGGTCCTCCCAGATGCTTGTTCGATTTGCTCTATGGTCCAAGATCGCAAACGGCACCTGAACTGACACCTCAAACAAAATAGCTTTGACAGCGTTAAAGTTATTTCAGCCAAGATTGTTTGAAAAGCTAACTGCAACGCCTCTCAGGCTGCATTTGCTCAGCATTTCTGCACTGCGTCCCATGGGGGCAGCGCAACTGGGAGCAGCGTACCATGGATAGAGAGGAAGGGAGAACGAGGGAGGAATATAAACAATGTATATATATATATATACATATACATATACATTTAAAGCCCCACCAACAAGCCCTCGCTATTAGGTTGGAGGCCATCGCTTTTGGGTTGGAGGCCAGCCTCGGGGAATAAAACTGGTATATATATATATATATATCAATTTGAATCATTTCAAGCCGTCGCCCCACAACTTTGTTCCAAAAGAGGTTTGTTGAGCCAGCAATCCATCATCCCCTAGTTCGCACCTCTCAGAGACTCTGCACCTTCGATGTCTAACTTGATAGTTTATTCGAACAGTGTGTCTCCCGTCCTGGACGATATTAATGATTTTGCCAACACTTTCGTTTCAGTGCCAAATGTGTCTAAGCTTGAGTCACCTGCATACAGAGGAAGAATTGGGGAGGACATTCTGTTCATGGCCAGGTTGGCTCTGACACAGGAAATGCATATCCAGCTGCGGCATCAGTATCCGTATTAGTACTTGCACTTGTTCTCCCTTTGCCTTGACTTTTCTGACAGATTTTGGTTTCATCTATATAAACGGGTTGGTTGATCGATCACCTTGTTCGTTTGCAGCTAAAATTTGCTTGCCCCTGTGATTTTCAACATCTGGAAAGTGCACAGCTTTCCAAGGTGCTTTGACCATTGACTTTATTGGCATTTGCGCTGGTTTGACTGGCCACATCTTCTCTTGGGAGTGGGACTTGCAGGAGTAAGTTTTGCATGCTTTTTCAGTCTTGCCGTGATGGATGTCGTGTGCAGCCGTATCTGGGGGACACAAGGGAGCTCCTTGAACTTCTTGAGGTTTTGCCTTGGCCATTCTGCATCGATGAATGCAATGACGAATGACAGCGCAAAAAGTTGGTGTGGTTGAAAGCAGATCACACCAAGTGCAAAACACAAACCAAAGCTGGCAGTGCGATTGGCTGCTCCTTGCCAACTGCATCTTGCAGGGCTTCTACTCCAAGATTCTTGCTGGTGCAGCGCTGCTGAATTGTCTTCTCTACACTGTGGTTCTTCTTTGCAAGCTTTACCAAGAGCAGGACAATGTGGGACAAGGGCTTGTTCGTGCGAAGAAACCACAATGCAGGCCTCATGAATAGGTAAATTTGGCAACCTTTTGGCGAAGATCCGACTCCCTTGCATGGAAGCACATCGTTCAGAATGTTCACTGCCGATGAAGATTTAGATTCTTGCTTCACATGCTTCAGATTGAGCGCATTTATCAGGAGATGCTTGTGGCATTGAGGGGCTTCTCTGGCATGCAGCTAGGATTGCAGCTCGCAATGCTTGTGGCAGCGCAGCGGAGAATGCGAACCATGCCTCGAGTGCTGGCCGGGGCAGAAGTGGTGCACTTTCAGAGTCCAGTTCTCGCTCTTTTAACACCCGAGGTGTTTTAGTAGCAGTGGGAAAGAACTGTAAAGAGCAAATGTCGTCAGTGCTGTCGATATAATACAGATGTCAAAGCCAATTTGAATGACAAGGATCCATTGAAGAGCTTTGGCCTTACTGGAAGGTTTCTTTTTTCAAGAATGCTATTAGGGGCTCCTGGCATCGCTACTAGGAGCAAGGACGCTACTAGGGGCTCCTGGCCTTACTACTAGGAGCAATGTTCGCTACTAGTAACAAATACGTAATAAGTTCATGAGTCTTTTCAGGCTCAAAAGTCATTCATAGCATGCCCTGAAACGACCACTGCTGTTGAGTCTGTTGACCAGGCCTCAATTGGGCCGCCCTTGGCGCTTGCCTATTTTCGCCGCTTTGGCGCCTTTGATGCCGAGGTGAGCAAGCGAGGAAGACAGTCTATTTTGGTGGAGGGAAAGATGAAAACGCTGAAATCGTACGAAAGCATGCCAGGATACGTTATATATGGCTTCCGTGCAGTGAATGTCAAGTCATTCCTTGCAAACGAACATTTGTGCAGGAATCAGGGCCACTCCCTGTACTCGCTGGTGTGTGGAGCCCACATGAGTGGTATCATCTCATGGTGGCTTCGGTTGCTTGCTTGGTTTCAGGTTTGCACATTGGAGGACTAAAAGCTTTTCCTAAAGGCAAATCCCTTTGACAAGATTTGGAGAAAACCCCTTTGACAAGCTCATTTTCTAGATAGAAGAGAATCTTACCTTTGGTCCTTCGCGTAGCTGCGAACGGTTCATGGATGCTTTTAAACGAGCAAGATCTTTCGGAAAACCATGGCCCACACTTCTCAGACTGTCGAGCATTTTTGAGCTGAGGTGCACGCCACACAGCTTTCTGAGTTGCACAAGATTGAAGCTCCAGAGAAAGAAAAGATCTGAATTTCGATTTGCGAGCGGGGTGCTGCAACATGATGCTAGAGAAGGTCCTAGAGCTTTTTTTGGAAGCTTGACTTGCGCATCCCTAATTACTAATCTGACTTGACATGAGGTCTCATCCACCGCTTGTACTTGGAACAGGAGAATTTCGCATGCATCACTGGGAAGAATTTAATGTGTGTAGCGATCCTGGCGGGTGACTTATCCGAAATAGCATGGCATCCCAATTGTCAGTATATTGATGCTTGTATGTAATTAATGAGTATTTCTCTAGAGACTAGATTCTAGAAGGCCCGTGTCAGATGTGCTCTGAGGTTGCTTGACCACTCAAGGTGAATGATTTGTGGAACATGCTTCATTGATGCAGAAGAAACACATTGCAGTACCACCTAACTTTGGAGTTGAAGACACGGCAGACACTGACTCACAAACAGGACACGGAACTTAGACCGCAATATGGATGTTACCAAAGACAGCACTCCTACCACCAAAGACAGTGTGGCATAGAATCCTACCACCGAAGACCGCTATGCGCAACAGCATCGCCAACTTGCTTAGTTACAGAGCTCAACTTGTCCAGCGGCAATGGCGCTGGTACCATTTGTTGTGCCTGAGGCGGCCAGAAACTCAGCGCCGTGACACAAAAAGCAACCTTCACAGGAAGCCTTCTAGGAACTGCTTGGCCACGGCACTTTGTCTCTTTGTTCAACTGCCTGGAAGCAGCTTTTGTGCGACTTGTCCTCGACTCTTTTGCTTTCTGCTGAGTTCACACCCATGCTCCATGCCCATGCCTTTGTCTCACACTACAGTAGCCTTCGTTGTGGAGCTCCAAAGGCAGTGCATCAATCCCCACTGGTGCAGAATGCTGATCGAAACTGGGCTTGCCTGGGACTTATTTGGTGCGTTTGGACCAAGTGTCATGATTCAAGCATAGGCGCAAGAGGTTGCATATGAGTGGTCGGAGAGTATGTGCTGTAAGTATAGTGATAAAAGAGCTGGATGTCAAGTGCTGCTGAAAAAACACAGTGCGACAATCGGTATCACACTTCTTTGAACACTTGGTTTTGAAACTCCAGCTCAGACAATAAGACAATGAGGACACGTCACTCTTGTGCAGGTAGCCTCAGAGCTGCAAGCATGGCCTCCCAGGCAATGGCAGTAGGGAACCCCTCTTGAACGGATGAAAACATCTGGCCTTTAAGCAACTACAATTCTTGTCAAACTCTTTCTTGAGCCTGTTTGACTCAAATGCTGTTGAGTGTCGCTTTGTCAAGTTGTGACTCACAGCACACGTTTGTTTGCATCTTGCAATGCTGTAGTAGTAAGGAGCTTACAGGGATTGTATGGGAAAATCAACATCACTTGCATATTCATTTCTGTAAATACTCAGATGGTTGGCTGAGTCCATAAATGCATGGATGGTCTCACAGTCTCGCACGTTTCTGTGCACCCTTGATCTCCTTCGCCAGTAAAAAGGCTCCTTTGTTTTCAGGTGGCCCTGGGCGCAAGCCTTTTCATTGGCGCTTCACGAGTGCGAAGAGGTGGGGAGAAGATGAGATGGGGATGATGTGTGGGGCAAGCGAACCAAGTTAGGCAGCAGTCTTTAAGACGTCAACATGCCCTGCTGTGCCACATGGTCTTTGGAGACCTCATTTTGGCAGGTAAAAAGATTGCCCGGGGCAGCATTGGTGACTCTTCAAGAGTTTGGCACCTATACGTTCAGCACAAATTGCACAGTGCAAGAAAAAGCAGAGTGAAAGCAGAGTGACAGAAATTGTGCCTTCCTTTGAGCTTTGGAACCTTGGAGTTTAGAAAGACATGGGACTCCTCTTCCAACCAGCTGGGACTCCTCCAACTGCATTGTGCTTGCTAAGAACATAGCAGTTGCTGAGCGCTCGAATGCTGAGCGGCTGCTGGAGTCCCAAGCCGACGATTTGAAAGGAGCAGCCGGTGTGTTGTATATATATATATACTGTATACACATACACACATACACATGACTTGATTATTGACATGCCAATCTAGAGAAGTTTCTACATAGCAGGTCAGGCTTGGGCATTCTCCTTCGCACAGGTGAACACTGCTTGAATCAATTACCTCAAGAAGTCTCTCCATAGCCAGACATTGGGCCCCAGAATCGAACAATTGCAATGATTCGGCCATACCAACCTGCAATGACAGCATAAAAAGCAAGTAGAAGTGACAAGTGCTTTCTTCTCGGCTGTTGACTTAGAAAAGGTAAGGGTCTCTTCTTCATTTGACAACTGAACGAGAACCCCCCAGGCCCTTTGAAGTGCATCGATCAGACTCACACCTGTGTGGATCACCTAGGCAGCAGATGTCTGCCAGAGAGCTAAAGCTAGGCTCTCAATGCTACAATATGGGAGTTGATCCTAGCTTTCAAAACTGTTAAAGAACAGGATTTGAATGTGTAAGAGTCCCAAAAGTGTCCTCGTCCATTCGTGACGGAACACAGTAATACATTTTCGCACATTCGCCACATCGAAAATCCGCAAATTCCTTCGCTGAGGCATGAGCTGCAAATTCGCGGAGTTGACACGCAAGCCAGTCCAGACAAGTGCGTCCCTGAACTTTTGAGACCAAAGCCTTTTCTGGAGTTTTTCAGGTCAATAACGCGCCGCAAGCTTGCTTGGGGGTGCTGGCTTTCAGATGATTCTGCTGTCAGCATGACCATTCTCGTTGAGGCAGCTTCTACTGGAACTTGGCATGGAGAGTGGCATATTTCCATGCAACCCTTGGCAAGTCTTGGAAATCGATTACACTGTGCTGCGTTGTCAGATGCTTTTCGCATTGGGATATCAGTCAGCAACACTTCCGCTTTGGGAAGAGCTTGTGGAGGGTTTTCACGCGGGTGGATGTGCTTTGTCCAACAAAGAGATCCTAGATACAAATTTGGCAAAGCTGCATTTTTGTCGTCTGCCCTGCCAGACTCTAGCGGCGGACGCCGACGGCTTTCACGCATTAGCCAGGCACGTGTGAATAGAATTTCTAATTTCTAATTCTTTTATATAATTTCACAGATTTCCTCCCCTATCAGGTTGATGAGCCTCCCATCGTGGTGGCTTTGAAGCAAGCCTGCAACTGAATTACGGAAGGGAAGAACCATTGAGTCATGTCATGTCATGTCTATGTCCACATTTGTTGGATTTGATTCCAAACAGAATGAGGCACTGCGTTAGCATTGGATTGTCCATCATCTGCATGTGTCGGTCGATCGATTTAGCGTCATGCCGAAAGCAACTTAGCCATTTCATCAAGTCACAGCTGTAGGCATTGGTCGCCAGGGGCTTCCTACCATTGGTAAAAAAGCCTTCTGACTGTTTTGAAGAAAATGTCGTGCTGTTGAAGAAGGTGACGCCTTGATTGTAGTGGAACCGGGTAGTTAGGCCACGACCTGAGGCCTAAGTGAGCCAAAGTATGCAAGTTAGCCTAAGTTAGTTAATCATTTAGGCGAACACACAAGGACTTTATTCTTTAGTCAGTGCCTTGTTCTTTATGCGTCAAATTCTGTTCCTCCTCACTTGGCGACTGATCGAGGTGACTCAAGATGCCGACTTGATTCCCTCTGGTGCTGGATTTACTGACGGAGAACGCTTAGTTTGTGGCCCAAGGATTCAACAGAAGTTAAGCTCTGAGTACAGCGGATTGATCAGCCGTTTTTGTTCTTAGGCGCCTGACAACAGATTACAAGAATATACAAGAATTATCACGAAAGCTAGCGAAGCTAGCTGGAGTTACTCTTGCGATAGCAAGGTTTCTTTCGACCGGGTGCAAATCCTAACCCCTGATTTTTCAGGTCGAAGCACCCCCCCCGCCGCTCCCCACCTCCCCTCTCCCCACCTCCCCTCTCCCCACCTCCCCTCTCCCCACATCCCCTCCTCCTCCTTGTCTTCCTCCCACCTTCCCTCCCTCCCTCCCTCCTCCCTCTTCGTCGCAAGTTCGACTCCGTCCTGTCGTCGCTCTTTGGCATGCGGTTAGCGTTGCGTATCTTGCGGCCGCACTCGCGCACTGTCTCACTGTCTCACTGTCTCACTGTCTCACTGTCTCACTGTCTCACTGTCTCACTGTCTCTCTCTCTCTCTCATCTCTCTCATCTCTCTCATCTCTTTCTCATCTCTCTCATCTCTCTCTCCTCTCTCTCTCTCTCTCCTCTCTGTCTCTCGTCTTTCCGTCTCTCTTCTCTCTCTTCTCTCGCAGGAGGATCCGGGCAAAGAGCCACATATAAAGGACTCTTCACCCCTGCCTCCAAAAAGAGCGCCGTGTTTTTTCCTACCTCGCTGCCCTCCACTTTCCCATTCTGGAGCGCTAGCTTTCGCCCCCCCCTTGGCCTCAAGTATTTAACCTTGAGTCACAGATTTATGCTGCTCCAATGCCCACTTGTTGGATTGCAGACCTCGGATGCTGACCAACAGAAAGCCTCAAAACGACAAAGCCGCACTGACTGAAGTGGTCATGGCCGTCATGGCCTTGAGTTTCGGGACACTTGAAGACAAATGACCGTGGCCACTCTTATCAGTGCAGGATCACTTCGGGCTTAAGACATTATACTGGGCAGAGAGGTCAGACTTGGACTTGCATCAAGGGACCCATTGGACGAAAGACGTCGTTTGGACCGACGAAAGCATCAAGGCCTTGCCTATTTGGAGCGACTCCCACGGGCCAATGTGGTTCCTGCTCGCAGCTCAGAAATGAGATGGCCTTGACTTTTCGGGAGCCTTTGCCACTGCGCCCACTATAGTCATTTTATGTCGCCGGCCACCGGCCACCGGCCAACGGCCACCGGCCACCGGCCACCGCCACTGGCCACCGGCCACCGGCCACCGGCCGCCGGCCACCGGCCAACGGCCACCGGCCAACGGCCACCGGCCACCGGCCACCGGCCACCGGGCCACCGGCCAATGGCCACCGGCCAACAGCCACCGGCCACCGGCCAACGGCCACCGGCCACCGCCACTGGCCACCGGCCACGGCCACCGGCGGTCAATGCCCGCCACAGTCACTGCCACAGTAACCGGTCACCTGCCGACGGTCATTGGGTTTGCCTCTCATGCTTGCCATCGAGGCACACCGGCGCCGGCCATCCACAGTCCGGCTTTTATATACAACACCGGTCACTTGAGGCAACGGCGACATCGAATGGTGATACATATGGCGATAAGGCGATATGATATGTCGAGTATACGTATGCATGTTCTTCAATCATTGGCCGGTGCACATTGAGATTCCAAACAACAGAACCTGCAGGTGACCAAACATGGTGATTGTCAGCTAGGGTGTTGCTTCTTCATTGACCCCTGCATGGCTCAGAATTTTCCAAATCCATCCTTCGAAATAGATCAACCATACCTTGGCAACATATGTTCTAGATTTCGCCTGTCTTCTACATACAAAAGTTGTCCGCCAGCTTACTGCAAGAAGCAAGGTTTTCTTTTCTACTCGGCATCTGTGGCGTCATGGAGCGCTCGTTCTTGGTCGTGACCTCCCAGCGAACCAGTTGTCCGCACTGCCAGCAGCCTTTGCAGCAGGCAAAGCCAGGCCAGACTGGAGGTGTGTCTGCTCAAATCATAGCAGAACCAGCTCTCCTCAAGGCTTGGCACCTGTCTGGCTTTTGCCCGGCCTCCTGTCAGGTGGCGACGTACTGGTGTGGCTTTGTCGCCTTTCGTGTACCACGGGACAAGCAGCGGTGCACGTGGAGGAAAGAGGTGGACTTGCCTGACCCGGATCATTTCTTCCTCAATTCACGCCTGGGTTTGGCAACGTCTTGGCTGCGCCGCTGGCGGTACAGAATGTTTGCGCACAGAGCCAGCTTTCAGGGAGAAGGGGCGCTGCTGCGACTTACAAACACCAACGTCCGCTACCACATCCGCCATCAGCTTCGAGACGGTTGGGCGCGGGAGATCCTCTGCCAGCGAGCTGTTGAAGCTGGCGCCGCCGTGTCTGATGGTTTGCGCAAGAGTGTCTTGAATGCGTCCATTGAGACGCTGATTGCAACGAATTGGGCTTGGTACGAGCCACTGATGTTTGCAAGGCGGGGCTGGCACCTCTGCTTTATGTTCTATAATGGCACGTTCACCCACTCTTCTCCTTGCTTTCAATGGGCCCCTGCTCCCTCTCTGTTTCGTAGTGATAGCGCCGCAGTTTGTGTCATGTCATTCGCCACGTGCCCTTGATGCCAGGCGCCGGGCACAGATGGAAGCTGCAGGAGACAGGCAGGATATCCTGGCTATTGACGGGAACTGCAAGCTCCACAGACGCACGTGTGGAATGCCTTTTGCAGAAGTGATCGCTTCCCCGTACTTGAACAAACTTTTGCTGCGAGGCTGCAGCGCAATGCCCCATGGTCGAGACACTCTTTGCTGCAAGCATGCAGGTGACAGGGACCGCCCACAACAGCCAAGGGCAGAGCAAGTGGGGAGACATCGGCTCAAGAGAGCGCTTCACAGTCAGGGAGATGTGTGTCACCTGGAAATCCAAATGCAAGGCCACGGTGGCTGGCAGCCGGCGTGCACAGTCAAAGAGGAGGCCTTGGCCAAGTACTTTGCCTCCCAAGCTGACAGAAACATCAGGAGAAGAAGGGAGCGGAGAGTTGAGGCTCGCAGTCAGAAGTGGGCAGGATTTCGGCCGCGCCGGGCAATAACTTTTTTAGCCCCTTGGCATTCGATTCAACCTCGGCAGACTAGCACCTGCAGCACCCACAAGGAATCGGCCAAGGATGCCCATGCGGCAGCAAGGACTGCTGGATTTTTGTTTGCTGTCACAGAGTCTGGCCTCCTGCTGGACGTGATGGAGCTTATCGGAGCTGAGTCCCTCTCGCAGCGTTACCACTTCACTGCGCAATGTGCGCACAGACTGCCTTCGTTGAGATGCATCGTTCACGATGACAGCTGCCACCTGAAAGCCATGTGCCTGCGGCAGCGTGAGGGTTCTCCGCTCGCAGAAAGATTGGCCAACTTTGAGCGGGTGGTGCAAGGAGGTTTGCCTCCCAAGCCTGCAGCAGAACAAAGACATTTTGAGTGGCTTCCCAACAGAAATAGCTGAAACGGTGAACTCACAATTGAGTCCTTTGGGCCACTGTTTCCACCACTACGGGCCTTGGTTTTCTCAGTTGGCCCTGCAAGAGCTAGCAGATGTCCACAACCTTGTCCGACTTCAAGCGCTGCAGGACAAGATGCGGGGCGCAGAGAAGAAGCGCAGGCGAGAAAGTGCAGCTGAGGCTGCTGGTAGGTGAAGTATGTTTGCATTTTGGCGCTGGCGGGAAAAGACTACAGTGCGCTTTGTCTTCTTTCATGCTGTTTCATGTAGCAGACAGGATCATGGCTGGCGTTTGCGCTCCTCGAGCTTCAAAAAAAGGCTGTGTTGATATGTTGATTCATGCGGCTGGCGTAGATCTTTGCTCTTTGTTCATGTCGCAGCGCTCCCGGGTTCTGGGCAAACAGGAGAGCAAACACACACGCGCTCACACAGTATGATATTTGTTCTGAATGTGCGCGTAAACTGATAGCGCTTCAGTCCTACACTGTCATTTCACAGGGGCACCCAACCATGCCGACGCACAGCCCGGAAGAGCTGAGTCACAAGGCAGTGGATGCTTTGTGGAGGGCTGCTTTAGATGTGGTGAAGGACAACTTCAATGCTGCAGAACATCTCCCCAAGAAAGTTTACGAGTTTCTTCTGCCCATCGCTGCCTCCACTTGCCAAGGAATGTTTTCCACCGTGATGATGTTTGCGGGGGCAATGCCTGCCTTGTCGAATGGCGCCAGCGTGCGTCTTTGGAGCCAAAAGCCAAGTCCCTTGATGTTGCTGGTCCTGCACATGGCGCCCCCTCAACGAGGAAAATCTCGCTTGTTCCAAGCTGTTGAACTCCTTTTTGAAACTGCTGATGACTTTGTGGCAAAGCTCGCCAAAAAGGCAGCAGATGAGCTCGCCACCAAACTGGCGCCTCCACTAGAAGGTTATCAACCGCCGTCAGAGATGCAAGTCAGCGCCAAGTCAATTTCGTTGCAGAGCTTCACGATGACGGAGTTCTTCTACAGGTGCTCCGTGGAGTTCCCGCAGGTGGAGATTGGCGGGAAAAAGGAAAAGACAACTTCCAGGTTGTGGTACGGGCAAGCGTTCAACCTAGACGAGTGCTACGAGTTCCTAGAGAACATAGGGCTGCTGGGTTCCCGCCATGACCGAGACAAAACGTCTGGCGCCGTGAATACTCATGCAAGCACGTTGAACACGCTTGTGCAGCGCGGCAAAACAAAGCGGGCCACGAGAACATCCACCTCCTACGGGAGCTCACGGGCTCAGCGCATTGCCTTGTCACTCCTTGGCAATGGCCATCCAGCAAAGCTCATCAGCATGGAGCGGGGCCTGGAAGGTGGACACACTGCAGCTACAAGGGAAAGGTTTCTCTTTGCTGTGGATGTGTCTGTGGCAAGGCACGATAAAGTGCCCAAAGACCTTTTGGAAACAAACGGTGATGTACCAGCCTGGACCTGGTTGCCTTTGACCCCGCTGCAAGCGACCATCTTCCGGTGGACTAGCTTGCTGAACAACCCCAAGCATTTTGAAGGGGTCGAGAAGCCAGAGGACGATTCAGAAGATGAAGGCTACCCTGCTGTGTTGCCAGACGGGTGAGGTCGAGAGTTCGTTACATCGAAGAAGCCGATTCTAGAGGCTCCTCGGCTCACGTTGCATTTTTTTCATGTGAGCAAAGAGACAACAGCTTTGCCTCCAGCTACATTGAATCAAGCGTTTTCCGGTCAGCTGCGCACCCTACCGGTGCGGGGTGGGGTTGTTTCCTTCATGTTGCTTGTGTGCCGCAGCCACAGCTGAGGTGAGACGGCGGTGGTGCGGACTGAGTGGGGGATTAGTGGGCGGTGGCTTGTCAAGGACCAGACAGAACACATCTGCGCTGGAGCGCGCAGGGTCTGTGAGCACTTCGAGAAGCGGCCGCATTCAGTTTTGACTATCCGAGATGAAGCGCAGAAACTGTTGCTGGGAGCCTTGACTGCATATTTGCCTGGGAGCTTTGGACTTTCTTTTCTTTTGTGATTCGCGCGCTTGCGCGCCGGTTTTTCTCACAGACACGCAGTAAACCAAGTGGCGCAATCCATCCGTGCGTCTGGCAAGGAGAGCACACCGTTGGAGGCCTTGCGCGCAAACGCTGCTCACATGCAAGGCATGCTGAGCGCAAGTGTCGCCATCTTGGAGTTGGCTGGTGGTGGGGGCACCTTTGACACCGATGGAAATTTGGAAAGTACGAAGGACCATGTGCAGGCACCCTGTCTGCAGGGACACTGGCTATAGGGTTGAGGAAGATAACTTCTAGAACGTTCAGTCGTGTTTGCTAAGCAAACTATAGAGTTGCTCCCCTTGACAGGTGGCTGCGCGGCTTGTCGAGCTCAGCGTTCAAGTCCGGGAAGTGTTGCGGGGCCCATTAGATCACAGCTGCCAGCTCGGACGAGTCCGACAATGAACCTTTCCAGCCCGTGCAAGTGCCTTGCCCCCCACAATCTTTCGCTGCTCCTGCGCCTACGCGACCACCTCCTGCTCATCTTCCAGGTGAACGCCAGGGGCCACGTGGAGACGCGCAAGCGGTTGCTGTAGCAGCGTTGGAAAACATCGAAGAGCACACGCCCGTGCCAGTGCCTCTTGGGCCTTTCCCAGAAGCCGAATGTCATGAGGAGGCGGGGCCGACATGAACGCTGTGCCATGCATAACGTTTTTCGCTTGCTTCAGTCCAATGTTCTTGCCAAAATCCCGCAAGCGTGTGAACATGTTCTTCTTTGGTGTCTTGCCCCCTCGAGGTGCTTCCCCACGAGATTGTCCCACTGAAGCTGTCCGACTTGGACCCGAAGGACATTTTCTTCCAGAAAGGCTTGGGCGACAACGGCTCGATGCTCCTCTCCTCCCAGGATGGCATTCTTAAAGACCGCGAGCTTGTCCAGAAACTGCTGCTGTTGGGGCGCAGCGAGATCAAAATGTCCAAGGTGGTTGACTCGTACCATGTGGTGCAGCAAGTCCAGGGCAAGCGACGGAAAGCCCGGCCCAGTCAGGGGAATGTTCTTCAGATATTTTCAAAAGAATTTGCTTGTTCATTTCTTTTCTTTGGTCGCTGTGGCTTTCTGTGGCCTACATATGCCCTAACTATCCCTAACTTGCTTGCACTTGTTCTCCCAGTCGCAAGGCTTTGCAAGTCTTGACAAAAGCTTTTGAGCTATTTCCACGTCTTGGTTACATTTTGCAGCCCGCTGGAGGAAGAGCGGGTGACACTATGGTGGTCTTCCGTGCTTGGTCTTCTAACACAGGCAACCAGACTCAATACCACAACGAAGCCATGAGGTGCTGCAGGCTCAGCATCCGGGACATCTCAAAGCGGCGGGCTTTGTGGAATGACCGCTCTGGTGGAGAGCAGAAGCCTCCTGCAAATTCTGGCGCTGAAGAGACGCCGAATGCTTCCGCGAGGGCTCCTTCGCCCCGTGCATCTTCTGATGTGAGGGCACCTATGCCTTCCACGCCGCCGACTGGCCGATAGTGCACGATGATTGACTCGAAACATTATAGCTGCAAAAAAGGAAAATGGGCCGCTGGCTGAGGGACCCGGTCGGCCGGTCGACCGACCACTTATCTGTACATGGCTTGCGCAGGCCGCGCGCGCATACACGAGCCAAGCGTGTTATGTATAGTTGGTTTCTGCTTGCGCCTGAGTTTGAAGCCCCACCTTCTATCACCAAGCTGCCCATCACGCAATCAATCATCATGCAGGAGCAGAGATAGGCCGGGGGTCCGGGGTATGAATCAGGTGGCCACCGCCTAGTCCATCCACTATGCGGCGAGAAGGAATGTGAAATCACCCTTGAATTCAATGCAAAAGCGTTTGCCACGGGGTTGGCTGACACCACACATGGATCATTCCGCCCGCCGGCCACCGGCAGTACCGGCCCATCAATGGATCTTTCCAGCGACCGGCCACAGCCACCGGCCGGCGGCCACCGCCAACCCACCGGCCACCGGCCACCGGCCCATGGCCACCCGTCACCGGCCAACGACCACCGGCCAACGACCACCGGCCAACGGCCACCGGCCAACGGCCACCAGCGTGCACCGCCACGGCCACGGCCACCGGCCACCGGCC
>CAXAMN010011112.1:228197-273574 GCA_963970005.1 Durusdinium trenchii | reverse complement strand
TATATATATATATATATATGTGGCCAAATGTTAAGGTGTGACTCAAAGGATGTGCAACTAGAAACGCCTGGGAGGACCTCGGTCAGACACATTCAGCCTGCAACTGGGTGGCAGCGATGCAGGCCTGTTCAGCAGTTGAATCTCACCAAGCGATTTACAGTGAATTCGATCAGCACAATTGCTGTTCTATGAACAGTCTTGAAGGTTGGAGTTCGGGGTCCGAATGATCCTTGTACCCGTCGCGCTGGTGAATGGAACGATGTGGCAGGGACCTGAGATTTTGATGGATTCGAGCTGCATTGCATTCCGCTGCTCCTACACTATTTCTGTTACTCGTACGTGATATAGACAGTTCTTGCCGGTGGGAACTGTGGTGCACCCAATAAATGAAAGCTTAGACAATGAACGTACATCCTCCAGGACGGACGGCCAATGGACGTCCATGAGGCCGCTGAAACAGTGATCAATGGTGTGCATCCAGAGAGGTTATGATGAACATGGATGAATACGGAAGATACAGTTGCAACATTCTAGATTCCCGACAGGTACGAACAATACAGCAACTACCCATTCTCTTCGACTGCAGAAGCAGCTAGCGATAGTGAAATGGTGCTTGCTTCAAGAGTACCCATATTAATCATATCTGGGAAGTCTCACGCAACATGGAAAGGACACATACCCTGCTTGCAGCCTGCTTGCTGATGGTTAAAGGCAGACCTTGGAGTCGAGCTGCCCGGCCGTGTGGGTGGTGTGCTGCCTGGTACACGACTTTGTGGTGGCAGGCCGGTGTGGTCGGTCCTACACATGTTTGTGTTGCGCCTGTGGAGCCGCTAGCCATGCTATGTCCAGTCTCCTGGCAATGGAGGTTGGATAGCGAATGTGGTGCCCAGCAGTGATGATTGGGGATGTTGAAGGATCAGCTAGTAACAATCCTGCATTGCATGCCCCACTGAGGGATGGCTAGACGCTTCGACGGACATTGTTTCAACTCGGCAGGCTCTTTTGGCTTGCAGAGTCCTTGCCAATTTTAAAGCGTTTGGGTTTGGCACTCAGAGTTTGGATCACAGAGGCAACTATTTCATGATAATTTCTTAAGGCCCCGAAATCCTTCCCCTGAAACACCTGCTTAGAGGAGGGTTTCCTCGGCCAGCTGATCCATTTATTGTACTTTGCCCACCTTGGAAAGACAACATCATACTGCGCATCGTAGCACTGCGAAACCACTACCTGTATGCGACCCACGCTGACCCCTGCGACGATGCCACTCAATTGTCGGAACAAGAGGGTTTTTCAAGTTACCCCTCAAAACACTAAAAACGCAAACAAAATAACAAGAATGCTTTGGGTTTGAAGTTTCACAAACTAGAATGCTTCTTTCAATCTAGAATGCGTGAGCTCACGTGTTCTGTTCAGGTTTCATTGCCTCAGATCCCATGGCCGTGTTGGGTCTTGACACGGTAGGGCGAGTGAGGCAGACGGGTTGGCTTGTTGCAACTCTCATTTTTTTTCAGCGTTTGATTGCCAAGCATGGCTGCCTGGTCTTGCTCTAGCCCTTTGGTGTTCTTTTTGCCGTGGTAGGTTCGCCATCTCTGCAAAGCACAAGCGACTTTGGCTACCTATGTGAGAAGCGCTTGTCACCCAGAATGTAGAAGTGGAGCGGCAGTTTGACTTTCCTGAGTTGGCTTCGCAGAGGCTCGTGATGAACCGACATGATTAGAGTATATATATATATAACAGTATATAGTTTGAGCCAGGCAGTCATCTCCCGGGATGTGTGGCTCGAATGACTCGGTGGCACTTAACAGAGTCTCATACTTGGACCCAGCACACGATTTCGAAAGCAAACAACAGAGACGCACCGTCCGATGTCACACGATAAGCCACTTGTCCGGATTGCAAAGCCTTGCACTGGCCCCAGTTGGAGCAATGTTCCCATGGCATCGGATGAGAGTTCCGCCCGATTGGTGCTGTCCAAATTGTAGACGAGGCTTGCAAGATGTGGA
The DNA here is from genome assembly GCA_963970005.1 of Durusdinium trenchii. Classification (NCBI taxonomy): domain Eukaryota; class Dinophyceae; order Suessiales; family Symbiodiniaceae; genus Durusdinium; species Durusdinium trenchii. Next base: position 271,571 of record CAXAMN010011112.1, on the reverse strand, counting down.
CTGCTGGTGTGGGCGACAGAGCATAGAAACAACTCCACGACCTTCCACCTTGAGCAAAACCCAGAAGTTTTACACAGAAGCTCTCAAGAAGGAGCCATTTGACCAGATGCGGCAACGGCTTTTGAATCGTGGCCAGCGACAATTGAAGCCACAATCCGAATACCTCCTTCAACATATGGGTTTGAGCAAGCATCAAGTTGAACATTGGAAGGAGGAACAGCGTAAGCTCTCCCAGTCTGCATCCTTACCCCGGCTGGGAACTGCAAGGTCTCGAGCAAGTTCATTTCGCAGTACGGTGTCAGGAGCATCAGAAGCAGAGCTTTCTGCTCCGCAAGACCCCATAGTTGCCTACATGATGCATGGGCCTCCAGCTTATTCACCAACGCTAGCAGGAATGGCATGTGCTGCAATTCCTTATTGATGGACCAGCATGCCGTTTCATTCCAGTGGTCGACGTACCCCTTGCAATTGCATGCATTTGCAGGACTGCAAATGCTTCCATTTCAGCTCAGGCAAATTGCTCCAAAGGAGCAGGTCACTAGCTATTTCGTTGCGAATACTCTGACCGACGCGTGCGCGCGCGAGAGAAAGAGAGGGAGAGAGAGAGAGAGAGAGCGGGAGATAGAGGGAGAGTGCAATGAGAATGCAATGAGTCTAGATCTGAGCAGCACCGCTTTTGGTTGCTTGTGCGTGATGAGTTGATCTCTGTTTTGGAATCAGGTGCCCGAAGAGATGTAATCCACAGCTCCTGACTTTGAGCCACATTCACACCCCAAGATCCAAGACGTCAAATTGGTTGCAACATGTTTCAGCTATTTCTCCGATTGCACCACAGTGGCGCAGGGTTTGCATGCATTGAATGGTGAATTAGCATCCATGGTCGACAGTTCCATGGCAAAGGCCCGTCCAGCACTATCCAGCTTTCAGCTGCTCTTTCAGAAAGAGGTGAATATTATTCTCCTTGTGATGAACTTGTCCACAGAGAGGGATGGGCTTTCTCCCAAGATGCAGATTTGCATTTGCACGACAGCCACGCTGTACATAGGGATGAGCCCAATTTTCATCCATTTCATGGAGGGAAACGGATACTTTCCAAATCAATTAATTGTTTGTTTTGTACTGGTTGCGGGAAGTTTGGCATGTGAAAAGACAAAGTATCCGTCGTAGTATCCTCCTGAAGATTCAAGGTACGCATTAAGGCAAGGATCTTCCGCCTGAGCGCCCAAGGCAGCTCGGTAGGCCTGCAGGTTCTAATGACGAATCTTTTGACCTGAAAGACTGACCAAGACCCCAACACCAAGACTGTTCTGGGTGCAGAACCGTAGTGGACTGAACCTGATGGCTTTGCATACCGCACATTGCTTCACCAGACGCTCGGAAGGTACAGGGGCTCTGGAAATCCCACAAAACCAGCCTCAGTTGCACTCAGCTTTTGAGTCCATGAGAAGGGTCAGAATCCTACAACATTGAAAGACGTTGACAACAAGATATTGACAACAGCATTGCTAGTTGCTTGGGTCTGTAACTCTGTGACCTCTCAGTTCTGCTTGATGTACTCTTCATGGCTCAGTTTGTGCAAAGCAAATCTGGAATATCTGAGATGTGATAAGAACTGCAGTCTTTTCCGCCTTGCCAGCAGTGGTTTTAATTCTTTGTCTTTGTATGATTTGGCTTCGACTTCGGATTTCACTCTTGCTTGGCACTTGTCCCGTCAACAATTCGTTGGTTGTTAACAATTGTCAGATTCAGTCTCTGCAGTCTGGTCCAGTCTGGTTCATCAATCTCCATGTCGCAATGCCATCACCGAGCCGTGAGCGCATTCTCTCAGATGAGGTGCAGAACAGAATAACAACTGTGGCGCGTGTGGAGTGTTGTTGGCGTCGTGTCCGCAGGAAGAGCTGAATACCATCAGAATCTTAGTCGCAGGTGCATGGGTGACACATCTTTGGTGGCAGTCACTTGTTGCGTTATTGATGCTGTGGGTACGTGTTGACAGCAAACATCGCTGTAGAGCTCTTGACTCCTGTGAAGCACCTAGAAAGGGATGTCAGTTAAATTGTGTTGGTATTTTCAAGGCTGCATTGTCTCTTTTCCTCGTTTTATACATGATATAAGGGACACATCGATTCTTGGACACTATATTCATGCAACATCCCTCTCCAAGAAGATTCTGTGCTGGTGACAAGTAATATCCGTACTTCTGCAAGGGGGCTCAGATGGGTTTGAGCAATATTTTGCTGAAGTGTGAACAGTTCTCTGGCAGGAGATGCTGCTGTTGGCAAGTCAGGTACCTGGAGGTCTACACAGCCATAGATCAGAAACACACATCCGCACTGACATAATGAAGCTTGTGTCCAGCTTCTTGTCAAGAGCTAACATTTTCCACTCCAAATTCAGAGGAGTTCATCATGATGCAAAAGCTGCTTGCTTGCCTACAACATTGCGGGGAAATGGTTTGCATTTTTCTTGCTCTCAATCAGGACACGGGTGTGCGAGCTTCTTTGCAACGGTGCGCTGTTTAGCTGGGGAGCAGACAAACCGATCCAAAGGCTTGCAGCACCCAAAACTAAAGTTGACTGCCATCCTTCTAGGGCTTTCGCTTCCTTGAGCTAAACTGGGACCAATTAGTGATGTGCGGTTGGCAATCATTGCGCTTCTTTGGTACGCAAAGGGCAGCCTGCTAAGGATGTTTCTCGATGGTGATTCCAAGAACCTTACTCCCAACTTCCAACATCGGGGCCCAACCAAACTCAGCCAAATCGAGCTGAAGAGTGTTGTGCTTCCCTCACTCCCAAGCACCCATTGTGCAACTTCCCCTGGTGTTGCTGGAAATGATGTCAAAGGGGACTAAGCCTGTTGGCAAAGCATGGCATGTAATTAGTAGGTGGTAGAGCACTTGCACCATTAGCCTACCCCCTCACCCTTCCCCCCCAGCATACGGTACATGCCACAAATTGCTTCTCATGTCCGTGTTCTACATTAGAAAATAACACAAGGCGCTCTGTGATGAAGGTGGCAATTACACACTTGAGATACGATAGAGTACATACGATGCCACGGGCCCTGAAGAAACCGAAGCAAAAGAGAATAACCTAAGTAGCGCAGCGGGGTTAACCACCTTCAAGCTCAAGAAATCAAGAAAGTGCAAACTCACGTTACAAGACGCTAAGGTCCAGTTCTAGAAACTCAAAGGTTGAACGGCGAGGGCATGTTTTCCTATGAAGAACAGAAGCAAGGCCAGCAGCATATTGCTCTAATAACAACGGGGCCCAGTGGGAATTGAAAGGTCATCATCTCAGCAGGTACACTGGAGTGATCAAGTCTGGCTTCCAGAAGAAACAACATATATATTCGGGCGAGGAAATACGGAGAAGAGAGAAGAGAGAAGAAAGGCCGAAGACAAAGGCAAAAGGGAAAACACGCAACCTTTGAGGGACCGGGCCACCTACACTAGAAAGTAGAAAGACCTTAGGAGACACAAAGATGGAGAAGACAACCTGATTAGCACCGGGAGGCAGACCCAGACTCAAGGAGCACCTGTGGCGACGATTTGGGAAGACCAGCAACCTACCGTCTTGGTCAAACCTGGGAACAAAAGACAGAAGGACAAGACGGGACAGCCCACGACCCAAGACACACCGGGGGGGAGAGGGAGAACTCGAAGGTAGGCTTGGGTCACTCGCTGCGAGCTGCTAGCGACGCACAAGAAATAGCACACATCATTGAAAAACCAAGGGTGGATGGCTGTTATAAGAACAGCAACTACAGGAGATTACCAATTTCACCAATTTCCTTTGTCTCAGAAGACTTGGAACTGAGCCGAGTCCCTTCCACGTTATATAATTGACCGTCCGTGGTTGGAAGTGGTTTCCCGTTTTTTTTCTCACTACTTTTGCGTTCCAGTGGACTGGTGTCCTGCAAATCATTGTGGCCCACAAGAAGATTACAGCCTGGCTGACAGCAACAACACAACAAGAATCAAACACACAGAAAACACAACACGCCAAACCACTAGATCCAAATAACATTAGGAGATGTGAAAGGAGTGGGGTTCATGACAAGTTCAACAATTCAACATGACATGCGCAGGTATGACGATATTTCAACAAACTTGCAGTGCTTAGCGTTCTGTAACTTTATTCGGATATGGTTTCCTAGAGTCCTAGAGTCATTGATACGTGTAAACACTTTTCCAGACAACAATTTGTAGAGTATCAGATGGCACAAAATAGCAAAATCCATTGCCTTGTTTCCTGGTTCTGCTACAAAGTCCTGTCTACCGTCTTGAAGCCGAACAGAAAATGAAACATGTTGCTGTGGTGACACATGGCAGGCCGTGGTGCTTCAGAACTTTTGTTGCCCCTTCCAGGCACTGACACGCAGCAGGACCAAGAATTCTGTTGCACTAACCCTGATGTGTTTCTCATTGAGTTGGAAGCATTGCTTCCCACTCAGTATAGAGGGTTATGGCCAGAACTGTGACTTTGGGGGTCCATGTTAAAATGTGCTAGGCCCACCTTACAGGTTCAAACTTGAAAGTACCAGGTACCATTTTCAACTCTTCAACCATAGTACTTATGCTAAAGATCAGGATCTGAATTCCTGACTCAGAAAAGGCAGACACGGAAAAATTTGAAGGCATGACTCGGATTTTTGTTCCCACCTCTATGACAACTCGAACTGATACTTATGTTTTGTCGTGTTCAATGACAAATTCACAACTCAAGTTTCATGCGTCCTAGAGGGCTTTGTCATGTGCTTGTTCCCTAGCTCTCTAGCTTTGACCATCTTTGACCTGTCGCCATGGCGATGGCTATTGAATTGGGCTTGCCCAAACCCAAGGCCTTGCACAGGCTCGTAAACAAAGCGCAGCGAACTCTCCAAACAAAAGACGGATGCTTTAGGACATCCTTTCTTCTTTATAAATCTAGTCTCTGCGCCCATTGCTGTGCAAGGCCAGTCCGGATGCAGCCACGTGTTATCAGTGCAATGAGCAGCATTGGTGAGAGCAAATCGTTACTGAGAAGGTTGCAGCCTGCTGCATGTGGAGTAGCTGCCTGAGTTAAGCAGAGGTTCTACCGTGAGTTGAAGTTTCACACTGGTTGCATCGCAGGATTTGAGCTTCATACAAAAAGTCTGTTTTAAAGCATGGCACTCTTTGCACTCTTTGCACTCTTTGCATGTGTTTACAATTGTTTACAATCGTCACAATTCTTGGGATCCCGGCAGTTTTGAAGGAATATATATATATATGAATATATAAATCCAGAGAAGTTTTGTTATTCGGCAAGTGCCCTCTCGCTTAGGTCCAGGCTGCCTGGCTGTCCGCTTGGGCTCGCCGCGGCGTGCGGCAAAATGCCACTAGAGCGGAAGTGGCAGAGACGGAAGGTGGGGTACAAGAACCGCATACTCTCAGGTACCAATATCTCTTTCGCGGATGTGGTCGGTGAAAGGAAAAATAGTTTGTGAAAGTCGGCTTCTGTGTCTGCATACTTTTATATACTCTCTTTTTTCTAGCTTGTTTCAGGGCCCAGCGGAGTGCTGCTGGTCACAGGCGGCTCCCCGGCCCTGGCTGATTTGTCCACTCCACGGAACTGCCGTGTGCTGCATGTGCCGGGAACTTTCAGCAGCCCGGAGGAGAGGTGTGTTCAAAGTTGACACATAGCATTCCACCACCAAAGTAGAGAGAGAGAGATAGACAGAGAGAGAGAGAGAGAGAGAGAGACAGAGAGAGAGAGAGAGAGAGAGATAGAGAGAGAGAGAGAGAGGGAGGGGGGGGAACAAGACATCCATGAAGTACCTCTTGCCAGAAACTGTGAGACATGCACATGTCCATGATCCTTTTGAAGCCTCCACGCTCCATGGTTTTCCCTCATTCTTGTTGAGAAGTCATTGCTTTCTACTTTCGGCCCGCAGGACGTGGAAGATCTTATACGCAAGACTGAAAGGGAACACCCTGGTCAGGAAATTGCAGGTTTGCTCCACATTGGAGGCGGCTCTTGAGATTCATTCCTTCAAAAGATTGGTTGCAAAGCTGGACAGGCACCTGTTGCAAGAGACTGAATAAACAGACACAGGTGAATCCACAAAAAGATCTACCAATCAGCTAAAACCATAGACAATCAGGTATTCGTATCCAATGAAAAAACACCAGGTTGAGAGTGTGTGTTTGTGTGTGTGGCAGATTCAGATGCCCAAATATTGTCAGGGCATGCAAAAACGATTGCATATTTTTTTGGTGATACTGGTCTCATTTATTTGGTCTGGCGGGTACGTACATGAGGGTCACTTTCCGTACAACTGTTCAGTTTTCCTTTTCGATGGAATCGAGAGTGCAACAACTTGTTCAAGATTTGACGCTCGTTGATTTGACTCCATTCTGGCTAAAAGCTTCTCGCCAGGCTTTTTCAGTTATATACGTTTCATTTGGGCCTGGCGAGACGGCTGATCAATCCAGACCAGAGCCGAAGGTTAAAGCCATGCCCGCCTCGGTCAGTTTCTGGTCAAGAACGGATGATGATCAGCAGCATGCTCCAGAGTCTACACAGAGCGCTGCTGCTTCATGCTGTTCCGCCACCACCTCCAGCAGGTGGGCCACCACAAGGTTCTTCAGCCGCACCAGTTCTGCAAGAAACTCAGAGCTTTCTCAACCACATGAACAAGACACCGGCCTCGGAAGCTCCGTCGTCAACAGGAGCAGGCTGCTCGCCGCGGTTGAGGGCCTTTCGTTGGGGGAATATGGCGCCTGCCAACTTGAGGCGCAACCCTCTCAATACCCGCGCTGCCTTCAATTCTCATGTGGATGCAGAGTCTGGATCCTGAGTCTGGTAAACCTGCCTTCTTGAGTTTGTCGTGGTAGGCCACTCGTTCGAACTTGTCAGCCGAGTGCAAGTACAGCCGACATTTATTCGGAATTGTAGGGGCTCCAGTCGTTCAGTCTCGCATCGTTCAATAAATATGGCGAAAGTGTGGATTTAGACTGCCGTCAGCTTGCGTCGATCAATTCGGCTGTTGAAGTGGCTCAGAACGCACTGGCAACTTGGGTCTTCCCGGCTGCCCTGGCCCTTGATTGTAGAAGCTCCTGTTGTCCTTGATGCCGGCCGTGTTTGAGGTGACCTATAATCACTAAAACCTAGTCGACCGGATGCTCGAGATCATACAAAGTAGGAAATCTGAGCTCGAGGATGACATCAAGGGTATCCTGGATCCAGATCTCAATGAAAGGAAAGTTCTGTTTAAAAGTCTCCGCTGCTTTTCAGAAGATATTCGTGACAAAACGCCCCTAGGACAGCGGTGTTGTATTGAGAGTCGCTCTCCTGGTCTCATGGGTATGTACATGAGGGTCACTTTCCGGACAACTGTTCAGCTTTCCTTAACTGGAGTTTTGACGCTCGTCGATCTGATGCCATTTTGGCAAAACACTTCTTGCCAGGCTTTTTCACCCAACCCTGCCCGCCCTGTAGTTGCTCGCTGCGGGGTGGGTAGGCAGAGACCTCCGTGAAGTCAAATCCCTGCATTTGAGTCGTTTGGGTGCTCGCCCCACTTCCTACCACTTTTAAATCACTCGGAGTCGGGAACTACGCCCCCATGCGTGTGGCGACCCGGAAGAAAGCTCCGCAGCTTGTCAGTACGTGTTCATCCATGGAGTGAAGTACTGAACAAACGCCCCTAGGGCAGCGTGGTGTGCAAACGTGCTTTGCGGGAGTAATTCCTTCCGAGTACCAATTTCATCCAGTGCAGGAGCGGCCTCGTCTGCGAGCTCTTCTCTGGCATCGTCGGCTGCTATTGTATCCCTCGATGTGTCTCGAATGGAAGACGGAAGGAGAGCACAGAGCAACCAGCTAGAACGCGCCATTTCTGTCCATGAAGTGCGAAAGAATGAACATGCATCCATAGTACCTTCGAAGCCGCTTTACACAGGTGTGCTTACCTTTCTGCGCGAACTGGGTGCAAGTGGGTTTCCACACTTGCTGAGGAAAGCCTGCGTTCCCTCACGGTCTTGGTGGCCGGCTTGGTGCCACACATGCAACCTGGTGCTCGGCTGCTGACATGGTTGGCGACCCAGATTGGGTAGACAGGCAAAGGTAATAAGAGGGTGATTGTCACGATCTGCGTGTTCGGTGTGTTTGTTGTCCAGAAATGCGCGTCTGACATGCCAATTGCGAGACTTGATGCGAGTCGCACATAGGTCCTCAGATTTGGCATTTGCCAGTCCCTCCACCTGGACGACAACACATGGTGGAATGGCTGCTTTGGTGCCTCGGCAGGTTGTTTTTTCCCGCAGCCATGCAAGTTTTGTCGTGGGTTGTCACTTTTCCTGACCCAGTGAGATGAGCTAAAGCGAGAAACCCGTTCTTGCTCGGGGATTTGCGCGAGGCAAGTGCCTTTGTCGAACAGTATACACAGGCCTCTGTGGAGATCTCCGACATGTGAAGATGCCATTGCTTTAGGAGACTTGCATGACTGAGGTTTTGGCTGGTTAAATACGATCAGTTGAACGCTACTAGGAACAAGTGCATCGCTTCTAGTAACAAGTGCCTTACTAGTAGTAACAAGAAGCTATTAGAAACAGGGACAAGGAATTGCCTTTCGGTGTGGCAGTTGGTGCCTGACTCTTTGCACGGGCCTCAAAGACTTCCCCTCTCTCCGACTCTCTCCTCAAAAGAAACCCTGGCCTGGGCCGCCTGGGCCTAAGCTTTGCATTCTGATTTGCTTGGAAGGCTTTGGCCCATCAGTTGCGGCACTCCTGCACTGTCTATGGTCTACGGCTTACGGAAGAAGCACTCAGGCTGGTGACGGAGGTACAAATATTCAGAGCATGCATTCTATTCGTCCGTGACGTTTTCATTGAGGTGGTCGTCAATGAATGAATCTACTCAGAAAGTATGAGGGGTGAAGAAAGAGTTTGCGGGCTGACCTTGTCTGCCTTTCCGGAATCAGGATTGCCTTGGATCCGGCGCTGGATCCAGACATGAGAAGCAAGCTTGAACCTCGTCAAAAAATTGAACTCCGAAGCATGTCTTTTGCTGTCACTTTTCGTCGGTATGCAGCCCCAAAATGCAGCAAGGGAGCCAAGAAGTTGGCCAACCTTCCGAGGAGAGGGAGATCTGTGATTTATGGTCACTGCCTCATAGAGAGGCACATGGCCAGATTTTTCCAGTTGGCAGGCAGGAGACAATTTGCCCATGCTTTATTGAGAGACTCCTAGAAGATTTTCAACCAGTGGGAGGCAAAAGCCCCTGACGCATTCCATAGCAATTTCCTGTGAGGCCTGAGGTGACCTTCACTTCCACGAGTGCGCGCGGTGCCAGTGTCCTCGGCTGCTCTTTGGATGTTGCCTGGGCGCTGAAAGGCGCCTCGAAGGATGCGGCGGCTTACCCTGTTGATGGTCGGCCACGTACCTACAAGGCACAATTCAATGCACAAAAAGCTGTCCAAATGCAGTACAGATGTAGGTAGGACATGGAGGACAGGCAACACATAAAAACATGTGTACTTGTACTTTTGGGGTTTGGCTGCCAGGCTTTAGCCAGCGCTTTGAATACTGCTCCTGATCGCTTGGTTTGGGCGCATGGAGCTTCAGACGTGATTCTACGTACGGCCTTGGTGGCTGCAAAACGTGCAGGCGTCAGAGGGCGCGGTAGCTGTGCTGCACACAGATATATATATATGTATAGGGTAGATGTTTGCATGTCACACAGACCATTTGCATATCTTGAAGTACAGTAGGCATGTTTCAAACGTGCAATATAACAAAACCAGATTCACACCTCGGATTGTGTTCCCCACCAACTGCTTCTGCACCTATAAGCTTTCCGCTCTCAAACTTTGCCTTCCAGTTTTGCCCGAAGAGTTTCTTTGTGTAGTGTCATACCTATGCGAACAAATTTGATATATACATGTATATATATACACATACTTTACACATCCTGTAGAGCCAATATTCCAGTTGCTTTTTGATGAGCACGCAGCACTTGTGTGGTTTGATTGCACTATTCAGGAGCCCCTGCAGTGGCCCTTATGCAAGGTGAGGTTGGGGATTTGGATGTCCGTGCTTCTCTCGGCGTGAAAGAATGCCTCTTGAGCAGGTCCGTCTTGGCCGAATGCCACATTGCTGCTGCGTTCCGGTGGCATGAACCGCATCGATTCAGCGCCATAGCATGCACAGCTAATGTGACAGGACACTGGCTTGTTCACAGGCTCAGTGAGTTGAACAAGATTCACAAACAGAGTGCTTTCCAAAGGCTGCATAGGTCATCCACTTCAATCGGCCACGTGGGTCAGGTGCCCTATCCGGACCCCACACATGGAGCTCCCAACTTCTGGCCAAAGCTGCGAGAACAAATAGACAGCAACTGAGACTGCAGCTTGTGATCCGAGAAACGCACATTTCGCAGACAATCAGAACACATGTCAATTGCAGATGCTTCCCACAAGAACACTATGATCCAATTGACGTACGTCAAATATATTCAGCCTACCAGTTTGGTTTCTTTGTGGTGCCACATTCATCAAGTGCCTGGAGGCCAAGCTCCTGCAATGGTGTACTTGGTCCACCCGCACTTCCCCACTGGACGGGCTTGTGGGCATGTTCATTGGGTTGCTGAAGAACCAATGACTGAAAGCATGGCCAGCTGCTTGAGCATCAGCAGTCAGTGGTCCCCTTTGTATGCAAATCACGTGTTCATCGTACGATCGTGGCACTGGGAGTGTCCAGCAGCTACACTTCTGCTGATTATTCCTACACTGAGGTAATTGGGACCTTTCTCTTTCTACAATATGGGCAATTGGCAGCTATTGGTTATATATATATTGGGTGAATCCAAGAGCTACAGTCTGTAGGAGATTCTCAAGGCTTGTGGGAAATGCTTTTGGCGGAAATTCGGACATTCGGATTTCTGAATTCGGAAATTACCAATTTCTGAATTTCTGAACAACTTTACTTTTGGCGGAAATTCGGAAATAAACAATTTCTGAATGTTTGAACAACAACTTTACTTTTTACATAGTTTGGCGGACATTCGGAAATCGACAATTTCTGAATTTGTTTACATAGTTTGGCGGACATTCGGAAATTAACAATTTCTGAATTTCTGAAAACCTGTACTGTAAATATATATATATAATATTTAATATAATATATATGCATATATACATATATATATATGTATGCACATACACTTTCTGTCCAGTTTCTTGTTTTAGAGGCATATAGTCATAGTTTTTAGCAAGATGTTCATGCAGTTGATGCCGCGAACTGTTTGCACCAGGAGCAAAGGAGTCTAATTTTGCTGCAGAGCTTCGGGACCTCCTGGCCAGTGGCGATTTCTCTCGAACACTTGTGGCGGTGGATCAGACCTATTTGGGCTTTACGGTCGGGGCTTTACATTCAATGTTGGGAAGCTTGTGACACCTATGTCGGACTTGCAGGGAGACTATCATGCTCGTTCCCTGCAACAGGAGTGGACAGAGGACGATGACATTTTAGAGACCTTGGCCCAGGCAGACAGTTGATGTGATGCAAAACTTCATCAGAATCATGAGAATCGTAGGCTTGAATACTTTTTGCAGAGCGCCACGTGCCAAGTTCAATGACAACGTGGTGCTGATCCGTTCTTTATCCAAGGCCAGGGCGGGCTTGCAAGTCATCAAAGCTGAAGATTTGATTAAGGGATCTCTCCCAACCAAAGAATGATGCAGCCATGCACTCAAAGAGGCAAGGAGCCTGCTGGAGCTAAGGTTGAAGGTCTAGCTGGCTTGCGCCTGGGCTATGCCAAGAGCACTTCTACTACTGCGGATCTCATTGCGGAGCCAGGGATATGGGGTGCGGGGTGACGGTTTCAAATGGCGAGGGATTTATTGAAAAGAAACCAAGAAGCCAAGAAACCAAAAAGAACTGGGCACTTGGCCGCAATGCTGAAAGGAGACTTTGCCTTTCTCTGGTGGCCTCTACATTTCAGAGATGGCTCTGACAGGCGCAACTGCGTGAAGTCTATTTGAGGGTACATGTTTTATGCACTTTTGTTACTTGCGACTACTTCCACAAAGCCACGTCAAACACATCAGCATCGAATCATATGTCCAGCACGAGAGAGCTCTGGAGCTCTGGAACAATTAAGGCACACACGCAGAACCAGTCGCATTTCCGATTGCAACGTTGAAGCAGTCTAGGCTGAACGTCAAAGCAGTGACACTTTAGGAATTATATAACATGCTTTGGGGAAGGTGCTTTGGCCGCCATCAAGGGGCCACTCTCAGCCGAACATCGCAAGGAGGTCCGTTGGTTGATATTAATTAAGGACGTTCAAAACCAGCCGTTGGGCCGTTTGAACTCTTGCAGGTGCTGAGGTTCTACAATGACGAGCAGCTTTGGTTGCGGAATCAGCTGGAGGCCGAAGATAAGGTCGTATGTACTTTCTGATTTGGGCGTGTTTGAAGACGTTCCTCAAATGATGACAGGCGCTTGGTTTTGAGACCTTCGCAGCATTTGCCCCCTTCTTCATGCTGCGAGGGCCGAAGGCTGCGTTTGATGCTGCGGTGCAGGTTGGCTCCTTGGTGCCTCAAGGAATGCATGCACCTTTGCCATAATGTCACAGAAAGTCTTTCCTACGTGCGGCCTGGTGCTGCCTGGTGCCTTCCACCATCCTGTTTTGGGGTCGTCAGGCTGGTGCTGCCATCCAGGCCTTCAGCTTTGCTGGTGAAAGCGATTTTCAGCGAAGCCCAGCACCTGGGCATTCTTGAGTTTCTGGATGGCAGTGGTTCCGCCTCAAAGCGCTATTTGCACGCTTTCACTGTAGTTGTGCACTCGCAAGTGCCTAATCAGCCACTGTAGGGGCTTTTGTGTTTGAGGCCAGTCTGGTCGGTCGGAAAGGGTTCGTATTGTCCTTTTGCGCCTTGTAGATAGTACCATAGTACCGCTATTGGTTGGCGACTGCCCTAATCCTTTTTTGGCCTTTGGACCACGCAAACTTCCAAGGCAGTGTGCCTCGTGGCAGATCGTGCCTCAAATCAGTCGACTATCAGGCAAACAGCTGAGTGGGAAAGGAGTTCAGACCTTCAATCCAAGACAACATTTGCTGACACCACTACCACCACTTTTGCCGTCTTCCAGATAATTGGAACTGTTTTGAACGCACATGGCCTTTTGGCTTTGCAGGATGTTAAAAACCGCCTTGGAGGAGACTGGCTTGCCCGACTGGGCCCAGATGTTCTTTGGCCAGGAACAAGCTTGAAATTGTTTCCATTCAAGCATTTTACTTCGACTTCCTCGAGGCTGAAGCCCATGTTCAGTGGCTAACATGTGATTTTTCTACCACTTGCTGCTTGGTCCAATGTGGAACAAACTCATCATCACATTTTCCTTCCTCACGCTGGCTGTTTCACAAGATTGCTGCATATGTCTTGTTGCCTCCATTACCCTGTTCTTGGACCTAAGGCACATGAGCAGACGTCTCGGCGGCAAAAAGACTTGGGTTGATTGTTGATGTTCGTTGCAGATTGTCTTGCATTTCCCTCGACGAGCCCGTGTCTTTCAATGCATGAGCAGTGAACAGATTGCGCACAAAGACCTTCAACATTTCGGATACACTGTTTCCAATGAGTAGAACCCGATGATCGAGAGGATTGGACATGTGGGTGCAAGTTGTCCATACTCAGAGAGATGGTGGAGCACCCAAGCACCTTTTATTCAAGCTTTGCAATGAACCTTGAACTCACTTCAGTTGCATGATCCTGTCATTGTAACTGTTCAAGTATATATATGACTTTTTTTACTGAGATTGAGGTGGATGCAGATTTCAGGCCTTTGGAAGTGGAGGCTTCCCCCTGGTGACAAAGTGACTGTTGAGACATCCATACAATTGGACAAATCAAGGAGGCAAAACACCTTGGCCAAATCTTGAAATAGCTTAGTAAGGTCGAGTTGTCAATGGCTGAGTTGAAGTGACAGGCATCTACTGAGCTTGAAACAAAGTCGTCACAGCGCTGGTGACTTGATGGCTTGAACTGAGGTGGGAAGTTGGGGGTACAAAGACCTACTCCTGTCCAGCACTTTGCGCATCAGTTCTCAAAGAATTCATGACTTCTCACAGCATTCATGAAGCACGTGAGACTGCCCTGCACAAAACATGTTGGTCTCACTCACACTCTCAGGTGCACGGCCCGTTTTCTACGACGCCTTAGATGCTGCCAGAGCCTTGCGCTGTGTCGAATGCAGAACCACAGAATCCTCAGGTCAAAGAGGGTGGAAATATACTCACCAGGTTCTTGAGATCTCTCAAAATTGAACTGCTGGTTGCCCGGGGTTGCTGCCCTTTGTTGTGCTGCTTTGTACTGGGGTCCGTTGTTTGTGCCTGAGGTGTTGCTTGTGTACGACATGTCCAACATGAAGCCCAAAACTTGAGCAAGATAATAGAAGCTGCACCTTTGACCGTAGATAAAAGTGAATCTGAGTTTCAAATGTGCCCGCATTTAGTTTCGTGGAATGTACTTGAATGCTTATTCAGGTCCTACCACGGGCTTGTGGCATGGCTTTTCGAGCTTTGCTCTTTGGCCCTGGGCTTAAAGGGCTCGCGTTTCAGCGTTTATATAGTTATGCGTGACTCGGGATATCAGCCTGCTGGACACCTCTATAGTGCTCGAGACCATGTTGCTCGTGCACCTATTGATGTAATGATGTACACCGTACACCTTTGAAGCAGCCAAGAAAGTATTGATCTGTAGCTCAATGCTTGCCAAGTATCTCATGAAATTGCTGGTTAACTCGGTTCCACCCTTTTTGACAGACGCAACTCTAGCAACTCCAGCAAGAAAAGTATCATTATGCCAATACAATCTTTCTGGTTTAAACTTAACAGCAGCTTCACATGCTTCTCTCGTGGCTTTGAAGCCATCACCAGCGTTTTGTTTGTCAGCATCAGCATCACGGCGCCGCTCCTGTCCTTTCACCCGAGAAAGGCATATTATCTATGCTCGCAAGAGCTCTATCAGTTTGGTAACTCCAGCGTTACTGTACTGCAAGTAGACCTTTACACACAATTAGACCTTGGCTGAGGGAACAGAAAGGCGAGAGAGTCCGCAGAACCGAAATGTTTAACATCACGCGGTAGCCCTTTATGGAAAAGTGGTGTGAAAAGCTTGGACAACAGCTCAAAAAGAAGAAAAGGAGAGGAAAACTGTGGTTACCAGCTGCGACTTACTAAGCACCCAGGCAAGTACGTTTTCACAGGAAACGTGCAGCGTCTTCATTGGTCGCTGACTGCACGAATCCCCAGGGACCCCACTGCAAAGCTGTACAATTAAAGTCGATGTGACTGAATGTGGTCTTGCTCCTTGGAAACAGGCGTTGACACTTAGACTCATAGTTCAAATGAATGAGCGTAAAGTATCATAAAGTTCAGTTACTGAATCGCCGCTGCATTAGACGCTTAGCCGCTTACTACAAAACAAAGAATGAGACAGCTTTGGCCATACGTAGGTTCATTGGTTAAAATGCAGGCAGGCACGGGTGATCAAGCTGTGCTTCCCACTCCAAGGCATAGCTTCGTTGCACCGAGCTTGCCAAGGAGCGCTCAGTGCCCCTGCTGGTGAACACTCTTAGAAACAGAGGTGGACACGCACAAACAGCCGCATAGCAGCGCGCCAAAGTGCATAGCAGTAGCGCTTTAAAAGGGAAACAACGCAGTAGACGGATTTATGCATTACTTAGGTTCTAAAGGTTACTCGCAGGTGCATTAGCCCTTTATTGCTGTAGGAAACAGCGCAGTAGACAGATTTATGCATTACTTAGACTCTAAAGGATACTCACAGATGCGTTAGCCCTTTTTTGCTGTAGGAAACACCGCAGTAGACAGCTTTGGCATTACTTAGGTTCTAAAGGATACCCACAGATGCATTAGCCTTTTTGCTGTAGGAAACACCGCAGTAGACAGCTTTGGCATTACTTAGGTTCTCAAGGTTACTCGCAGGCGCATTAGCCCTTTTTTGCTGGAGGAAGCAACGTAGTAGACAGCTTTGGCGTTACTTAGGTTCTAAAGGTTACTCACAGATGCTTTAGCCCTTTATTGCTGGAGGAATCAAAGCAGTAGACAGCTTTGGCACTACTTAAGTTCGCAATCGCTCGGCGGGGGTAGTGGGTCGGGGAAACGAGCCTCAAAAGCGACCTAACAAGCCTGAGGAAAAAGCCCAACAAAGAAAAGACAACGCAAGAGAGAAAGAGGGTGTGGGGGGCCGGGGTGTGTATAATTGTATAATCAACACCCGGTCGTAAAGCCAATTCCGGCGCCCTCTAGACGAAAAACCTGGGAACGAACGGAGATCGAGGCATGCAGTGAATTACTCAGCTTGGAAGAGTGTCTGAAATGTCTCCGTAAGCTCGGCGGCATTTGGTCAGCTGTTTCCGGAGGCGCCCAAAGGTTCAGGAAACGGCCTGCGGCAGGCAAGGATAGATCAGCAAATTTCAGCCGCGAAATCCGGCGCCCCAATCGGGGATCGCACTGCGCACCCAAGTGGGAAGATGCAGCTGGTCACACTTAGACTCATGACTCAAATGAATGAGCATAAAGTTCAATGTTTAGTCGACGCAACCCCCCCTTCCTCCCGCGGAAAAAAGCACGAAGGGGAGCGCCGATTCGGTGTGTGTGTCACACTCCGTTCCTAGGAGTTACGATTGTTACGACTACTTTGCAGGGGCGTACGGCTCGTCGCAACGAAGCTAAAGGTATGACGAGGGAAGGGTGGACTGATCATCCACCTGTACCTGCACTGATGGAACTTTTTGCGCGCGCTGTGACTCCACTTTCCCCTTTTTTTATTCCATGGTGATTTCACGATACTCCCCATAAACCCAATTTTCCTGCCGCTGAGCTCGCCACCGCCGCTTTCTGCAGTCGCGCAAGAACAGTGTTTCCAACTATTTAAGTGAGCTGACTCCATCGCCGTTCCGTTCCCTCATTCCTTTTTTCGTGGAACAGAGTTAACTGAAAACCCAATGACGAAGTGTGTATCGCTGTGTCTTCCCACTGGGTACACAGCGTGATCCTCTCGCAAGAGAGGCGCCGAGACCATCGTGGATCACAGTTTGATTCAGCGTTTTTCTGCGCGCGTTGGATTATGGTTCTGTAATCCCATTGTCTCACCCATGAATTGTCTGATCGCAGAGCGGCCGCGCTTACGGAGTCTATTCATTGATTTCACGTTCTGCAAGGTTCAAGAGATTTCCGCCATTTTTCACGACATCGCATGCACAGCTAGTTTCATGTGAAGGCTCCGATGATTATTCACTACATGGTATGACTCGACATCCTTTTTCAGGTTTGTCTCCACTGTTGATGAGAAGCCGCTGCGGAGATCCTGATCAACTTGTACAGTCAAAAAGGGCGCGCAGCAACTGACTGCCAAAGGCTTTTGAAAAGCGGAAAAGATTTCACCCTGCTGCTAACGAGCGCCGAACATCGGCGGTTTGTGTGTGTGTCACACTCCGTTCCTAGGAGTTACGATTGTTATGACTACTTTGCAGGGGCGTACGGCTCGTCATACCCACCGTACGCAACGAAGCTACGGTATGACGAGCGAAGGGTGGACTGATCATCCACCTATACCTGCACTGATGGAACTTTTTGCGCGCGCTGTGACTCCACTTTCCCCTTTTTTGATTCCGTGGTGATTTCACGATACTCCCCATAAACCCAATTTTCCTGCCGCTGAGCTCGCCGCCGCCGCTTTCTGCAGTCGCGCAAGAACAGTGTTTCCGACTATTCAAGTGAGCTGACTCCATCGCCGTTCCGTTCCCTCATTCCTTTTTTTCGTGGAACAGAGTTAACTGAAAACCCAATGACTAAGTGTTTGGTGTGTGTGCCCACCTCTATTTCTAAGAGTGTTCACCAGCAGGGGCATTGGCACTCCTTGGCAAACTCAGCGCGACGAAGCTATGCCTTGGAATGGGAAGCACGGCTTGATCACCCGTGTGTACCTGCATTTTAACCAATGAACCTACGTATGGCCAAAGCTGTCTCATTCTTTGTTTTGCAGTACGCGGCTAATGCAATAAGCGTCTAATGCAGCGGCGATTGCCTGAGAGAAGACCTAACAAAAAAAAGAAAGCAAGGAGAGGAAGGGGGTGTGGGGTGTGGCGTGAAACCGAAACCGGCGCTCCCGTGACTCGAAAAGTTAGCCGGAAACCTAAAAAACCTCTAGCAAGGAACCAAGCCTGGAAAGAAACGAAAGAACCCTGGAAGGAGAGAATCAAGACCGTGCATGAGTTACTCAGGGTGAAGCAAGTGAATACTTAGCAGCGTGGTGCGTGAAATCTCAGTGAGCTCTGCAGCATGATATCAGCGATTTCGAGTAAGACGCAAAGCCAGTGAAGAATCATGCAAAGGTGAAAAACCGGTAGTAATCCCCCTTAAGGGTCTATGCTCAACGCGCCCCCAAGGGATCACACAGCACACCGCAGTGGGACGATGCTGCGAGACAGACTTAGATCCATGTTTGCAAGAGCTCTATCAGTTTGGTAACTCCAGCGTTACTGTACTGCAAGTAGACCTTTACACACAATTAGACCTTGGCTGAGGGAACAGAAAGGCGAGAGAGTCCGCAGAACCGAAATGTTTAACATCACGCGGTAGCCCTTTATGGAAAAGTGGTGTGAAAAACTTGGACAACAGCTCAAAAAGAAGAAAAGGAGAGGAAAACTGTGGTTACCAGCTGCGACTTACTAAGCACCCAGGTGCCCCACGGCAAGTACGTTTTCACAGGAAACGTGCAGCGTCTTCCAGCGTCTTCGTTGGTCGCTGACTGCACGAATCCCCAGCGACCCCACTGCTAAGCTGTACAAGTGGTAAATCCATTAACGTCGACGTGACTGAATGTGGTCTTGCTCCTTGGAAACAGGCGTTGACACACACACACACACGTACACACTGTCACTATATGTGGGCAGGTGTCTGAGCCGGAATCGGTTCATGAATGTTCCCGAAGAAAAGGTCATACCCTGCCAACCTGCCAACCCAAAAACAACAGGATCGTGGGCTGCTTTAGTGCGTGGACAATGCTCAGCTTTCTCAGATGAACTCAAGTTGCCCTCACTTAGGTGAGGCCTCCCTCCCTGAAGTACTGGGATGCAGGCGGAGGAAGTCCGGGCCTGTGCCAGTGAGGTGAAATCATAAGAACTGCCTGGAAACGTTTCCGCTGGATTATGTAAATTGAGGAAAGTTATTCGCTGGCGAATGGGAGTTGTGTTGTTAAAGATTTGTTATCAGATTCAAAAGACAAAGATCCCTCGAAGGTGGTGGCCAGCCTGACATGGACCTGGAGCTTGGTGACTCAAGGTCAAGTGAACAGGCTCAGCTTTCCAGCGTCTCTCGTTTGGTCGTGTTGCATTTGGTATTGCCCAAGCCAGCTGAAACTTTGAAGCAAATTGAGCTGTTGGCTGGTGTTTGCCAGCTTCGAATTTCGCTTTCCTGTGCTGATGCCCAAGGGAATTCTGGGTGGCAGATGCCCCGTCCTCTTTGTGGCAAACAAGTGTGACTTGCAGGATTCTTGATTGTGCGGACGAAGTGCGAACCGCGGGAACTTTAATCCGGCTTTGTATTGTCTTCCTTTCATCAATTATGAGTCCCATGAGGACCAGCAGCAACGGGAGAACTTTGCGAGGAACAAACCGAGGCGGGTTTTGACGGTACATGCATTCGTTTGGTTCGATCATGTTTGAGCTTAATGCACAAAGAAGAGCTTGTTTCAAAAGGCCAAGGGCCAATGTATTTGTCCTTGAAACGCAATCAAAGAGCTTCCATGAGAAAAGAGGATGCCTTCATTCGAGAGTGACAGCATGCTGTTCTTCCAACGCCGAATGCAAGGCCAATCCCACCCGAGAGACCTCCTCTCGTGGACAGACTCTTGGGGGGCGGCACCGGCGACGCCTTTCTGCAACCATATCGAAGGTTGGCAAAGGGCAAACAGATCAACCTGGGCACTGGTCACTGGTCACATAGATGTTTAAGGACGTTTATAAGTTTGCAAAGAGGAACCACACATATGAAGCAAACGGCCCGGCCTTCAAAGCATACAGCGTTTTTTACATCAACGCTGCCTGATTTGGGCTTGACCCTAGCTTTTGGCAAAGTAAACCGCAAAGTCAAGCACCTTTGATGTGATGCTGATGCTGCAGGGATGACACAGCCCAGACATTTGCTGCAGGTCGACCGCGGAGCAGCAGCTCCTAGAAAAGCTTTGCGACTTTGTACAGCAAGGGCAACACACAGAGGCGTTGTAGCAGTTGTACCAGGTAGTCAAATGGATTCCTTTTATGGGTCAACATGGGTCAACACTGTTTTGTTGGAAACCCCTGAGTCGCTATTCTGAGAATGTACAGATGTGTTTGGTGTTGATGGGGGCTCAGGAGAATCACGCTTCATCGAATAATGCTTTGTCACGCTCAATCTTTCATTTGCAATGGTTTGCATGTGCAGGCCTGCTGCAGGCACAATGGGACATTGGTGATAGCATTGGTGCACTTCTAAGTACAGTACGTGCCCACACTTTGGTAGATTGTTGCACCATGTTGCCGCATTGCTGGTTTTGCCACAACAAAAAGATCAGCATGAACAACAAAGTGTTGACACAGTTGCAACCAGCGAGAATGTTCAACCTTACTGTTGGGCAATGTTTACCTCCAGGGACGGACAGCTTCACTTCGACTTCTTGCTTTGGAAAGACTTTGTGCGGCGCGTGCACAAGGTGGACTGGATCAGAGATAGAGAGAGAGAGAGAGAAAAAGCGAGAGAAAGCGAGAGAGCAAGCATGGAGGATTGAACCGAACCAAAGGCTTGAGTTGAAATAGCCAGCAAAGGCATGCCTGAGCTTGGTCCAGGAGTGGCATGGGTATGATTGAAATATTAGGAGTGCTAGGACAATCTAGGACATTCCAAGCTGATACAGTTATTCAGGAGTATATACACACATATATATATATATATCATATTGGAATTGGACAGTTGCTTGAAAGCAGGGATTCTAGCTTTGCAGCAAGAGCTTGCCATGGCAGCCATGGGAGTTGCTGCTGCTGTTGCAGCTGGTGGGGCCATTGGGATCATCGCCTATCAGACGTCGTGTGGCTGCTACCCCTCTTCAGCTTCACGAGTGGTCTCAGTTCCGGTGAAAAAAAGATCTTCAACTACTACAAGTCTCATGGGAGAGGTCTTGTGCCAACTGCCAGGCATGCTGGGCAGGACGCGCCGCCATGTCACGTTGGTGGGCGATATGCTCATGCATGGGTCAGTGGCAGGACAAGCAGAAGGCTCCATATTTCTGAGAGGAGCCGAAGTATGCAAACATGGCAAAGAGCTGCATGTGATCAAAGACGCAGAGCTGGCCATCGCCATCTACTTTGACGACGAAGAAGAGGCGGATTTCTGGGCGAAGGGGCTGTCCTCTGCAGTCAAAGTCTCTGACAGTTTGCCCAAGCTTTTCAGTATGCATGCTCGCGAAATGAGCAAAAGAAGCGAAGAGGCGAATGCAAGTGCTGCAAACGCCATCTCCAAGTTGCTGAGCTTGAAGCGGAGGGAGCTGACCGAGGTGGAGCGAAAAGCCCATAACTACGAGTTGGTGGCAGACCAAAAGCAACAAGAGGCAGGCAGTACAAGAATGAAGCAGCTGTTAAAAGTCCGTTCCCAAAATGGGACAAGAGTTTCCTTTTTTTGTCAAGTTAAGTTTAGCTGCTTGAAATTCCATTTCAAATCTAGCTTTTTGAGCTCAGGTGCAGGAACTTCAGGAGCGCTTGGCAGCACAGGCAGCCTTAGCGTCACAAAAAGAGGAAGAAATGGAGCGCCTCCGGCAAGAGGTTGAGGCCGAGAAGAATAAGGTTGATCGAATGGAGCTGGACACAACAGCTGCATCTGCACCTGCTGACGAATCTTCAAGAGCTGAAAACGATGAAAAGGAGAAGTGTCATAGGTACCACCAGAGGGCTCACTTTGAGAAAAGCCAAAAGATGGAGGAGGTGCAAAAGCGCTTGCTGGCGATGCAAAAGCTCCTGGAGCAAAGTGAAGCTCCAGGTGTAAGAAAGCCGAGGCGGAGCACCCCGGCCTCTTTTCCTTCCCAGTGATGCCACAACCTGGCAATTTGAAAAGGGCTCCCACACGAGGATCCAATGAATTCAAGCTTAGAGCCTTGCTATTTGTACAATGCGACCTGCTGAACAAATAGGCCTTGCGTTACAAGCTCTGCCAGAAACATGGGACCACATCTTTATTTTCCAATATTTTCTATCATTTTGATGATTGCATACATGAATGCAGGCAAAACAATTGGATCCTAAAGGCGGACCATAAAGATATTATTATTATATATATATATATATATTTATATTTAAATATTCAATATAATGGTAAGGCTATTAATAGGCGTACGCGCGTAATTCGACGAAATCGAAAATTTTAAAAAACTGCTATTATTATGATATTTTTTGCGAATATATTTTTCTTTATGGCGGCTTTATATTTGATGTTTATTTTTGGTTTAACGGAAAATATCCGGGGTGGTTGGGATATTTTGGGAATTTTAAATGTGTTTTGTTTCTTTAAATTATTATTTCGGGATTTTGGTTTCGGCGCGATTTATTCGATTTTCGAAATTTTATTTTGGAATTGTTATTTTGTTATTAGGATTTTTTTATTTTGGCGAATTATTGGATTATTTATTTAATTTTTCTTTTATTAGTTAAAATTTAAAGATGCGATTAAAAGGGAAAGCAAAGAAAAAATAAAAATAACCATAAAATTTAACTATAGAATTAACAAAATTTAGGGGCGCGATTAAAAAGAAAATAAAAGCACCATAAAAACCAATTATAAAATTAATAGAATTTAGAATCGTAATAAAAACGAAAACAAAATCTAATTACAAAATTAATACAATTATTATAACAAAAATAAAATCTAACCATAAAATCTAACTATAAAATTAATATAATTAATTAAAAGAAAATTAAAAAGATAATAAAATCCAATTATAAAATTAATAGAATTTAAAAACGCGATAAAAACGAAAACAAAAAGAAAACGAAACTTAATTATAACTATAGAATTTAAAAATACAATTAATAAACATAATTAAATCTTTTCTTTTTAAAATACAATTCCATTAATAAATTATTTATTAAAATATATAACTTAATAATTAATTTTAAATAACATAAAAAATCGCAATAATAAAATAAATAATTTTAAAATAATTAATATATTTCGACGAATGTAATAATATATATCGAAAACAATTTTCGAGTCTTATATAATTTTAAAATATCGAATCATAATAATTTGTGATTGGAATCTTATTTTCTTCTTGATCGCGTCCCTGAACTCTATTAAATTTGTGGTTGGACCTTATTTTCCTCTTGTTGTTTTCGTTTTGGCCGCACCCCTGAATTTTGTTAATTTTGTGGTGGGCTCTGTGGCTGGTCTTTGTTTTTATCTTGTCCTCTTTTTGGCCGCGCTCCTGAACTCTGTTAATTCTGTGGCTGGGCCTTGTCTTCCTCTTGGCCGCTCTTCTGAATTCTGTTAACTCTGTGGCTGGGCTATGTAACTGGGGCTTTGTCCTCCTCTTATCTTCTTCTTGGTCGCGCCCCTTAATTTTGTGGTTGGGCTTTGTGGCTGGTCTTTATTTTCCTCTTGGTCGCGTCTTTGAATTCTGTCAACTCTGTGGCTGGGCTTTGTCTTCTTCTTGGCCGCGCTACCAACAAATTTCTTGTATGGGATTTAATGTTTATGAGGGAACAATAATGTATGGATTATGATTTGCAAAGTAGGTGGGAGGTTTAGACATGTAATGGTTAGACCTACCGTGTTCTTATTGATCGAACTAAATGCTTTGTTTATATTTAAAGAAATTTGAAAGTCTCTAAGCATGCCGTCTGCAGAAATATCTTTATAGTTTGTTTGATAATTTTCCCGGACGTATTTGCATTGGTATGAAATACGCAGCAAACAATTAGCAATGCCTCTTTGCGACAGATAGGTATATAAATGGAGACGTCGAAACTTCTCGAACGTATGATGTAATAATTAAATGATGACAAAATTCGATGTAACCTTGCAGACCGGGTGTTGCAGGCAGATCGGTCGAAGTGTTTGTAGTTTCGCGCTAGGCTTTTCCGGTTTACGGATGAGGTGTAGCTAACCGGAGGATAGGGAGGGGTTTCATTCCAATATTGTGTTAAAGCTTGATACGTCGGTTTGGCAAGATCGCGGGCAATGATTTTCTATACAATGGCTAGCAGACAGGGAGGTGCCATTGCTTTGATGGCCGGCAAGCTACGCAATGCATCATATATAGTGGGGTCAAGACAGGTGGATGAAAATCAGGGTCATGAAATTGGGCACCAAAATAGTGAACCAATTCATCAAATTCTTGTTGAGGATTAAGGGATTGATCATGATCATTAAATATATGAATGCGTTTGAACCTTTGCTTGGGACAGAATTGTCGGATTCGTCGAAAGAAATTAAAGGATTGATGGCGCATAGTTAGATCTGCACCCTCCTGGAGCAACGCTTCAAATTTGATCCTACGGTTAATCCTATTGTATTATTTGTGCAAATTAACTTTAAAATACCGAGGTCAAATTCTTGTCAGATAAAGCCAGGGCGGTCTTCCATGCCTGCCATAAGGGAACGAAAGGTAGGATTCGGGAGAACCTGTTGTCGATCCGGGGTAAAATAATTTCTGCGCAACCTAAATAGGTGTTGTTCCAGGTTGAGCTCGATCGGAGCTGCAATGATTCATGGTCCGCAATGGCCTGTCAAGCCTGGCTGAGGAAATCTGTCCATTGTGGTGCGTTCTGTATCCAAGCCTGTCGGAGGCGGAATCGGTTGATAGCCTCATTGGGTTTGGATCTGGGGGATAGAAACCATTTAGATAAATGCAAATTCAGGGAATTACATCTCGGGTCTTTATTGCCAAATAAACATTCGAACTCTGGGTGATATTTCGATTGGAGCGTGCGCCAGGAGACCTACTCCTTACGCATGAATACAAAATCAATCCATATGGTATGATTATCACGCACAAAGGTTGGATTAAACACTTTAGTATGGATTGCAACGAAATGATTATCCTAAATAAGCGATTGAAATAAGGTTCGACCTGTTTGGGCAATTTTAGTAAATTTGGGATCCTTCGTGAAGATATATTAATTATCATAGTCGGGCTGGAGCGTAATGAATTCATTCTAAAAATAAATCCAAATTATTCTATATTTTGCAACAAAATTAAGGTATTCGTAAATTCCAAAAATATAAAAATATATTGCATAGATATCGTGAGCTCGATATATATGCAATCTAACCTGCCAGATCCTGCCGGGTATATAATGGATTATCGAAGTGGCATCCCGGGAAATAAAGGCAATTCTAACCATTACGAGGACCGATACGTACCTATCTACCCCATGCACCACATGCCACTGTCGTATATGCCATTCAATAGTCATCCGTCAGCCTGTTTCCTCAGCAATAATAATATCATAAGATGATATATCACCCCAATCGATCCAATTGTCGTAATGCATAAATTTAGATTTATTCTATTGAAATATTCGAAAGATGCCTAGAACCAGAAAGACTAGTAATAAATAATAGATTTATTGAACCAATCAGTGGTAAGGGAGGACGGACATGAAACGCAAATTGCCTTTTCCATAGGCACACTCGAGGAGCAGGCGGCTTCGCCAATCAAAGGTTCAAACGTCGAACGAACAAGGGAGTGGGTGACTGTTTGACTCACCCCCCAACCCCCGGTCGACTGCTGCTCGTTGGGCCTTCATTTTGGCTTTGTACACCTTTTGGTTGGCTCTTTGCCGAACCCTTTGTTCTTGCCAAGCAGCGTCTTCTCGGAGGTTCCATTCTTTGGTAGCCAAAAAGTCTGGGAGGATCTTGTTCCCCTTTTCCTTGGTGAGTCCATCGGCCAGTTGTTGAGGCCCCGGAACCCATCTACATAGAGCTCTGTTGGATTCATCGAGAAGGGACTCCTTGATCGCTAGGAGGTCCAAAGCCGTCCTCCTGTCCTGAGGCAAGCTCTCCGTCTGAGTGTCGAATGCTGTCTTCGCATCCAGGACAAGGATCAGCTCCCAGAGACGAACGAATTGTCCCCACCGTCGCACCTGGAAGTCATGACATAGACATTCTCCGAACATGGCCCGCACATACTCCCCGTGCTCAAAGGCCATGGATGCAGCGCATGCTTCAATTGCCATGGAGCTCCTCACTACGCGCTTGCATGCCGTTCTTTGCCACTCCACGACATTCATCTTGGCTCCACCTTCTTTGATCGCCGGATTGAAGACTCCAATGGCCCAGCCCTGCTGGGACTTGCCATCCGGCATAGTGCCGTACGCCCCGTCCGACGAAACGACAAACAAAACATCTTCTAAAGCACAGCCAAGATGCACGAAGCGAATGGAGAGCTCATTCTTCAATGCTCGCACCACAGAGTTGACGACTCGCAGATGCTTGATCGTTGGCTCCTTGAAGCTCTGCTGCAACCATGATACGAGAAATAAGAGATCAGGCCTCCCTTATCGCACAGCCCAACACATGAACGGAGCTCGCCCACCTGTGCAGCATCAAGGGGGATAGAATCAGCACCTTGAGGATCCACAGCCACTTCACGAAACTCGCTACAATATTCATTCATATTGGTGGTGACCTCAAGGCTTTCTTCATCTTGATGGATGTGGCGCCCCAAGAATTTCAAGCCATCAATCATGGGTGTCTAATTGCCGAAGGTCAATCGGCTGCGGAGTTCAGCCCAAACATTCGACACTGCTGAGCTGCCTGCCAACAACACGTCATCCACATGGACAGTCGCCATGGCTTCCAAGGAGCCATTGACATGCAGCACAAAGACACACGGCGCCAAGGTGAGCTTTTTGAATCCGAGCTCTTGAAGATGCCGTCGAGTTCGGGGTACCACAAGCGAGGGCTCTCATTGAGCCCGAATACGCCCTTGACCATCTTGACCAGGTCGGTGCGGTGCCCCTGCAATTTGCCTTCAACATACTTGACCACCTCCTCTGGCATCTTCTTGGGCAGCCAAATGTATAAAGGCTTGTCCCGAGGGAGTGGTTCTCCTTGAAGAAAGGCAGCGGTAATGTCACCGCCATAGCCACGCCAGCGTTTCCCCACCATGATGACCAACAACAGGTGATGTGCAATCAACTGTGCAGTAGGTGAGGAAGTTGGATATTCTCCTGCAGCTGGATCTCAGTGACCTCCCACGCAAAGCCGACCTTTTGGTCCAAACAATCGTTGCAACCACTTTTTGTTAACGATCACGAAACGGCTCTGCAAGGTGGCCTCCTTGGCCACAGGTGTGTCAAGTGGCACCGCCTCAACTGCCGCATATTGGAAGTGAATGTCAAGGGCCTTGATCAAAACCGGAGTGGTGAGCCGGACCTCGGTGGGCGTCATGTCTCTCAGGTAGATCTCACCTCGTGCTCCCGGTTCTAGTCCTGCTCGATGTCCTCTTTCTAACTCTAACTGCTGCTGGTCAAATTCTTCTATCATCTCCTTCATCCGCTGGGACTCTTCCGAAGAACTGGTCGATGACAAGGCCCATGCCTCCAAGGCGAACTTGGCCTCTGTCACCATTGGAGCCAAAGAACTGACTCCAGGTTCAGATGGCAATGGTCCAGAGTCTTCAATCCGCGGAGTCTTGAGCATAGGTTCGCCATCAAAATCCCGCTGTCGAGCACTCTCTTGAAGCCCCGCACGGATGGCTGTCTGCAACTCTTGTATGTCCTTCTCCGCCGCTAGACGATGCAGTCCTGATGGTCCTTGCTTCAACTGTTGGGCTTCTGAAAGAATTGATTTCCATTCTTCTTGGCCACCTTGTTCAAAGAAGGCAATCTTTTCTGGCACAGTGGAGGGCTGAGGTTGAACAGGTTCATATGCCCCAGCTCGAAACTTGCGAGGCAGCCCATCTAAGGCTCGACATCGATCAGCAGAAGATTTGGCCAACTCGATGATCTCGGGTGTAGGAACGGGCACTTGTGGTGCAGGCACTGGTGGCTCAGTTGTTGGGACCTCTCCCTTCGGGTTCCCCTCCATGCCGTCGGTGTGGTTCTGCATCTGGGGAGAAAGCTGAAGCTTGCATTTTGAGCCCCTATAAAAAGTATACTTTTCGGGGGGGCTCAGAATCTGGCCTTTGCTTGCAGCTCCGGAAATAAGGTCACCTGAGCCTAGTGCACCGGCCTCTGAATCAATGTGGGCCTCCTCCTCTTCATCCTCATAACCTGGTGGTCGTCGATGTCCCGTGAATTCCTCCTCCAACGAATTCATGGCATCAAGGATGAAACTAGGACCCATTTCCTCCTCCGATGTTGCCAAGCGCACATCTTCTAAGGCCACTCGCACCACAGAGCCCTTGAACCGCAGCCACAAGCGGTCCGGGCCATCAGCGCATGCCACCCTTGACAGCCAACAGCAAAGTCTTGAAGACGCCGACTCTGGCCTGCCTGTTTGTAAAAGTACCACGGTGCCAGGTGCAAGAGCATCTGCCTTGAGGTGAGGAGGTCGGCTCCGAGAGTTCAAAGCTGCTCGAAGCCTCTCATGTGAATCCAACCAATGGAAGGCTGCTGCCGCTTCCTGCCTCATTCGTTCCATGTGCTGGTGCTCCTCAGATTCCAGGAGTTGGCGATCACATTGTCTCGTCCCTGGACCACTTGGATCGGGGATTTGCCACAACGACGAGCCAATCGGTTCTTTGCCTGGACCGCCATGGCCAGGGCAACATGCAAGGCGGCCTCCTTGTTCAACACAAGCTCATGCACCATCTTGAGGAGGATCAATTTCAAAATGGCTCCATGTCTTTCTGCCAGGCCAGCCTTCCACTTGGCTGAAGTGGGAAGAACATGCAGTTGTATTCCATACATTTGGCACAGATGAGGAAATTGGCCTCGGAATTCAGGGCCACCGTCCACCAACAACTCCTTCATAGGACCATGCACCATCACCCAACGGTCGAACAGCAAGGAAGTGCTC
Source organism: Durusdinium trenchii (assembly GCA_963970005.1). NCBI lineage: Eukaryota > Dinophyceae > Suessiales > Symbiodiniaceae > Durusdinium > Durusdinium trenchii. The sequence continues at coordinate 242,538 of CAXAMN010011112.1, read as the reverse complement.
ACCTGAGAAGAGGGATTCTTGGACAAGATGGCATACTGCAAGGAACAGAAACCATCCACCACATGTGTGACGTTCCACCGTTGGTTGTCGGCATCTATGATGAAAAAGGAATCCAAGGAATAGTGCTCATTGAAACGTTCAGGAGCCTTAGCTGACGACTTGGGCGCTGAGAGAGGGGGATGTATCCTGGCCCACACTTCACATCGTAGGTCTCGAGCAGCCTGGACCACCTCAGTCCTAACTCCTTGCAACTTCAACATACGAGCCAATCGATCATTTACTGGATGGCCGAGGTTGGCATGGAGCTTGGCCACTTGATTCCTGACAGCTTTGCTCACTCGCAGTGAGGGGCCGACAAACTTGCAGTAGCCGTAGCGGCTGCCGATCCCACTAAAATCCCCCTTGCGCTCATCTTCTTCTCGTTGAAGTCGACGGAAGGCTTGCTGAACAGCCAGATCGGTCTGCACCTCTTCTGAAGCAGCCCCCCAAGGCTGCCCACTCATCTGCCCGATCGGCATCCTGTATCGACCAGGTGGCATCCCCCCACGGTTCATCATGGCGGAAAATTTCATCTCGAGCATGATAGGGGTGCTGTTGAATGCACTCCTGACACCAGCTTTGCTTGCACCGGTCACACTAGTGTTGTCCAAGACGATAGCAGCCTTCCGTTGAGCAAATCATGGCCTCATACGAATTGGAAAGGAAGATGGCCTTCTCAGGTGCATGGTCCTCCTCATGCAGACGCCGCCAATCCGCTGTTGCCAACAAGAGGCATGCTGCAAGGCAAGAGCAGCACAGGACAAAATGTGTCGTGCAAAACATGGCGTCCACATGCCCGCCACCAAGGAGCGATTCACCTACTTGCCATCTAACAAGGTTTGACCTTCTATGATCTCATGCTCATGTTTGGAGTGAGTGCACAATGCATTGACCATCAGGGCGGTTGCAAACCCTTCTGAGTTCACATCAAGTGTTGTTCGTTTGCGATACAATTTGTGGCTTTGAGGGTCCCGCAAGTCGAATTGATACTGATCCACCCCAGCTCGAAAAACCGACGGTCGATTGCGCGTGCAGTCAAGATGCAAGGCTGCACTCATCAACGGTTGCTCCAACAAAACAAGACGACCGGCTTTGTGCTGAGTCTTCCAAACAATGGAGGAAAAATACCAAAAGGGCATGTGAAGAGCACGTTTCATATCAACAGTTGCCTTTGGATTGAGTGTTTGCAAAGATGACCACGGTCCGCAAGGTGGCTCTAAACAGATTAGATCAGGTTCCCACTCTCGCACGTGCTGCAAAACTATGGCTTGCTCCTTAGGTGAGAGTAAATCAGACCTATACATCAAATCAACAGGTTCCATAGCCACCCACTTGCCTGTCGACCGTGCAATCAAGGATAGATTGGCACTCCCGCCAAAAATCTCTAGCACCTTCCAGGTAGCATGATCGCTGCGCTTGGCCACCAAAGACAAATGAGAGATTGCTTGTTTGACCTGTTTGCAACATTGCTTCAACCGTTGACACTGTCCTCTATTCCATGCATGGTGAGTTGGCCGTGCAGGAGGGATGATTGTCGGTCCGCTCACTTCATCAGCGGCGGTCCGCGAGGTCCCTGCAGCTGCTTGGTTGCGCCGCCCAGACGCCCCCACAGCGCAGCCACTTCTCGAGCGAACATCATAGACAGCCATCGGGGATGGCAACGGTAACGCCTCCCTTCCACCGTCACAGCCTCCCGAGTCCTCAGCATCCAGACGAGTTGCATCCACTTGTGCACCAACAGCCGTCCATGAATGGTCCAGCTCATGTTCATTGCGGGGTCGGCACTCAGGGTCATGCCCAAAGTCGGGAACTCTGCATTGAGTCCCGTGATGGCCAGCAACTGCTCCTTCTTGGAGAAGCTCTTGGTCGACGCCTTCTTGATGTTGATGGGCTTGTCCTACTGAGTCGGCTCCATCTCTGTGGCAGGAGGGACATGAGACTTGCTGCCGCTCCCGTAGCCGCCCTTCTTGTTGGTCATGGAGTCGTCCAAACGGGTTCCCCGAGTTGGCTTGTGGGTTAGGGAGAGTTCCTCCACTGAGTCGATCTCTGAACCCCAGTCCGGATCTTCGGTCTCCGTCAGATGGACCGCTTGTGGTTCTGAAGCCATCGCCGCTGCCGCCCGCCGGCGCGCTTGGCTCTTGTTCACTTGCGCCATGGGTCAACGCCAAAGCAGGGCAGGGACACAACCGGCAGGGCCACGCCGTTGAGTCAGGGGTCGATCACTGTTCACCACCGGTGCGCTGACATTGAGGCGAGCGCGGCGTGTACCCCTTCCAACAGGCACCCCGTGTCGCAATTCAAAGCACTGAATCTCTTCACGTTGAATCTTGGGTGCATGCCCTTCCGACAACAACTGAGACCATCCAGGCCACGATGCATGAAAAACAATCAATGTCCAACAAAAAATGGCCTTCTCGAGATGTTGTAAAATGCTGTGATTGAACACCCAACTTTGTCAATGCGAAGCGACCGGACCTACAATCCAGCTAAAGACCCAATGCTGTGCAAACTCCCTTGGACAATAATGGTGGGCATGGATACTCAACAGCGTTGATGGCTAAAAGACCCACATGTTGCGCAATCCCGACCTCCAAGAAAACCCGATAATGTGAAGGACGACGTTCTCCATCACCGAACCGGAAATAATCCAATGTCTTCCTCACCTCAACGTCCCGGCCATGAGCACGACAGCGCGCAATCTCTTGTACCACCCAATCAACACCAGCCACCGTACGAAAACACCTAAGATCTACCACCATACGGCTAGATAACAAGTCATCCGAGGCATTGACCAGGGTAACATACTCTTCCGTGGTTGAACTGGTAGTTGATGGGGTAGCCGACGACGATCCTTCCGCCCCCAAGGTCACCGCAGCTGTGTATACGCGAGAGGTTTGCTGTTCACGTATCATTTGCTCCAAAACAGCACTCATAGCCGCATGGTCAGTTGCCTGCGGAGGTTGCACTTGATCCGGAGACTTGGAAGATGACGGAGCGGGAGTCGTCACTAAGGAAGCGGATCCGGAAGAGGCCCGGTTGTTCTTGGGACACTCAGGATCCTTGCTCCAATGGCCATAACCACCACAATTCCTGCACGGATTTTCTTGCATCAACTTCTTCAACCGATTTCGTCGATTTGGCTGCACAGAGGGCTCCGTCTTCTGGAAGTAGCCCCTTGCTTGACGAAGGGCCCGCAACTTGGCCTGTGAGGCCGAGTAGGCAGCCAGTGCGGCATGAGTGGCTATCTCAAGCTCTTCCGGCACGGTCCACGAGCCCAGATCATCTAGCTCTTCTTCTGGTCCGCTATAGCCACCAGCGTCCTCCACCACATGGGCCTTTCAGGGTTGCCAAGGACGACGACCCTCCTTCCCGCCTCCGCCTTCTGAGGCGGCGGGCTTGGAAGAAGAGAGATAATTAGGTTGAAGCTCCAGCAACAATGGTGCATCCAAGACACCCTTCCCAATCGGCACGGTGTCTTGCAGGAAGGGCCCCATCCGGCGCAGAGCTGGAAAGATCGCCTCAGAGTTCATTTGGTTCTGAGCGGCTGCCAGGATTATCACCCGATCCTTCAGGATCAACTCGGCGTGGTCGAGGATGTAGCCCACTAGGAACCTATCGCCCACTGCAAAGGTGCTGTCCTCCTCTTCCATAATAGCTCGCTGAGCCTGAACCCGCATGATAAACGAGTCCATCGACTCTCCGGCATGTCGCCGGCATCTCAAAAACTCTCTTTGCGCCTTTTCCCCACGCTGGCCGTCCAGCTCCTTCACCATAGGGCTAGCCTCCAAGGCATTGAACACCATGTCCAGGCCTCCAGCACGGCTAACATCTTCGATCTTTAAGTGGCGGACGATCACCGACGCACGTCCCTTCAAGACTGACAAGCACCTAGGGCCCATGACGTCCTCGGGCAACTGTCCGCCTTCGCCGGCGATCCAGCACTTCACACTGCGCTTCCACTCCAGATAGCTCTCGCTAGGAGAGGCGCTGAAGGTAGGTGGATAGGTACTCGGGATCTTCCGTGAAGCGGGAGTCGAAGACGTCGAAGTCCTTGAAGGTGGCTTGACCGGAGTAATATTGGGCTCATCATCGGTATCCCCATTGTTCATCTTGTACATCGACCAGGGCCCCGGGGGCAAGGCATTAGGGTTGTACTCTATACTTTCATCCATGCGGGCCTCATTGTACCAAGAGACCTCTCCATTAGGACGTTCACCTTCACGGCGTCGACCAACATCACCATGAAGACCTCCCGCCTGAAGATCTTGTACTCCTAGACCTCCGCCAGCCTCACGAGTAGCATCACCTGGAACCCCACCAGGACCGTCAGGTTGTCCCGAATGTCGATATTCTGTAGAAGCATTGCCCGCCCACCACGGCTGCCATTGACGATCCCATCGCTAATCTCGAGATCCCCATGAGCTCCATGTTGACCAAGACCAATCGCCCCCATGCCATTGGTCCCAAGACCGCCTGTCGTTACCACCTGTCCAAGATGCATAAGCCCACGGATCAGAATGAGCTACCATCCAAGGATCAGCCGATCCATCCCTAGCAGCTGCTACCTCAGTCGCCGTTGTGGCATCTACCCCAGTGGTGCTTCTCCTCGAGTGGCCCTCGTTCTCTTCAGCGCCACCTAAAGCCGCAGCTATCTCCGGTGTGTCAGACGACACGGTCACAGGGGGGTGGCTCCCCCACCCCACGGACGGATATGCAACGCAAACTGCCTTTTCCATAGGCACACTCGAGGAGCAGGCGGCTTCGCCAGTCAAAGGTTCAAACGTCGAACGAACAAGGGAATGAATGACTATTTGACTGATTTAAATATATTTTAACGTGTTTAGGTCCATAATTGTTTAATACGAAATAAAAACTATGCAAAATAGAAAATTTTATACTTATATATAGTATTTTTATATCTAATTATTAGAAACCAATTTCTAACCTTTTTATATGGTCATACCGAAGCCGAAATGAAACGAAGCCGAACCTAAACAATGCCCATACCTCGTAATATTTCGCCCGACGATCAAAAATATTACATATAACAACCGAACTCTCGCACTCTCCTAGAGCAACAAAAACAACCCTCGCATCCGAAATAATAAAATCAAATTCGAATAACTCCCATTATCCTATTCTCCCTAAATTCAAACGTTATAAATCCAAGAATATCGAAAAATAGAAAAACCAAAACAAAACAAAACATACTACGAATAAAATCACAAACAACTCATAACGCGAAAATTAAAAAATAAAAACAACGCCCGACACTCCATTTCTTAATTTATACATAACACTTTAAATTCCAATACATCAAAATAAGTAATTATTATTATTCACTTCCGGCAGAGAGAGCTCTGCCCGTGTTGGGCGTCAATCCGTAGATTGGCTGCGTCTAGCGCATCCAGTGCCCCGGGCGGCATCGAAGGTCATTGCTCATGGTTGCTCGAAAACGGCACAAATGGATTGCAGTGTAGCAGGGAGCGCCAAGCACTCGTGAGATGGGTGCTGTCTATGAGCCACAAGAGATACAAGTCATGTTCTAGATCTACCGTGTGAGCGCATGGTGCTGCTCGACTCCAATCATCAGTCAGGAAGCGGCTGCCTCCAGTCCGAAGGCAGGCCTGATAGTGGCCTGAATATGGTTCAGCGCCTCGGTGGACCACAACGGAAACTATGTCAAAACGTTTCCAGCGGACGGTCCAGCTGTGTTCATCAACGAAGCAAGGCAAGTGAATGGGGACTCGGTTCCATCGAAAAGGCTGTGGGGACCTAACATCCAACGTTGGGAACCGATCGACTTGAAGGCAAACTGTGGTCGTGCTATCCGAAAAACCGCAGTGGAACGGTGCTTGTTCATGCCACAAGTTGATCAAGTCCTGAATCGTGCAATCACCATCTTTTATCTGCTGAAGGAGGATCGGAGCGTACAGATGGCCACTGTCCTCGGTGGCGGCTTCAAGCCTTGACTCCCATGTGGAAGTGGAAAGTCCACCTCCATTCCCATGGATGGCTTGTCGAAGCCAACCAACAAACTCAGCAGAGTCATGCTGTGTCCCCGGCTCATGATTTGTGAACCATGAGCGCAAAAGATGGCCCAAGCAGCTGGTATCAATCAGTACCTGATGTTGGTTGCTACACGAAAGCAATCGATTCAAAGGATCTTTCCATGTTCCAACCTCATGCCAGACAAAAGTGTCATTCATGCAGCAGGCCCAAAGCTCAGCCAACAATGCTGCATTCATGTAGCAGATGTTGGAGCCGTTCCCTAAGGAGAGTGCCAAAAGGCCTTCCTCATTTCATCAAGCGAGTTGCAATTGCCTGAGCCAATGGTGACCTCTGCAAGGTCGATGGTCGGATTCGAACAAAGATCATCTGCGTAAGCCCGCTGCCTGTCAATCGCTGTAGGGCATCGTAGAGTTCTTGAGCCGCCTGGCCCTTCAGGGAGATGTCCAGTCTCCAAGGCACGACCACTGAGTCCGTCACCGTTGAATCCTGAGGCATAGGCTTCAGGGCGGAGAACCGGTGGATCAGGTCCGCCTGAGCTGCTAAAGTATGAATCTTCTGGATCAAAGCTGCGGCTTCCTCTGAGGGGAGGGGATCTCGGGCTGCCGGCTTCAGAGTCTTCTCTTTGGAGTCCCATTGAAGGTAGTTCCATGAGTTGGTTGCGTCAATATTTGCTTGTTCTGAAGTGCCCGGATCAGTTCGTGATCGTTTGATCCGAAGGGCAGTTTCGATGCTCGGAATGCCAGCTCCTCGAACACAGAGCGAAATATATGTTGCCTTAACGAGGTGGTGACCTGCCCCGACTCCCGCTGCCCATGCCAGTCCTTTGAGGTCTTCAGCATCAGTGGCAGAATGCTGCTTTTTCCTGCTTGGACAAAGAAGATGAAGCTTTTGTCGAGATGGATCTGGTTCAGTTGGTCCTCCTAACGGAGTGTCAACTTTGCTAGCATGGAGATCAAGCTGCCATCTTCTCCCAAGTCCGAAGCCGATGAGCGCGAAGGCTTCCTCTGTCCCTTGCGTGCAGGTCGGCGGTCTGATGACTTGTCCTCCTCCTCCGTTCTGGGACGTTTTGCAAAGTGACTGCCACAAACATCCATCAGCTCTGCAAAAGATTGATCGTCGCCGCTCATACGTTCCATCGTGGAGGTCAAGAGTAAGACACCGATGGAACCAGTCTTGGGCCAGTACGTGTTCTAGTTCATTCAACAGGCTACGAAAGTGAAAGTGCTGAATCCAGGCTGTCGAATGGAACATAATGTCAACGTATTGCAAAAGCTCCTAATCCGCTGAGTCCCAAGCCCAGTGGCACGGAATCACCATCGTGCAAAGGTCCAGAAGCCGGTGATGCAGTGAGACCTCAAGATCCAGCTGCGAGAGTTCGGACAAGTGAGCCATCCAGTGGACAAATGCATGAAATCATCTCAGTCGAAGCTCTGGCCAAAAAGGAACGTGCCAACACAGGACCGTGACATAGGTCATGGATGTTGTGGTCAACAATGGCAAGACAGGTCACTGGTGTAAACAGGCGTGTCATCTGGCATGCACAGGGCACTGACGACCAAGACAGGCCTCCCTGAGGTTGGAATGCAGGTCGAATTCATTTGCGCAGGGTCCGAAGGCTCATGAGCCTCAGTCGGAGCAGGCGTCTTCACTGTGGGACCAAAATGTTGATCCTTGACCCATTCGATCAGCAAAATGGGACAGCTGACTCTCTGGTAGTGCAAACGAAGTGTAGCTTCAGACGTGTATGGGGTGTGGCAATGTGCACATGCCAAACGTCCCGGGGTCATGTCTCGGCTAGGTCGAAAGGCAAAGAACGGTGGTTTCACAACCTGATATTCTTTGGACAAATGAGTGGCTAGTGCTTTGCGGCCGACCGTCTCCAAACACAATGGGCATGGAAAGGATTTCGAAGGGGCCTCGATTGGCTGGCAAGGTTTGGTCAGCATAGCCGGAACCGTGTCAAATTTCGGAATCTTGGCGGCTCAAATAAGCTGGCCGTCTGCCTGAACTTCATGGCCATGGGTTGACAAGTGTCTTTCAAGGCCTGTTGCTGTCAGGAATCGAGTGTGACAGTGAGGACAGGCATGCAGTGGGGTGGATGATGCATGAAATTCATCAACCTTTATGGCACGAGTGGCAATCGGATCAGGCCTCGTCTTCACGGCGGGAGCAGCCGTTGGTGAACCTGGCGGGGCCGGTGTCGGCGGTGGAATGGTGATGGAGCTAGGTGCATCTGTGGCTGTCCTGGAGGCTTTCTGCATGACTGGCATGATGGGGAAGTGTTCAGGTTGAAAGGTGTGCCCCATCATGATCGAAATCTCAAGGAGGACACCACATTCATGTGCTCGGGTATCCCGGCATTCATTGTCACAAAAACTACATCTTCCACGACCTCCTCCGATATTGGCCATGCCATATACATGCTCCCGAAAATGCTCAGCTAATGGAACCAGGTCCGGATGGCATTCCGTGAAGTGCTTTCGAATCGAGCGAGTTGCAATCCGCATGTGGCAAAAAGTGCAGTGAATGGCAATCTCAATGATCAAAGCCTTGTTCAATAAAAGACCTGGGACAGATTTGTGGCGCAAATGCATCTTGAGATCTGGTCGGTTGATGATTGGCACGATCGACTCCTGAGCGGGATCAAAGCGAGGACACGTATGTTTATTAATATGATCACGAAGTCGGTAAAAATCAACGAAGACATGAGAGCAATGGGTGCAAATCGAACGGCCTTGCCATGCATCCCGCAAAGGCTGAAAAATGTCGTCTGGTTCACACGGAACTTGATGAGCATATCTCATGTGTCGTTTCAGGGTTCCTGCCTGCTGGAAGGTTCTGTGGCATTCCGGACAGGCCACTGCCTGAGTGCTACCCATGGTGGAATGGTGATCAGGTGGGGTGACCAAGGGTTTAATCCAGAGATCTGGGACAAACACACATACATCCGGCATCTCGCTGTCCATGGCTTCAAGGCGGAGGTGTGCCCGTCGAGTCGACAGGGCCTCTTGAATCCGCCGTCGTTGTGTGAGGATGGTTGTCCATGGAGGTGGTTCATGAATGCGTTCAAAGAAATGCGCAGTGGACTCATGAGTAAGACACACAGGTGAGTGTGCAATCGTCCTGTGATGAGTGTTGATCATGCTGATGAGTTGTCGAAATCCCTTCTGAGTCAAATTCATTTCAAGAATGCCATAATGAACAATGACCAGAACACATTGCTTGTATAACTTGAGTCTAGTTCGAATGGGGTGGACATCATTCACAAACAAGGACCTGAGATTGCGGAAGCACCATTTGGCGGCTGTGATCCTACGGGCAGTGGTATCAGCATCCCATGCTCTGTATCCTATGATGACACCGAGATACGCTGTTTTCGACACAAGCGGCAGCTGCCAACGACGTTCTGGCAGAGTCAGCACCGGGCCAGCGGCTGGTCGACTGACCCAGTGTCGAAGGAAGGCGGGGGCCTCTTTCCCTTGGAATCGAAGCATGGCTACTGACTTATGAAGATTGACATTGAACCCGAATGCCTGAAGGGTCATCAACACATGTTGAAGGTCCGTGAGAGCTTCAAGGGCTTGGGCTGTCGATCGAATTATCCACCGAAGGTGGTGTCATCAGCGTAGACAACCATGTGCTCGTGGAGCCATGTGTGGGAGTATTTGATCTGGAGATCAACAAGCACAAGATTCATGGTCAGTGTCCACAGTAAGGGGGCATCTTTGGCCCCCTGTTTGATTCCCCGATGTGCCTGGATTTGTCCGATCAATTGCTTGAAGGGAATATAGTACTTATGCGGGGTGAGCCACGAATGCACAAGTTGAAAGAGGTCAGAGTGCAAATGGTACAATTGTAAGGCTCGAATCATTAAGGTTCGACTGACCGTGTCAAATGTCTTTTCCATGTCTAATGAAACCTGGAGGCCTCCAAGCAGCTTAGGCTGATTACCAGTCTTGACTTCCTTACACATCATGCGTACACTTCTACAATGCTCTGCTACTATGAGAAGGCATTCACGTGTTCCTCTGTGAGGCAAGTACGCATATAGCGGAAGACATCTAAGTTTGGCAAACGTCTGGTGAACGATCTGCCTGCATTGGATTCCGGCAAGTATCTTGTTGACCGGGTGTTGGAAATATATCGGTCTGAGTGCCTGGGGTTTGCTTGGGGATTTATTGGGTTTAGTGAGGAGGTGAATCCATCCTGTTGTCCAATGATCGGGAAGGTGGATGGGATATCGAAGCCAAACCTGCTGAATCTGATGCATTAATGGATCAACAAGATCATGCGCGAAATGCTTCCAGATTAAAGCTGGCAACCCGTCTGGCGCCAGGGCTTTGGTACTAGGCAGGTGCAAAAGCTCAGTGAGCACATCCTGGCGGTCGAAAGGGAGTCTGGTTAGGGGTTCGAGTTCCGGGGCATCAAATTTGGATCAGCAAATAGGTTGGTGTAGTACTGTTCAATGTCATCCAATTCCTGTCGTGGTGCCAATGGCATGCTATGAGGATCAAAGAGCTGTATTCGTTTCGGTCTTTGTTTCGGGCACAAGAGCCTGATCTTCCTGTACCAATCAAAAATGCGTCCATGAAGGGCAAGATCAGCACCCTCAGTGAGGATCGCGTGCAATTTATCCCTCTTATTCTGTCGACTCTGTTTACGAATGGCTTTGTGGAGGGTTCTGAAGGTGGTGATATGAGCCCAACACTCAAAGAGATCGCGAGTGGTGCGTCCTCGGACTGCCAGAGCCTGTTTGCGGGCAGTCCACATCCTAACAGCCATGGAGGGGATATGCGGTGCATGAGGTGCCCGCGGTTTCCGTTTAGGAAAGAAAAGAGAACATATGGTTCGAAGTTCTTGTTCCAAAGCGAGCATGGAGACCTCATGCTGTTGGTGAGGTGGAGAGTGTCTGGCTATGCACTGACGAATCTGAACCTCGAAAAGTTGCTAATAAGCAGTGTGCTCGAGTCGGGCCGTACGAATGGCAAATCTATCTATGTTATTAAGTGGGAGCACTGGTTTCCGAGGCGCATACCACCTGGGCAGGACAAAGAACAATGGATAATGGTGAGGTCCAAGGCAACCAAAGTTGCGCATAAAATTCTATCCATGGTGGGTTGCATGCGTCGAAATTGAACCTAATGTTGTCGAACAAAACATAATCAATACGAGAATAATGTGAACCATGTTCGAAGGTCGATGCATACTGCTGTTTGCAATGCAAAGCAATCAGGTCCTGTGCTCTCACCAGGAGCTGTAGAAGGTCACGATCAATGTGAGTGCTTGAAGATGCACGTGCATCATGGCTGTTAATGTGTGACGGATCGAATTTGAAGGTGGTATTGAATTCGAGAAGCCTATCGACGCCACTCATAAGGAAAAATAAAGCAGCGGACACCCTAAACGACTCCTAGCATTCGATGCATGAATACATCGAAAAACTTGGTGCATAATGAGCTGTTGCATTGGTGCAATTTTCAGCCTCTAAACATCATAGTATTGCAGGAAATTAAATGGAATTTCAACTCCATCTAGACCTCCCAGGGCTGGCATTGTATCCACTCCTCGACGAAGCATGCAACCATTCTAGTACTCATCCGCAATACCCTAGCAAGACCTAAACAGATAGCCACGGCCTTTCATTCAGATGGCCGACTTCTACAAATCCGCCTGTTTTTGAACTATACATATCCGCCTGTTTTTGAACTATACATACGACTTCATAGTGGTATATCAATATGCCTAAAATGCTATCAAAGGCAAAGAATAACTTCTCGACCAACGAACAAAGATTTAGACTAATTTGCAGCAACTTTTAAATTATGTACCGCAGCAGTACCAGACGGTCCTAATAAGTAGTGCCATAGCACATCTATAGCAAAAAGGTAGCCTTTACAATATAGTGTATAGCCATTTTGCAAGGCTCGGAAACAAATTCTTTTATAAAATTTTTTAATTTAAACAATACGCGGCCGAGAAACAACAAAGCCGTAATCCATACTTCCGCTCGGAATAAAAAGCAGAATGTTAGCATCTATAAGCCCTAAATTTCGGAACAAACAAATCAACCTCTATCCTAACAAGAAAAAATACAACAAAAAAAAATCATCAATATTATAAAGGCCAAAATGCCAAAGCACAAAGCAAAGAAAATAGCGAAGAAATCTATAAAAAAATGGTTACCGTAAATCGAAGCTAAAATAACGCTTAAAATAAGTAAAATCAAACATATAATATATTTAAATATATAAAAAAAAATATATAATTATATATATTTATAAATTCTTAATATCAAAAATATATAATAAAATATCAAATATTATGGAAAAAAAACCTCTATATCAAATAATCATCGAATTATCGAAATAATTTATATCGAATCATCGAAATAATTCATTATTAAAACAATCAAATAAAAAAAATAGTTACTTAACAAAATCAATTCCTTAAAATAATTTAAATAACTAAATTCGGAAAAAACGCTTATTTCGGAAAATCAATTCAATATATTCCCTAAACAATTACCTTTCGTAACATAAATCCTAGCTAAATCTAATTCCCAAAATAGATTAATATCGACCCAAACTAGGCCAATTAAAACCCAAAATAAACTCAATATAGGCCCTAAATTAATTTATGTAACCCGACATAAGCCCTAATTAGGCACAAATAAATCCAACGTAAGCCAACATAAGCCTTAATTAACTAGCACAACATAGACCCAAAATCGGCCCAACATCGCCCCCATATAGCCAAAAAATTGATTCGACATAAACCAAAACCACAACCAGAACCAGCGCAACAACAAAAACCACAACAACAACAATAATAGTAATAATAATAACAATAATCTCTCCTTCCATTTTCTTCGCTCTTCCCCTTCCCCGGTTTTGGGCCCCCTAGCCGGCTATCGGGCATAAGCCCTTAAATATATTCTGCATAGTAAATTAATATAATATACCCATATTCTACAAATTTATATACAGTAAAAATACAAAAACGTGATTAATTCGATTCTGTGAATTACGGGCCAAATTGTCAGTAAGACACCAAACAGCAAAACATTTTTGTGGGCAGCAGGTGCGCCGCCCAAGCTCCAAAGAGCACCCTATACCTGAAGTAAGAAGCGCAAGCCGTATTCCTCGCGTTGTTCCTATGTTAACGTCGACCTCGGCCGAATTTTAAACCAACTGGACCAAAGTTACATTGCGTTGAGCCCAACTTCAGCCCCAAACTGGGCCAGATTCTTGGCAATATGGACCCAGCAATGGGAACATGGTCTGGAAGGGCAATATACCACCACCACATGGTCTGAGAGCCTAGTAACGAGTAACTAGTACTTTTTGTATTGCGAACCCCTTGTCGCAAGCAGAGCAACATGTCCCTTCTTGTGCAGTTTGTACCGCGTGACTTGGACGACCGACCACTCATAAACTGAAACTCCGCCCACCCTCTGCTGGGATCTACATAGTTGTAATGTTTATCAATGTTCGGATCAATACAACTTCTGGATTTCTTGATTTCTGCCTCAGGAGCAAGTCGCAGCGCGTCCAATGGTTTGCTCCGCTAGACTCCTAGACCCAAGGCCTGGACATCTCCTCGCACAAGCGTTCCAAAGGAAGCACCTGACCTGTGATCATCAGACAAGTGTGTCATGTTGTTCCCACCTTTTGCAAAGGTCTCAGGTACCAGCCAAAATAGGCTCAAATGGCAAAGTTATGCAATGTTTACTTTTCAGCCACCTCTGGCAACACACAAACCATGAATTACATGTATAATTGCAGTTACACAACCGTAGACCCCAAACAGGTAGGACAACAACGAAGCATTCCCAAGTTCACTTATTGAACATCAACAAGAAGGGAGACAAAAGGAAACAGAAGGGAGACAAGACGGACACAATGGCCAACAAGAAGGGAGACAAGAAGGGAGCAAAAAGGAAACAGAAGGGAGACAAGACGGACACAATGACGGAGACAAGAAGGGAACAAAAGGAGACGGAAGGGAGACAAAGCGGACACAATGACCAACAAAGGGAGACGAGACCGGAGACAAAGGGAGACAGAAGGGGGACAAGGCGGACACAGTGACCAACAAGAAGGGAGACAAAAAGGGAGGCAAACGGACACAATGACCAACAAGAAGGGAGACAAGAAGGGAGACAAAAGGAAACAGAAGAGGGACAAGACTGACAATGACCAACAAGCAGGGAGACAAGAAGGACACAAAAGGAAGCAAAAGGAAGACAAGGCGGACACAGTGACACACAAGAAGGGAGACAAGACCGGAG
>CAXAMN010011112.1:184995-204970 GCA_963970005.1 Durusdinium trenchii | reverse complement strand
TCTTCTGTGCTCTTTCTGTCTTCTTGTCAGCCTTGGTGTCAAAAAAAACTCTCATCTTAAGTTGATTTGCTTTGTTTCTGTCTCTTCTGTGCTCTGTCTGTCTTCTTGTGGGCCTTGGTGTCAAGAAAACTCTCACCTTAAGTTGATTTGCTTTGTTTCTGTCTCTTCTGTGCTCTTTCTGTCTTCTTGTGGGCCTTGACGTCAAAAAACTCTCATCTTAAGTTGATTTGCTTTGTTTCTGTCTCTTCTGTGCTCTTTCTGTCTTCTTGTGGGCCTTGGTGTCCTTGGTGTCAAAAACTCTCATCTTAAGTTGATTTGCTTTGTTTCTGTCTCTTCTGTGCTCTTTCTGTCTTCTTGTGGGCCTTGGTGTCAAAAAACTCTCATCTTAAGTTGATTTGCTTTGTCTCTTCTGTGCTCCTTCTGTCTACTTGTGGGCCTTGGTGTCAAAAAACTCTCATCTTAAGTTGATTTGCTTTAAGTTGATTTGCTTTGTTTTTGTCTCGTCTGTGCTCTTTCTGTCTTCTTGTGGGCCTTGGTGACAAAAAAGTTCTCATCTTAAGTTGATTTGCTTTGTTTCCGTCTCTTCTGTAATCTTTGTGCCTCCCATGCACCTCGTAGTGATGCAAGTGGTGCTGTGGAACGCCGCCGACTTTTTTAGCATGTTCTCTGTCATTTTTGTATCCGATGCCCTTGTGGAAAGTCGGGGCCCAGTTTGTCAAAAAACAGTGCATTAATGATCCCAATAAGTCTTATTTTTCACTGTGTTTTACAGTGTTTTATGCACATTGCCCTTCAAAGCCTTTGAATGCCAGAAAACAATAAAAACATCAAACATTGCCTCCCGTGCAGGTAAAATGCAACTTTTTGAGGGCAAATAAGCTCAACACAAACCCACCCAAAGCCACTTTTTACTGTAAATTACAGTGTTTTTTGCACCTTCGATCCTGCCTCAAGACACCCCAAAAGTCTGCAAATCAAAATCTCGAACTTTCACCCCCCCCCAACCCCCCCCCAGCAAAACCTACCGGGGAGCAACTCAAAGCGATATTCATCGTTTTCCGTCATCAGCTTGGCCCCCCCCCCCCCCCCCCCCCTTCCCTTTTGGTAATACTTCCAAGCGCTACAGCGCTTTCCGTCATCAGTCTCTTGATTGCTTCTAGCTTGCAGTTTCTGAAGGACAAATCCCATGGCAGCTGTGTGATGAACCCATAATAGCTTTCAAAGTGGTCCATCGAAGAAACTCTCACCCAAGTCTACGAGCATGATCCAGGTGTCTGACGAAAAGGAAGCAAATCTCTGATCTGCAACTGTTGACTGCCCAGTGCCTGGCAGTGAGGTACGAAGGCTTCGGGGTGTCGCGCCACTTTGGCATGGCATTAATTTACTGCTTCAGTTTTCAGAGGGAAGAGTGGGCCTTGCTAAAGCTAGCAGGGTTGTCATAGGAAGTTAGTAAGTGCAAACAGCAGCCAAAAAGCAAAGGTCCTGAGCCTGAGACGTTATCCTTTTATATGCAAAGACCTCTTAAGAGACTACGCGCCTATCCTATTCTTGTCCGCTACATCAGTCTGTGTGGCTGTGGTAGTTGCGTGGTTGTTCTTGCAAAGCTCTTGGTGAGAGCAAAGGACCAATGCAATCAATGCCAATGTTCTTGGTGGCTGACTTGGTCTGTGGCCATGTTCAGCAGCTTGCACAGGCCTCAGAATGCGAGGTTGACCATGCCATCTGCTCCCTTGACATGCCCCTTTGATACCTTTCTTGTTACAATCCCCTATCTCAGAGAATCCGAGCAGCTTTGCATTCTTTGTGCAAGCTCTTGTGGTGGGGCACTTTCACAGCCACTAGCACACAGCATCACGTGAGCGCCTGCAAGACGAAAGAATCTGCCAATGAACGTGCAGTGTGCCCTTTGATTGCTTCTCTGCAACAACCAGAGTGGATCGCATCAAAGGAAATGCAAAAGTAATTAATAAGGCGTGAAGAAAGGGAGGTGGAACAAGTGAAGGAGTTAACGCAAGACGAAGAGACAGGTGAAAGAGCTTAAAGAGGCATTGAAACGCAGAAGAGGGCAATGGCAAAGTGGTTCATGAAACACACAGACAGGCCCAGAGGCTATCAATTCCACGACACTGCGGAAAGAGACACTTGGCAAGAGTAGCATCACGGTGGAGCCGCTGAGGCTATGACCAAAATAACCCGCCAAGGGAATCAACGTTTCAATCTGTCGAGCCAAACAGATTGATACAATCTAATTTCGGGACGCCTCTAGAGCCAACACAGTCGCTAAAGCAAAAGCAGCTCCATCTAGCTAGCTCTTGTGAAAATCCAAAGGTCCTTATGTTCGATTGTGGCAGTCCGCCGTGAAAAGTCGCTGTAAGCACTCGGCAGATTCTCCCGCATTGGAGCCTTCCAAAGCCTCGTTGGCAGCGATGCCTTGGTTCAAGGGCCTGTGAACGTCAAACAACCCTGAAAAAGTTTCAAATCCTCTGAATCCATATTAAAGAGTCTGTGGTTTGCAATGTGTAAGTAGAAACGATGCCTTATCACACGAAACATTAACTTACAAGTGGAAATACATACGAACAAAAAATCCAAGGCAAAGTCACTGAGTTGCAGTTGTAGGATATTTGTACTCTACATAGAATATTACTTGCATGTTGAATCTTTTCTGTCGACATATGACCTTTCGTGGCATCTAGAAATGCTCTTATTTGTTCACCTTGGTATACTCTCTTGACCCGGGCCAAGACACAAGCTTCCACAACAGAATTGAACTCGTTGAAGTGAACAGCGCTGCCTCAAAAGGAAACCAACACCGGCCTTCCAACAAACTATCTGCTTAGCCTTTGCCCCTGAGGACACCATCCTTATTTGCTCCTGAGGGAACTACTGCAAACCTTTCAACTTTTGGACTGCACGCTACAACGAAGACACCCTGATACTCACCTTGATGTTCTCCTCTAAGACCTGAGGCTGCTGGCAACAGCCGTCCCTTTAATTTCTTTGCTGTCTCCCTGGCCTCCAGCACGGAGCTGTTCCAAGAGACCTTCCATGATCTCTTCCGGAAGTGCAGCTCCAAGGATCCGAAGGAACGAATCGCAGACCTGTAATTCCCACCGCGCGCATGTGCATCGCGACTCTTGGAGCTCTTGGCAAAACGCGCTCCAAAACCGCCGACCCCTACAGTACATGGGGCGGCGCCTAGGATGTTGCCTGCTTTTGCAGCTGCCGTGGCTTCCACACCTCTGTCAGTGGGTTTCGAAGCTGCTGTCTGGCGCCGATTTTTGGGCGCACAATGATTGAGGCCGTGGGATCTTTTTCGGTGGGCCGCTTTGCGCCCCTTACACATCTCTTTCATCAGACATTTAAACTGTCGTCTGCACCTCTTTCAGTGCGTTTCTGCTGCCTTGCACCCTTTCCCGGCGTAAATGGGCTGAGGCTGTGGTCGGTCTTTTCCGTGGGCGGCTTCTGAAGCTGTTTTAGTGGGTTTCGAAACTGCCGATTGGATGCCCTTTCTGCCGCTTTTGGGGGCAGAACTAGATGGGCTAAGGCCGTGGTGGGCTGTCCTTTTTGATCCAACCTCTGCTTCAGCCGCCATGACGCTGGCACCGCTTGCCCACAGCAAGCGAAAGCTGTAAGAGGACTGCCAAAAAGGCAGCTAACAGAGCTTGCCGATGCATATTCGTAGAATTCAATAGGACATTTGGATGTGTATTATGCATAGAAAACATCAAAAAATATTGGTTGCGGGTCGCTTTCAATGTCATTTACCACATGACGGCAGGGGTCGGCAGCACCAGGGCATTAGTCCATTCTATGGGCACTCCCAAGCGACCAGGTCATTTTGTGGTGAACTTGCTACAAAATGCGCTTTCCCAAACACTACTTACTTGCACGTCTTTGCCTGCAATTGCAAAGTCTCTGCTTTTGGACGCTTGAGGGAGACGAAGGTTGAGTACACATTCTCCTGGAAGAAGACACAATGCCGCGTGGAACGTAGCTACACAGTCTCTAGCTTCTGCAGCTTGTTCTTGGTTGTGATCAATCTAAGAAGTGATCTAGCTTGAAACGTGACAAAAGACCTTCACATGAACAGCTCTCAGGTGGGAAATTCCGTTCCCTCAACCCTTCCCGAGATTTGTAAGCTCCTGAAAGCAGCCTCGTGAACGTGGGCAAGCATTCCTTAGATGTCACGCTTTTCGCATAATACAGAACCTGTTTCTTTGCCGGTATGCTCAGGCTGTCTTGGGTCCAAGCTTCAGCAAATAGGCCAACGCTTCCATGCTGTCTGGTTGTGCAGCGCGGCGGAAATATGCCAGTAGAAATCTGAACGAGTTCGTGCAAGACTCTCATAAGAAACACATCGAAAGTGCGGCTATACTTTATTTCTAAATTTCACATGCCCTTGTTCGTATCTGAACGTGCTGCACTCTGATCCTTTGTTTCTTGAAATCCTGGCTAGAAGGTGCTCTGGAAACATACGAACGATTGACATGAGATGCAAAAAGGCAGCCCTTTCATGCAGCCAAGTGTCATCAATGGATTTGCAGGCCGCACTTCTAGAACCGCAGCCAAGGCTTCCTTGAGGGATGCCACCAGCTCGGGTGATGCCTCCTTCTCCATGGCATGGCTGCTGGGCATCAGTTTTTCTTGACCAATTCTGCGTTGAGTTGATGCGAAAAGTTCAGGCACATAACCAACGTCTAGCAAGCACAACTGCTGATGAACATCGGATGTTTAGAAAGTTGCCCGCCTATGTGTTTGCCTCATCAGCACTCGGCTCTTAACATCGTTAACCCCGTGCTGTTTTCACTCATGCTAGTTTGTACTAGACGGCTTTGGTTGGTTGTGGGCTCACCACATTTTGCTGCGCAAGGCGCCTTGCCCCTTCAGAGACTGGACACGGACATTTGCTTGTAACGTCAACACTTGAAACCTGAACGTCTCATATCGGGATAAAAGCCTAAGTATTTCTTCAGATGAGTAGGTCTTACCTTGAACAACTGGAAGGAAACAACGCAGAATAAACTTAGAAACTGCACGGCCGGCCTCTCCCTGAACATTTACTATGACCCTGACAAACACAGTGTCAAGGGAGTACATTGTCAATGGTTGACACGAGACCTTTGAATTGCTGAACCTGCAAGAAGATGCCCCTGGTTCACCACAAAGCACCTCTTCTAGGACACGCCTTTGGGGTCCCAGCAGAACTTCTGTCCCTCAGCTTTGCCCATCTCCTTGGTGGAGCAGTGGCCACAACAGAGGCCACACAGCTTCTCATAGCCTCATGCTTTTACGAGAAAATGAGATGTAAAAAAAGGACCTTCACCATCTTCTTTCACCTCTTTTTCTGGTCTGCGGATTCTTTGGTGCCCCGAGATTGGGTCAAGCACGTGATGAATCCGGTGACGAGCTTTGTGAAAGCCTTCATTAGTTGCAATCGTGCAGCTGAAATGGTGTGCATCTGCTCTTGACTAAGCTGGAAGTCAAAAAGGTCGAAGTTCTCATGGATCCGGTCTGGCTTGCTGCTTCGAGGAATGACCATAAAGTCCTGAAGTCCATTGATTGACTCTTGATGTCATGCAACAGCAGTCTGCTCCCTTCTTTGAAGGCTTCTGGCTCCTGCTGAAGGGCCCAACGCAACAGCACCTGTGCAGATGTCTTCCCAGTCTCTTTTGCAATCGCCTGCACTGTTGGGTGAGTCAGCAGCAACCTGCCATGGCACTCAAACACTTGGCTGTTGATGTCATGTCAGACTATAAAAGCCGGATGTTGTCCTCCAGAAGTGCCACAAGGAATCCGCTTTCCACAACAGCTGTTGGTCAACATGCTTGAATACGTCTTACAGAGTTTTGCACCTTGGGTCTAAAGCCTAAAGTTCGGCTTGACACCACGTCTGGCTCTCCATGCCATCTACACTCCAAAAGCAACACCACATTAAACTGAAATGACCAGCCCAGAATATACTGGACGCCACACCACCAGGATACCAACAGCAATTCTCCCCCGAATCTCGATTAATCCCAATCGTCCCGCCTGGTACCATCGATTTCACCATCTGACGCTCTGGCCCTGTTGCTGGCGCTGCCTCCACCCAGCGGCGAATAGGCCTCCAACTGCTGGTTGAGAAACGACTTACTTCGAGCTATCCCCACTCAACCAGGCTTCTTTTCTCTGGGTCATGGGCTGTCCGCCACGGTAATTTGCTGGGATACAGGGTTAGGCCACTGACAGGACGCTGGCAGGATAACTGGAATTGAATGCTGCCAAGCTTTAGTCACTATTCTTTTTGTCAGTCATTGTGCAACATGCACTTTGAAGCAGAAGTTCAAAGAAAAGACTCAAGATCCGACTACCCGACAGGGCCCCAATCCTAGGTCCTGGGATAGAAGGGTTATATATACTGTAACTCAGAAGATCGTACTGGAATGCGGCAGCAGTCCTTGTTTCCGCCCTGCACTCTTAAATGCATCAGTGTCAGTCGACCTCGATAATGATGCCATGCTTGCGACAGAATTCGATGGTCCTTGGAAGCCAACACAACCTGCAAAGCACTCTATATAGTTATATATAGTTCATTATGGTTCTTATCATGCAATGCAAGGCCAAGTCGCTCAGCTGGCTGGTATAGAGGATGTAGCTCCTTGCAATCAAAACAACACTCCAAAACAAATGAGATGCTTCCCTCACCTCCGCCATGTCCCAGTCTTGCCAGAATGTGTCACAATATGTCACAATGGGCCTTTCTTCGCTACCAAGCATCAATCTGATTGACCATGGGAAGCACTTCGATCCCATCCTGCTATCAAATCTTCTCTCAAGGAAACCTTCTCTGATCTTTGATCAAGCCTTCTCTGAATCCTGACCCTTTGACGATCTGCCAGGATTCAGCAGACGGATCAATCGTAGGCCAAAGCAGGCCTATAAGCTTAAGTAGCTAGTACCCAAGACGCGGGAAACCTCAGGCTTCTTCAGAGGCGCCTGAAGAAGCCGCAGGTTCAGAAGATTTTGGGGGGAATTTGATTCCTCAATAAGCTGCTGCAAATGGCTGGCCGTGAAGTTGCTGACGCCAATGGCACGGACCAGATGTTGCCTGGACACAGCCCAATGAGTCCAATGTTCAAGTCTCAATACAAATGAACACGGCGAGGAAGTACTATCATATGACCGCAACATGCTTGCTTCTGCCTCTCACACTGTCATTCAGAAACGGAAACACCGCCTTTGCCTATAGAGTTCCTCCATAGCTTTCCAGGTCTCATGGCGCGCACGCCGGTGCAAAGGTGAGGTATGAGGCTTCTTCGGCACGCCCTCAGGTGTAGGGTGTTTGAACTTAATGCACTGGATGCTGGGGTTGATAGGTCTCATCAATGCTGAACTAACTGACTGACTGACTGACTGACTCACTCACTCACTCACTCACTCACCCTCCCTCCTGCCTGCTGATTTATGACCCGAATGTGCTCGTGTATTCTTGCACTTGTAATTCAAGTTTTACTGGCAAATACATGCACTTAAACAAATTTGAACATACATACAGGACTTCTTACGTTCCGTAAGAAAATGCGCGATCTCTACATGCAAAATAGCGGCTACCCATTCAAATTTGGTCTTGATGTTGTTCCAATTTCATGAAAGGTGCTGGCCAATGAATCAGATACAAGTCCAGCTTGTTTCGACCTTAGACTCTCTGTGCAGCTGGTTTATGCAGTTTGCAAGCACTGTTATTATTGGAAGATCTATACCAAAGGACATGCTATTGCTTTGGTCAAGGCTCTCAGGCTATGGATGGCTATGCAGTAGTTGTTCCCATTCGCATGAGATGAATGTCAGGATTCTGCCCGTTGGAAATATCAACCGAGAGACCAAGGCGTTCCAACGATTTTCTGCACGCCTCCTGGGCCTTGTCAAAGCCCATCTCGTAGGGCGAGCATTTCGATGTCACAAACACACCTATCGCAGGTTATCATGACAGGACAAATCCAAGGAAGAGATTGCGTGCGTGTCTTGTGTGATATGAATCTGCGACTGGAACCAGTCCAAAATTTCTGAGACGTGATCCGGAGAAGCTCCAAGACAGGGTTGCGAATCACGAATCATGATACCGAATCACGCATCACAAATCACAAACGAATCACGGATTACGAATACCGAGTCACGAAACCAATCAGGAACCGCGAAGTACGAATCATACAGTAAAAAGGAATCGCGAATCGCTCGGCTGGGTAACGAATCACGAATCATGCGGCTGAGTAACAAATCACGAAACACAAATTTCTGGACTTATTGCATGCCCCTCACATGCACTTGCGATACCATGGTCCGATGCCTTCATTCTTGCCCTCGAGGGCACGCCCCACAGCAGCTTCGTTCTTGTAAATAGAGGCCGTGTCAAACAGCTGACATCCTTCCAATTTAGATGTCAAGCAGTTCAACAAATGTTCGTAGCGATCACTGTCCTGCTTTCAAGGCAGCTGTCACAGCAGTCTCCTTGGATGTGAAAAGAAGAGCTCTGGACCGCAAGTCTCAGACTTACAAAGTTCGATAGCTCGCACTTCCCTTGTGTGACTGCTGCGTTTGTGAGAGCGTAGCGTGGCTCAGAAATGGCTGTGGTCGGCACAACCTTTCAAGACTTCAAATTCTGCCAAGCCTCACAGGTTGAGGAACCATCCTGCCAAGACGCACCATATGTTTTGATTAATACATCCTCACATGTTTAAGACCTGTTTCCTGCATTTATCGATGGTTGGTCGGGATACGCATGGTTGAATACGCATGGTTGCCTGCCCGTACAGCTGCATCTACCAGGGTCACGGTTGTACTCGGAAGCTGGTATTCGGAAACTACAGCGTGGTATTCGGAAACTGATATTCGGAAACTGCCCGGTTGTATTCGGAAACTAAACAGTTGTATTCGGACACTGGATGGTTCTATTCGGAAACTGGACGGTTGTATTCGGAAACTAATGTTCGGAAACTACGAAGAGCAACACCAACACTATTCACGGAGATCCTCAACTTTTCACGCAACTATCCACCTACAGTATGTTTATTGCCTCCCCCACCCCCCCACCCCACCCCCACAAATTTTATAGAATATGAGGAACATAGTTTCTGAATACCACGAAATCGTTTCTGAATACAACGAAATAGTTTCTGAAGACTAGTTTCTGAATACGGCGCAGTTTCTGAATACGACTTTGTTCATTTACCAGGCATCCTGTCCCTGTGAAAGCTAACTTGAAATGCATCCCTGCATGCTTCTGTTTCGTGAGGGCCAGCCCTTCCAGCGTGCTTTTAGGAGCAAGGACGCTACGAGGGGCGCCTTTTTGTATATATATTATTTGTCAATGGGGCTCCGCAGTTTGGCTGCCTGACCTGCTCTTCTCTTCGCTTCCTCGCTCTTGAGCCTTGTCATCGAGCTGCCATGTGCCCATGCCCAAGCGGGGGAGCTCAAGTCCGTTGGCCAATCGGAGGCCTCAGAATGAGCCACAAAGTCGAACATCATTCACGTGAGTGAAGAAGTATCACCTTATTGGAACCGGAATTTCCTGCAACGAATCCGGTTGCAAGAAAGTCCAATTGTGCGGAAATATTGTGTCTTTAAAAGTTTCTCTGGAGCAGTCTGCCTCTTGGGCACGGGACAAGGAATATTTGGGATTCTTGGGATGCCTGACATGGTGGCTTCTTCAGCTAAGGAGCAGGCTAGACAGGCAGAAAGGCTGGCAAACATGGGAACAAGGACTCAGAGTGTGGGTAAGATCAAGATGGAGCTTCCAAGTCCAACAATCCTTCTTTGGCACACAGTATGACAACATTGAATCTGATGAGAGTACCAATGGGGTATGTCCTGGCTGCAGAGTTTTCTTCAAAATTGCGTCTGGAGCTGTTGGCTCGGTCACGCACTAATGATCACTAATGACCTTCATGTTTGGGAAAGGCTGCAAGATGCCGCAAGGAAAGTATGAGGAAAAGGAACAGTCGAATTTGAAATGCTACAATTAACCAAGATTCTCGATGACAACCGGCTGCTTCCCGCCTGAAAAAGGTCTTGCAGTTTCCAATTCAAGCATTGAAGCTGCTGCATTGGCCGATGGCCAAAAACATGTAATATATAGGTGAAAATGCAGTTGAAGCTTTGACATCTTGAACTGAACGAAGCAAAACGCGGTGCCTGCAGAATTTTCTGGAACATTTCCAAGCCCGGGCAATTCTCGCAACCTTGATATATCTAAAGATTCCACATTCTTTCAACCAATGCAAAAAGCCGCTGTTAAACACGTGCCTATGTCTATGTCCAAGAAACACTGCCGTTTGTTTGGCAAACATCCAATTCATCCAAATCGTGTAAGCTTCCAACCAGCGGGTGTGAACCAGACCAAGCTAAAGCGATCTCCTTGGAAGGGCTTTGTCCAATGCCTCTGGGTCCAGCCATTGAACTCCAGTGGTTTGTACCTGCACACAACGGACATTACAGTAGTGTGAGCAGGATAGTAAGTGCAGCAGGACAGGTTGACCTTGGAGCTGCAATACCCCAGGGAAAACCAAACTCTTGCAGCTTAGTCTACAAAGCCCCCAGCTGAGTTGTTCAATGCTTGCCTGATGTCGTGGCTATCGTTTTCCACACAGAGCTCACCACCAGAGTAGTCGCCCAGCCCAACTATCAAGGAAATGCCTTGACCTGTTCAAAAGTGTCACAGGTCAAAACCAATGTGTCCATATGGCTCGTCCACTGCAATCATTCTGAAGCTGCACTTCCGAGAACCATCTAAACACGCATACTAAAATCGAATCCGTGAATAATTACAAAACAATACGCGGAGAATGAACTAAGTAGCGCCACCAAAGTGTGCAAGAAAGTGCCTGCACCAGCTCCCGAGTCGATATGGGGGAGGAATTGAGCTCGCTTGTTGATGGCCTAGGATTGCCATGTACTGCTCCCCGTACAAAAAACAATTTCACTTTCACTCATTGACTAAGTGAGGTCGATGCCTCAGAAAATCAAAATACAAAAAAAAATAATGCATGCTTGGCCCAGGCACGATCGTGCTGCTACATCTTCCCGGCTTCAAAATGCGCTCCAATTCAAAGCAACGCATTGCCAGTTCCGGGAAGAGTCGGTTGCCGTTAGGAGCCTGCGAACGAACAGCTTCGCTCAAGTCGCGGAAAGCTGCTTTTGTAAGTTCAACTCAACACCAAAAAAAGCACCAATAGTGTGCTTGGTCCTAGAAGCGATGCCAGGAGCCCCTAGTAGCGCCTTGCTCCTAGTAGTAAGGCCAGGAGCCCCTAGCAGCGTCCAAGGCCCTAGATACCGTACAACACAGACAATACAAGTATTCTATGTCCAAAGAAGGGTTCATGATGTTCATTGCCATGTCAAAGAGATCCGTCATCCATTTGGATTCGCCATCCAGCCAATGCTCAACATCGCCTCCATGGAAGGGGGGCATGGAGCCAACAGTGAAGGACCCGTGCTCCCCTGCCGAGAGATCCAAGTGCAATGTTTTCTTATTTTCTTGCTGGTTCAGAACAAGTTGCACTCAAAGCATTGGGAGTCAGTAAGAGATACAAAGCTCGGGACTGCTGCTTTTGATGCTTTGCATGTCCAAGCTCCATTGAACTGATTGATGAAGCATGAGGAAGCAAAAACTACACGCACTCCACTTCCCTCCCAGCCCGACGCTGGGATAAATGGCCCATCAAAATCAGTATGTGTCAAGCAAAGCTATGCCTTTTGGGGACACAATAGGAGCAAAGGGCATCGCTACTAGGAGCAAGGACGTTACTAGGGGCTCCTGGCATCGCTACTGGGAGCAAGGACGCTACCAGTGGCTCCTGGCATCGCTACTAGGAGCAAGGATGCTACTAGGGCCTCCTGGCATCGCTACCAGGAGCAAGGACGCTACTACAGGCTCCTGGGATCGCTACCAGGAGCAAGGACGCACTAGGGGGACTTGAACACATTCTTTCACAGCGCCAAACCCACGGCCTTCTGAAGCTTTGATGACTTTCTCTCTGCCCTGCGGCAGCAGCAGGCTGTCTGATTTGTATACAGGTACATGTAACTTGGCTGACTGTCTTGATCAAGCTCCTGCAGAAGCCCAACTGTGGTGTGGGTTTGAAAGAACTGCAACTAGAGTTTTCACATTGCACACCTTCGAACAAGCAGGCCACGTGCCACTTCGCTCTGCTTCTCGAAGGAGCCGAAGCACTTCGGCATACCTCAAGGTGTACTGGCTATGCTCATTCGGCACTGTCTGCAGCAGTACACTCCAGGACACAGACTACCCGTGAAGGTTCTTGCATTGCCGTAAGCTTATGACCGACGAAGGCAAAACATAGCTTGTCCCCAAAGTAATTAATCCATCAGCTAAAATCCACGGCAACTCACTAGCGATGTTCGCCAATGCCAACCAAACAGTCACACTGGCTTTGCTGCTAAGTCTCGCCTTCGGGACCTAAACAGAATCAACAACAGAACAGGATCTAATTTACAGTCTGAATGCTAGATGTTCATATCCACATTGCTGCAGCCCTGCCTCTTGCTTCACATCCGGAACCTCTGCACTTGTGTCAGCTGGTTTCTTGTTGTTGAATTCCACGGAAAGCTTCTGTGTCAAAGGCACCTGAGTCCCCAAACTCTAAAGTGGAATCTCTTGGCTAAGCTCCTCGTCTGTGCTCGGCACCAGTTGCTCTTCAAACCAGGTCTGGAAGACTTTGTCCAGGAATTCCTGTGCTATCTTTTCTTCCACCTCGTCAACTCGAACGCAAAACAACATGGACGTACTGAGCACCAAGAATCCAAATCCAATCTTTTGAATAAAAGTGAAAACCTTGATTGAACAGGTGCATGAAGCAGCTCAATGAAGAAAAATATCGAGCACCTTCTTCTGGAAGTTTTGTGCTTCTTCACCCTCGAAAAGTGGCTGGAGGAGGTGATGAAAATCCTTTCCTTGCAGCAACATTCACCAAACCCATGGAGGATCGTACCAAGCGACCGTGAAGCAATTTGTATCTGAAAACACAAATAATCCATGGTGCACTCTGTGTGTGTGTCCACACTTGTACCAAAGGACTTTTAACATTGTACAGTGCAGGGGGCCGGAGCCAGGTGGGGGGCCTCCGGCCAATGAAAACACCCCCCACCTGGGTGCAAACGCACCTGCGTTTTTCCAATTTAGATTTAATCAAGCTCCAAAGTGCTAGTGCAAGTCAAAGTCTAACTGCGTGTAAAGGTCTACCTGCAGTAAAGTGGAACTTCACCAACTCATTCAGCTCTTGTAAAGTGCTAATGCAAGTCAAGGTAAAAATGCGTGTAAAGGTCTAATGGCGTGTCAAGTGGAATTTCACAACTGTTTCAGCTCTTGCGAGCATCAATCTAAGTGTGTTTCGCCACAGAGTCCCGCTGCGGGCGGTGGTGTGATCTCCAGTGAGGGGCGCAGCATGTGCACATGCCCTTAAGGGTGACCCCGCTGATCCTTCTGACTGCACGTGATCTTCATCGTGGACCTTGCTCGATCCATCGTTCTGCTCGAAAGTGCCGACCATACGCCGCAGGGCTTACTGCGATCAAATTCCAGAAAGGCCTACATCATGCTGCTAAGTATTCACACGTCACGCTGCTAAGTATTCACACGCCATGCTGCTAAGTATTCACATGTCATGCTGCTAAGTAGTCACTTTTTGGTTCTTTCTTTTCTGCTGTTGCTTTTCGTTTTCTAAGTCTTTTCCGTTTTCTAGATGCCTTTTAGGTGTAATTCAGGCCTCTTAGTCAAGGGAGCGCCGTTTACCGCTTTTCGTCGACCCCACACCCTCGCACCTTTCGTTCCTTGCCTTTTTCGTTTGCGTGGGCTTTCCTTCCCACACCCCCGCACCCCTTGCACCTTTCCTTTCTTTCCTTACCTTTTTCGGTTGCCTTGTTCTTTCTTTCAGTCTTGTTAGGTTGGCATTTAGTCAATGCACTCCCGCGGCCTCTTCGGACCTTTAACACTGTACAGCGCAGGGGGCCGGAGCCAGGTGGGGGGTCTCTGGCCAATGAAGACACCCCCCACCTGCACGCAAACGTACATGCGTTTTTCCAATTAAGATTTAATCAAACTCTAAAGCGCTAATGCAAGTCAAGGTCAAGCGGTGTGTAAAGGTCTACCTGCAGTAAAGTGGAACTTCACCAACTGATTCAGCTCTTGTAAAGCGCTAATGCAAGTCAAGGTCTAACTGTTTGTAAAGGTCTAATTGCATGTAAAGTGGAACTTCACAACTGATTCGGCTCTTGCAAGCATCAATCTAAGTGTGTTGGAACCAAGGTTCTAAAAACACATTGCGCCTGGTATTCAGTGCCTTCGGGCACCAAAGGGACTTTAAGCAGCTGCTCCTCGCTAAAGGCAGCTTCCAAATAGCTGTCCTGCGCCAGTCTATTCGCAGAAAGCCAACAATGAACCACGGTTTATTGCTTCCACACGTGTGGACATCGCTCAAAAATGCAAATTCAAGAATCCTCGACGAGGCATACACTCTAAGCTGTTTCCAACACAGCATGTTCAACAAACTGAACCAACTCCCTGTCCGGTAGCAGCTGCCGTTGCAGGGCAATTGCCAGACCTGCCATGGCCCGGAGCTGCCCTGGTGCCTGAAATTGAAGCTTGACGACGGAAGTCAATGAGTCTTCTCCAACTGGCCAAGCAGTGCTTCCAGGCTTGCGTGTCAACATTCTGCTTTTGTCTTCCAACTCTTCACAGTTCTTCGAATTTCGGACCTAACCTTGTACTTGATTCAAGTCCTCCCAACTTCAGTCCTTGCTAGTGATTGTTCTTCTCCGAATGAGTCTAATGAGGTCGAGCTTCCAGGCTATCCACGGCAACTGTGAGGCCCACGGCATCGCCAGGCACAGCGCGGCAGCGGTACACGAAGCGCCGGGCTAAAGTGTCCGTCGGCTTCAGGGCCTCCCTGGGCGAAGGCTCGAACGAGAACACAATTGAAGCTACTAGTAGCCAGGGCGCTACTAGGTTGGAGGCCATTGCTTGTAGGTTGGAGGCCATTACTACTAGTAACAAGAAGCTACTAAAAAAAGTCCAGAGTCGAATTCATGTTTCATGTCTTATCCTCTAACACTCCAAATTTCCATTCCCACAGGTCTGATGAGAGGCTCTTAGTTGAATTTCAGAGTTCGAGTCAAGGATTCCCAACCCAAACCCGGCAGAGTGGCTGCGAGAAGTTGTGAAAGAGATGCTCACCTCAGCAGTTTTGGAACTGAGACTGCGTGCTTTGATTGACTGAGACCGGTGAGGAAGGAAGCTGTGCTGCTCGTGGACAGCTGTCAGCTTACTGCAAATCAGAATGTAAATCAAAAAGAAAAAACAAGAAGACAGCCACGATGACCATACAGCCAAGGTGCCTTGAAACTCTCTGAGGATTTCCTGTGTGAAGCACGAAGGAACCCTGCTTTAAACATATTGCGACAGCAGAGAAACTGTGGAAGAACAGGCGCGCAAGCAGATTGGGCAACAGCGGAGAACCAAAGAAATAGGGTCTTTCTAATTCCTACTTAATACTACACCACGAGGCGCAATCCTCCTGGAGAAGAGAATAGTCAATACGGGTAAGATCCAGCCTTGAGTCGAAAGAACTGCCCGAGACGCTCTTCTCCAGTATTGCCTTCTCCCCAGCCAGCTTGGTGCTGTTTTTTCGCCTTGGAACATTCAATCGGCATCGATCGCCATATTTGGTTCTTCAATGGCTCGCCGCACCTTTCTTTCCAGGTTCGGGGCAAATTCTCCTAGAAAGAGCCAGTTCTTGCTCGCTCGCGGCGTTACAAACAGAAGCCGCTAAAGCTACGTGGCAGCGGATTTTAATGGTCTTTGCATCACTTGCATCGTCTCCTCCAATACCAACCACCAGAAGACACACTGGGATCAACACTCTGGCACAAACAATCGCTTTACGACACAGCCCACCTCTATCTCTCTCTCTCTCTCTTTCTCTTTTTCTCTCTGTTTGCATTTTTCTGTTGTATTTACACTGAATTCTGCACATTCTGATGTTTCTGGTCGAAATTTTAGATGGATTGCGGAGGGACCTTTTTTTTAACATTGTACATACCCCCCAAAGCTCTACCTTGTTCATATCTTTGCAATACGCGTTCCAATCAAGGTTGGTGAATCAGTGGATGAACACATACGTTGTTGATACGTTGAATAAAAAGCTGATAGGTGTTGTTAACTATTGATTGCTGGAGAACAAAGAAATGTCTATTTTGGTTGTTTTTTCGTGATTCAAGGTTGCATAAGCCAAATCAAAACACTAAAAAACCATAGAAAAGAATGTCATTTTGATCACCAACAAAAACAAACAACTCAATGAAAACAAAAAACATCTGTCCGGCTGAAACCAAAGATTCTCCTCAGAGTTGTGGTTTATTTGGTTTTTGGTTTTGGTTTTGGAGCTTTCCCAGGAAAACAAAAATGCCGAGCCACTTTGGAGACATAGAGTTAGCCGTTTTTGTACTTTTTGTTTTCCCCCAGGAGTCCAACAAAATAAGTTTCCAATATACTGCATCCGTATTCAACCTGGAATGTTGAATCCTGAATCTAAAGAAATCCTGACACCATCTGAAGCCCAAAGCTTGAAATATAGAATATAACAACATGAAACACATTTTCTTTACAATTGTAATTGACATCAGTGGTTCTAAGTATAACATAGTCTTTCTGGAAAACACATGTAAAAGTGTTTTTATTAGGACCAGGAAATAGGGCATATGAATGGCTAACCTGCAGAAAATACACCGAGGTTGGTGGGAAGTCTTTAATGTAATTTTCGAATATGAAAAAGTAGCCGCGCGTGATAAAATAGATAATGTTGAAAGATAAAAAAAAGTCAGGAGGTCAAGGGTTTGAACAACGATTGCGCAGGTCTATGAATGCACCTTGAATCAAAAACGGCAATTGCGCATGCATTGGCAAACCTCAGCTAACAAACAAATACACCCGTCTCACCGATAGTATTATCAAAAGTGTTCTGCTTCATCTCACGGCCTCTCACGGCAAAAACTTGTCCTGCAGCGCGCGCGTAGATTCAATTGGCGTCCGCCTCCAATTTCCGTCGGTAGCTGCCGCGAGCACGCTGGGCAAGCCGGCGCCCTTCAAAAACACACGGGGGCAAAGACGATGGCTTACAAGGCGGCCGACCTCGTCCAAAGGACAGCGGTCAACCTCGTCTTCGGTGGCTTGTTCCACAATTCGCGGAGAGCTTCGCCCGCCGGATATCGGACGTGGGCAACCACACCTTTCCCAAACTTACGATACGCTGCTTGGCGGGAACTTTAAAGCCTCCAAAATTAGGCTCCGGTCTAAGTGTTGTAGCCGGCGCCTGGGCCGCAGCACGTTCGAGCTCCTCGAGCTGGCGCGCTTCAAACCGGCCTGCCCGAGAAACTCGTCAATTAAATCCAAAACTTGCGAATCCAAAACTTGCAAACCTTTAACAATCTTTGGAGCGTCGTTTGCCATGTGAGCGCACTCACTGAGCTTGATGCTCCAAAGCATTGCCCCGTTTTGCGTCGGGTCAACCGAATTTAAAAACAGCCTGTTGCGCCTTTTCGGCTGCAGCGCAGGCAAGACCTCGTACCAGGCGAGCCTCCACAGAAAGAACGTGGCCACGGTAATCTGAAAGTGAGGCTCCTCGGGAAAGCTGAGTTTTTGCCCAAAGAAGACCGAACCTCCAGCTGACCCAGTTGAGGTCAACTGGGTCTGCAGATTTGGCGTGGCCCCTTGCGCGGTCATACCAGTAGTGGTCGTCGTCGTACTAGTAGCAGTGGTACTGGCGGCGGTGGTGGTGATAGTAGTGGTAGTGCGCTCAATTGAACCCAGTTGACACATAGCCGTAGCAGTAGCAGTAGCAGAAGCAGCAACAGTAGTAGTGGTAGTGGTAGTGGTAGTGGTGGTAGTAGTGGTAGTAGTGGTAGTAGTAGTAGTAGTAGTAGTAGCAGTAGCAGTAGCAGTCGTAGTCGTAGTCGTCGTCGTCGTCGTCGCCGCCGCCGCCGTCGTCGTCGTCGTCGCCGCGGCAGTGGCAGTGGCAGTGGCAGTATTAGTAGCAGAAGCAGTAACAGTAGTAGTGGTAGTAGTAGTAGTAGCAGCAGCAGCAGCAGTAGCAGTAGTAGTGCAGTAGTAGTGGTGGTGGTGGTAGTAGTAGGAGGGGTAGTGGTGGTAGTAGTAGTAGTAGTAGCGGCAGTGGCAGTAGCCAGTTGACCAGGGGGCTGCGCTAAATCTCTGGAGATCAACTGGGTCAACTGGGTCCGGAGATTTAGCGTGGCCCCCTGCGCGGTCGCAATGTATGCGCTTCTTGCTTTGCTTGTCATTGGCTGTAGTATAGACACTGTTTTTACTATCATTGATTGCAACCACTTTCTGAAAAGAAATTATAGGGGGTGGCTTTGGAAGGCAGTGACACGAGCTGGGGTTTAAGTATATAGAGCTAAGTTCTTTAAACGCAGTTGCGATGTTGACAATGAGTTTAACAAACAATGCACCAGATGTCTTTGTTTAGCCCGCTCCCTCCCTACTTTAAGTAAGGGAGAGGTAGCTAGTAGCTTAACTAGCTACTAGTATGCAGGCAGGATAGCTCACGCTTCTTCAAGGAAGATCCCCCTCGCACAAATGATTTGGTTTCTAGATGTTTAGGATTCCACATTCACCTCTGAACATGAAGTCAGTGCTCCCAAAGCAAACTGCTGAGCTTTCAACAGGTGAACTTGGTTCCTTCATTGGCATAGTCACAGTCATTGGTACCCCAGCCGTATCCCAAATCTCACCAGCGATCGTCCGAGATCGCTTCGACTCATGCACGCGCTTTGTTTGCGGCGTCAACTCCTCACACTGATCGCCTGAGCTGTTGGACCGTGACCGGCGAGCCGGAGACGGAGATCCTGCACCTCCAGCAGGCGCAACAGGATTCACTGGCGTCACTGGAGTTGGAGGCGGCGGCTTGGGTGGTGCGACAGGAGAAAAGAAACTTAGAGCCAGGAAGGCTGAACAATAAAAAATACAGGATAATAGAAAGGGTAAAAGAGAAAGACCTAAGGAAAATTAAGTTAATGCTCAATGGTTTTTGGATAATATGACCCATCAATGTAATTAGCGAGAATGTGGATTTACATTAGACATTAAAAGGGTAGTATATCGTATATCGACAAACCAGACCGCTCAAAGCAAGGACAATGAAATTATCCGTACTTTAGATAATTGCATTGCCTTACTGTCAGATACAATAGTAGTTGTAAATGAAATTTTGCAAAATACAAATACTTATAGTAAAAATTACAGAAGTAGTTGGTATATGTACTACGTCATGAATATTACTCAACAGTATTGGAAAGGATGTCAGAATCCAGAGCATTAAATAGAACTAGGCAATGGATACTAAACAGTATTGCAAAGGATGTCAGAAGAACAAAAGATTAGATAGGTTTACTGAAGCGCTTGAAACCTGCGACAGTTGTAGAGCCAAACAATCAAGAAGTTATTAGAATCACCAACAAAACAAAAGAATGGAACGAAACCAACCCTGAAAGAGTAAGGAAGCAAATGAAAGAGCAACCGCAAAGGCACCCGAAAAGAATTACTGCTCGTTCTGTGAATATGATGTCCAGTGATGTTTAAAAAACCAACGCGAAAAGGGAACCTCTATCAAGAGAATGCCAGAAAACAAACTCACCCAGAATAGTTTGAAAACGAAGGTGAACAAAACAATAAATACTTTGGAATGCATACGTTTTTGCTGTACTGCCTTCAAATGTCCTCAAATTTGGCCGTATCAATGGAGACCACAAATAAGGACTGAAGCACATAAACACAACGCAAGTAAATTACCTCTTAGGGCTGTCTAATGTTTAGGTGCGTCTGAAAAAATGCAATCTGCTTCGCAAAATGCCTTGCAGCCCCAAAGGTCTTTGGGGGGGGCGCCGTATATATACTGTATATATATATATA